>JAWNLU010000679.1:0-13850 GCA_035042165.1 Drosophila kuntzei | reverse complement strand
ATACGAAAGTCTCAGCAACTGGCTAGACACTCGAAGTTAATGAATTATCTGTAAACGAGGACAGCAACTATAACAAATTCTTTCGACAATGCCAAATTACATCTAGGTCTGACAATCATGGCACGAACATAACTCCACACGATGTTGTCCAACACATCGAGACCACGAGCAATCCAGTTGCAGATCGTCCTCGCCGTCTATCTGGGGAGAAGCTTTCTGTTGCTAAGGTTGAGGTTAATTTTCTTATTGCCAAAGGAATCTGCCGACCATCAAAGAGTCCTTGGGCAAGTCCATTACATATGGTAAGCAAAAAATCTGGAGACTGGCTAGCATGCGGAGACTTCCGCAGACTCAATGCTATTACGATACCTGATCGATACCCAATATCACACATACACGATTTTGCCGAGAAACTGCATGGTAAAACTGTTTTTACGACAATCGACTTGGTACGAGCAAACTTTCAAATACCCATGGCTAAGCAAGTCATTCCAAAAACAGCAGTTTGTACACCGCCTTTCGGACTTAAGAACGCTACACAGACTTTTCAGCGCTTTGTGGATAATATCTTCAGAGGAGTGGACTTTGTTTACTGCTACATTGTTTACTGCACATATCCTTATTATATCTGCATCGCACATCAAGCATAAGGCGCACCTCAAAATAGTATTATCTAAACTAAATAAACATGGTTTGATGTTAGTACTGACAAGTGTCATTTTGGAAATTCCTAAGTAAGATTCCTGAGCTACGAAATTGACAGTAAAGGCATACGACCACCATCAGATCGCAATGAAGCAATCGTAAATTACAAACTGTCTGAAACAATCTGTGAGCTTGGACGCTTCTTGGGTATTATCAATTACTACCGCCGTTGCATTCCGCATGCATCTGAAGTTCAAGCATTGCTCAACAATGTCACACGATACATAAAAAAAATGACAAGCGCAATATAATCTGGACCCCCGAACAAGTAAACGCTTTTGATTCCTGCAAGCAAAGTGTAGCTAATGCAACACTGCTATCCCACCCGGCATCAACGGCAAATCTCTCACTGATTTGCGATGCTTCGGATATCGCAATTGTCGCTGTGCTGGAGCAACAGATTGGGGACTCTTGGCATCCACACGGGTTTTTTTCACGCAAATTTTCAAATGCTGAAAAAAACTACAGCACGTACGATCGAGATCTCCTGGCGATTAACGACGCTATCCGCTATTTCCGACACAAGCTCGAAGCTCGAAATTTCATTGTTAGGACAGACCATAAGCCGCTAACTTTATATTTTTCTCAAAAACGAGAAAAAGCTTCTCGTCGTCAGCTCCGGCATTTGGATTTTAGCTCACAATTTACAACAAATTTTGTTCACCTGGTTGGATCCGATAACACAGTGGCAGATGCTCTTTCTCGGCTAAATGCTATTTTGATGCCTACTGCAGTATCACTGGAGAAGATCGATTTCGCAACCTCTGCGTTATTCTGTTTTTTTGGCGATTCATGGGTTATCCCATCCCAGTGGCAGATCAACACTGAAACAAATTCAACAAAAATATGTCTGGCCGTTAATACGGAAGGATGTAACAGCGTGGGCACGCAATTGCTTACCTTGTAAGCGAGAGAAAAGCAGCAGGCACACATCACAGATATCCGAAAAAATATACATGCCGGATAACCCTTTCGACCATGTTCATATCGACATTGTTTACATGCCTATGGTAAATGGATATCGGTATTGTTTAACCCTGATCGATCGGATCTCAAGATGGCCAGAAGCAATTCCCATAAAGGATATGAACGCCTCCAACGTAGCATCATCATTTTGGACTCACTGGGTAGCTCGATTCGGCTGTCCAAAAACAATAAATACGGATCAGGGCTCGCAATTCGATCTATTTAAATCCATTCCGGAGCTTTTGGGAAGCAATCACATCCACACTACTCTATACCATCCAGAATCAAACGAAATGATTGAACATTGGCACGTTGTACGGAATTGCTGCCAACAGTACTTGGACTCAAGACTTGCTACATAGAAGATCTGGGTGCGTCGGCTGCTAGTTTTTTGTACGGTAGCAATTTCCGGCTGCCCAACGAATTTTATGATGATCTGGATAAGTCAGTGAAGCCCGTAGATTTCGTTGTGAAATTTCGTGAGCACATGCGAATGATACCAGTTCAAGAAGTTCATCATAATCAACAAAAATTGTTCATACACAAGAACCTTGCAGACTGCTCTCACGTGCTACTGAGGACTGACGCTGTACGCCAGCCACTAGAACCGCCGTATACTGGACCTTATAAAGAGATTCAACGGTCAACTGATCGCGTGTACAAAATACAGATGGATGGAAAGGAAGTTGCTGTTCTTCGGATCGACTCAAACCTGCCTTTTTCCTCAAAGAACCTGGTGACGACATTACAGCTAGCATCAACAAGCCGCTGAGAACCTACGAAAGTAAGCAAGCGTGGGCACGCAATTGCTTACCTTGTCAGCGAGCGAAAATCAGCAGGCACACATCACAGTTACCCGAAAAAATAGATATGCCGGATAACCGTTTCGACATTGTTTACATGCCTATGGTAAATGGATATCGATATTGTTTAAACCTGATCGATCGGTTCTCAAGATGGCCTGAAGCAATTCCCATAAAAGATATGAACGCCTCAACCGTAGCATCAGCATTTTGGACTCACTGGATAGCTCGAATCGGCTGTCTAAAAACAATAACTACGGATCAGGGCTCGCAATTCGAATCGGCTTTATTTATTTCCCTTGCGGAGCTTTTGGGAAGTAATCACATCCACAATACACCCATCCACAATCAAACGGAATGATTGAACGTTGGCACCGCTCTTTCAAAGCCGCTTTGATGTGTCATACAGGCACTCCTTGGACGGAATTGCTGCCAACAGTCCTACTTGGACTCAGGACTTGCTACAAAGAAGATCTGGGTGCGTCGGCTGCTAGTTTTTTGTACGGTAGCAATATCCGGCTGCCCAACGAATTTTATGATGATCTGGATAAGCCAGTGAAGCCCGTAGATTTCGTTGTGAAATTTCGTGAGCACATGCGAATGATACGTCCAGATCCAGCAGCTCATCATAATCAAAAAAAAATGTTCATACACAAGCACCTTGTAGACTGCTCTCACGTGCTACTGAGGACTGACGCTTTACGCCAGCCACTAGAGCGCAGTATACTGGACCTTATAAAGAGATTCAACGGTCAACTGATCGCGTGTACAAAATACAGATGGGTGGAAAGGAAGTTGCTGTTTCTACGGATCGACTCAAACCTGCCTTTTTCCTCAAAGAACCTGGTGACGACGATGAATATCGTAGTGAGCTGGAAGAGCTCTATTTAAATGCAAGCCTCGTCTGCTAACCCAAATAATGGGTAATTTACCAGCAGATCGACTACGAGCACTCCGCCCATTTTCTATATACGGTGTTGATTTTTGCGGAACAATTAGCACGACCTTTCGAATGCGTGGAAAGCCTTCGTATAAGTGGTATATCGCACTTTTTGTTTGCTTTTTGTTTGGTTCGTCGGCCGTCGACGAGTCCCACAGACCGTTCATTGCGACAACGCGACGAACTGCGTCGGAGCAAGTCACCAGTTTCGGGAGTTGCGGGCTCGAATGGGAGAAGCGGATGCGAGTTTGCGTTCATACCGCCTAGAGCTCCGCAATTCGGGGGTCCGTGGGAAGCAGGTGTGAAGTCTGCAAAGCACCTACTCCTACGGACGGTAGGCAGCCTGCTGCTGAACGCAGAAGAACTGCAGACGACGCTGGTGGCAGTGGCCGTGCTCAACTCACGGCCAATAGGAGCTCTAAGCGACAACCCCAGCGACGGCAAGGCACTCACTCCGGGCCATCTGCTAGTGGGAGGTCCGCTAGCAGCAATACCAGCAGAGAGGGCCCCGGACCAGCAGGACCTGAACTGCTTAAATCGATGGCGAGCTGTCTCGTTGCTCAAGCAACAGTTCTAACGGCGATTGTCCAAGGAGTATCCTGGGACTCCAGGCGAGGCCCAAGTGGCACCATCGCTTGCCAGACGTCGCCGTTGGAGAGCTGGTAGTCGTCGCCGAGGGCAATCTGCCGCCTCAGAATTGGCTGATCGGCAGAGTGACGTCGGACCACAGAGGAGAAGACGGCGACGTGCGCGTCCTGGAGCTCAGGACCAGTAGTGGAGGAGTGTTTAAGAGGCCGATAAGTTGGCGCGGCTGCCAATTTGATGAAGCCACAGCGCTTCATGGGAGCCGGTCTTGGCGCAGTTCGCAGTTTTAAACTCAATTAAAAGTTCAAAACAAGAGCTACGCTGACTGTCAATTATATTATTTTCCGCGCATATAACCACAACATTTGGTGTTAGAACGGTCCCACCGTGTCACTTGAAGATCAACATAATTCAAAATTGTTCTGCCCAGAATTGCCTCGAACTTATGTTTTCGTCTGGTACCACATGAAACTCAATTTTCATCTGAATATGATCAATTTTGACTGGTACTTCCAAAAGTCAGAATTTGGTTATCACCAATACCACTAAGAGTTTTAGAGCATCCGGTTAACTGTCTCATTCCTATTTTTCGATAAACAGACATATGAAACACAGGTCCACTCCAGTATTAACTAAACCTTTGCAAATCACTGCTCCACAAACTATGTCTTTCAATTCTAGACCTGAAGGAGTAAATGTGCTTAATGGCTTCGACTCCGACTTGTCATCGCGAACCACATTTGTCGACTTTTATTGTTTTGGTTGGCCCTCGGCTTTACACTGCGCGGCACGATGTCCCGACTTCCCACATTTAAAACAAGAGAAATTATCTCTGGGACAGTTTTTCATTATGTGTGAGTCAGCACCACATTTAAAACATTTACGGACTTTATTTTCCTGGAATCTTGACCTACGGCAGTCTCTCTCTTTGCTCCTATAAATCCAGGTTTATTTGATGATGCGTATGAACCTCGGACTTTTTGATAGCTTTCTATCTGAACTTTCAACTATTTAATTGATCGAGCCTGATGCAACGGCGACTTATTCGTTTTAGAATCTGGTACCCCTTCAACAAAATAGTCAATCAGACATTCATCGTCAAGATCAATCGGCTTTGATATTTCCATTAATGCATACAAATATTCTTGCAATGTCTCACGTTTCTTTTGTTGTAGCTTTCCCAATCATTTATGCACTTCTGCTGTTGACAATTTAATCTCAAATTCACCTGTAACGATCCTTACGGCTTCCCCGGGTTAACTCGGTCGGCTTAGTGGATTCGTGCAACAAATTTGTAATCGCAGCACTTGCGAATAAATAATAACACAGAGGGATTTCAATAATTCAACGATTTATTTGCGACTCTCTGGCTGACTCTTGATCTTAGGTTATGATTAGCTATATAATTCGATGATCCTGGTCTATGTCCTGGTCTCTTTATGATTCTTTTCTTTATTTTATTTGTGAGGTGTCACCACCTCTTCGAATGCCCGGACTCGCCCCTGCCCAGCCTTAACTTTATATCGGCGACCATTGCACCACACCAAATGTATACGGCGTTTCCGAGGGTTCAGTCGTCGCGCTGCTTGGGCCACGTCCTCAGGCCATGCCACGCCGACCAATTCCCTGAACCTGGCTAACGGTTTCTGCTAGTAGTTGCCTCGGCTGGTTTGGCTTCAGTCCAGGTAACTCCTCCAGCAGTTCCAGCGTTGTCTGCTCCTGTTGTTTTACCGCTGAGACCGTCTCCTGGTTGAGGAAGCGCCCCGGTGTGGGTGTCACTTCCCTTGGCGCATCTACATGACCTTTGTCCGGCACCAGCGCTGGCACCTCCTCGACCCGAACCCTTTTCTTTGGTGGGGTCGCTGGCTGGGCTACCGAGTCGTCTTCCGATTTTGATGACACGAAGATCACAGTGGGCGTCAATGGACGAATCGGCAGCTTCGGCTTAGCATCCACTTCGGGCCATACAAATTTTGTCCCGGCGTCAGTGGTGGACTTCGCCGTCTCTGGCGGTGTAAGTCCGGCTGCCATGGCCTCCTATATCATCGGAGATGTGGACAGTTCCAGCACGTCGGTATTGTCCTCGGCCAATTCCAATCGGGGTGGCTTCGCTACTCGTCGCCGCGTGTAGAACGGTAACCGTGTGGGTGGTCGTCGTACCTTGTTGGTCTTGCTGCTGTTCATCCTGTGGCTGTTGGTTCTGGTATGCTGACTGCGTGAGAGTATGCCCTTTATATTGTAGTCGCGCATGCGCATTGTTCGGCTGCTATATCGTTTGCCCCGTTATTTTCTATGCCTTTGCTGTTTCTCTTCTTTGCTGAAAGGAACTCTCGCGCCCTTGTAGTGACCGCTAAATGTAATTTTGCTCTAATTTGCTGCGTTTTGTCTTGTTTTTGGATTTCTCGTGTTGTTTGACTAGACTTGTTCTGTATGCATGCAATTGCATATCTCTACATATACAAATATATAACCACAACTGTATTCCTTGCGTTATATATTCTTCCATATACTTCCAACAAAAAATCTTCTTTACAAAGTAAAAGTCTAGAGACGAAAGGGTTTTCCTGCCCCAAAATTTCTGATATCCCATTTTGTGACGAACGATATTAAATTTAATACATAAATTATAAAAAAAACTAGTCGGAAAGGCTGCAGTCGAGCTCCTGACTGTAGGATACCCGTTACTTCTTTGAATATATATAAAGTATTTTCCGAATTTTAGATTCTAAAGATATAAAAACTCTAAGTTTATAATGATAATTGAAAACAAAGTTAACCCCTTAAAAGTACTTTAATGTAATAACTACCCGAAAAAATATTCGACAAAACATTTATTTTATATTGAATATTCCTAAAATATAGAAAAGGGCATCCGCCCTGATTGTTACAATGACCACTATATGATATAGTGAACCTATTAAGACCAAATTCATTCAGGACGTATAAGACAGAATAAAATTCATAATCAGCGAGTGATTGACAGAAACTCCAGAAACTCTCCAGATTGACAAATCTCCAGAAACAACAATAATTTTTACCCTAATCCTTAATTATCGACCAATTCTTTCTATGGCAGATATATGATATAGTAAACCGATCTTAACCAATTTTGGTCAGGATGTATAAAAGCAACTTATATGCATATTCTGTAAAATCGGTTAAGATATCGTAATAAACAAAAAAATTGTTCATACTAAAATTTGATATTCGACAAATCGGTTCTATTGCAGCTATATGATATAGAGGACCGATCTTAACCAATTTTGGTTAGGCTGTAAAGGACGAACTATAATGCATATTCTGTCAGTTTGGTTGAGATATCTCAGAAAACAAAAAAGTTTTTCATACTACAACTTGATTTTCGACCGATCGTTCATATGGTAGCTATATGATATAGTGGTCCGATCGAAAATTTAAAACAAACTTGATCTGCGTGGGGTTTATAGAAGTCTGTGTACCAAATTTGGTTGCTCTATCCCTTATAGTCTCTGAGATCTAGGCGCTCACACAGACGGACAGACGGACTGACAGACGGAAATGGCTATATCGACTCGGCTGTTGATGCTGATCAAGAATATATATACTTTATAGGGTCTGCCACGCCTCCTTCTGCCTGTTACGCACATTTGCACGAATACAATATACCCTTTTACTTAATTTTTAAGTAACGGGTATAAAGTTTACAACATATTGAAATTAAATTGAAATCGTTGGAGCCGTTTTCTAATAAATCGCCAAAATGGCAGCTAAAAAAGTCTTTAAATTTTTTTAAATTTTACCTGAGCACTTTGCAAGCAAATATTCAAGGCACGTCTAAAAGCCCTCAAAAATACCTTTCTAACGACATACAGAACACATCTGTAGCTTCTTCGGATTAGGGTGTTTCAAAATTATCGGGTTTCAGATATTTCCCGCTAAACTAGCTATTTCCCGCTAAAGTCGTAGAACAAACATTTCTAGATTTCCGATAAGGAATATTTCCTCATCAAAAGTATATATATTCTTGATCAGCATCAACAGCCGAGTCGATATAGCCATGTCCGTCTGTCCGTCCGTTCGTCTGTATGAAAATCGAGATCTAAGAGACTATAAGAGCTAGGGACACCAAACTTGGTATCTAGGTTCATCTATATTGCAAGCAGATCAAGTTTGTTTTGAACGCCTAAAATCATAAAATTTAAAATTTGATTTCTAAATTACAAGAACAATTTGAAAGCGAGAAACTGCAGATTTTCCATAGATAAAGCGTAAATAGTCCACGATCTGTGTCATTGCGATCGGACGGTAAATAGCGAAGATATTAAAATAATAAGTTAAGTTGTTTAATTGTGTGAGGGTTGGCAGTAATCATAAATAAATGGCATTAATCATTAATTAATGCTGTTGACAAAACTGAAATTTGGCAAATGAACGTCACATGGCTCCTGTGGCGTAGCGTACTGAGTCGTTGAATTGATTTTATACTATCGCGCAGGTCGCACATTCAAATCCTGTATAGGGCAGATGGTTTTTTATTTACTATATATATTAGATGTGTTAAATTGCCATGTATCAGGTATCAGCAAATGGTAAGTGTAGAGTCTCCATACGTTGCATTCTTCTTTTGTCATCGGGTCGCGGGTTCAATTCTCTGCCGCGTCAACTTTTTTTTTCTAAATTTAGCTGGTTTTAGATATTTGTCGGGTTCATATTCCAGAATGGGAGTAAAGTTTTTTTTTAAATTTAAATTATTGTTTGTTTATGTTATATTTACATATTATATTTTATTAATATTAAAAAATTATATGAACATGTTCAATTAACATTTAATGTTAATGTTATATTATGTTATTTGTTATAGTAACGTTCAATATCATTGTAAAATTACAAATATTTTTAGACAGCGTACTTGATCTATATTGCAAGCAGATCAAGTTTTTTTTTTTTGTATCGGACCACTATATCATTTAGTTGTCATAGGAAAGATCGATTGAAAATCAAATTTTAGTATGAAAAACTTTTTGGTTTTCTGAAATATCTCAACCAATATTACAGAATAAGTATCTGAATCTGTCCTCTACATACTGACCAAATTCGTTTGAAATCAGACCACTATTAAATATAGCTGTCATAGAAATTATCGGTCAAAATTCAAGATTTAATATGAAAAACTTCTTTGTTTTGTGAGAAATCTTATCTAAACTGACAGCATATTCATCGCGGCTAGTCTTATATATCTTGAACTAAGTTTGCCACCAATTACACTCCTTCAACCCTAACTCGCGGCCGACCTTTCTATTTTTATTTCAGTCAGGACCACAAGTCGAGTTCTGCGTCTGACGGGTTTTCTTTGCGCTCCTTAAAATTATCCATTTTAATTACTTTGTGCCTTTTAACTATTATTATTTTGTAAATATCTTTTGCCTTAGTGTCAATTGATAACTGTGTTGTGTAGAGCGTGATCTAAAGTGCATTGTAAGCCTCTTAATCTTATAATTAAATAATACAGCGCCAGTGCTGTGTTTGTTGTTAGTGCATATTTTGGTTATTTTTGCTTTGCGACCTTTGAGACGCTTCGTTGTGCAATCACAAGTTTGTGTGTGTGTTCACTTGTACATTTTATCTTTAACAAAAATTGTTTGTGCAGTTTTTGCTTCGTGGTTATCCCAGTGCACTGCAGTGTTGTTTACATTCTCAATTTTTGTTCTTTCACTCAATTTTCGTTACCCATTAGGAAACTTTTGAGTGAAAAATGTCGTGCTGCAAGAAGAATTGCACTTTAAAGCTTACTGATGATTCTGCGCAACTGCAATTTATTTACTGTTGGTTGTGTGAGAACATCATGCATGCTAAGTGTGCTGGTCTTTTGGGTCGAGACTGTGATAAAGTCACTGCCAACGCTAAAAGGGAGTGTGGTGGCTTAAAATGGTCTTTGGGGCAGGGAAAGACTTTCGTCACTAGACTTTTACTTTGTTAAAAAGTTTTTTTTGGAAGTTGATATATGACACATAATCAGCGAGTGATTGACAGAAACTCCAGAAACTCTCCAGATTGACAAATCTCCAGAAACAACAATAATTTTCACCCTAATCCTTAATTATCGACCAATTCTTTCTATGGCAGATATATGATATAGTAAACCGATCTTAACCAATTTTGGTCAGGATGTATAAAACCAACTTATATGCATATTCTGTAAAATCGGGTAAGATATCGTAATAAACAACAAAAATTGTTCATACTAAAACTTGATATTCGACAAATCGGTTCTATTGCAGCTATATGATATAGAAGACCGATCTTAATCAATTTTGGTTACGGTGTAAAGGACGAACTATAATACATATTCTGTCAGTTTGATCGCGATATTTCGGAAAACAAAAAAGTTTTTCATACTAAAACTTGAAATTCGACAAATCGGTTCTATGGTAGCTATATGATGTAGTGGACCGTTTTGAATCAATTTTGGTCAGGATGTATAAAATTAACTTAAATACATATCCTGTCAAATTGGTTGAGATATGTCGGAAAACAAAAAAGTTTTTCATGCTAAAACTTGATTATCGACGGGTCGTTCGTATGGTAGCTATATGATATAGTGGACCGATTTAAAGAAATTTTGGTTAAGGTGTATGGGACGAACTATAATGCATATTCTGTCAGTTTGGTCGCGATATCTCGGAAAACAAAAAAGTTTTTCATACTAAAACTTGAAATTCGACAAATCGGTTCTATGGCAGCTATATGATAAAGTGGACCGATTTGAACCAATTTCGGTCGGGATATATAAAATTAACTATAATGCATATTCTGTCAGTTTGGTTGAGATATCTCGAAAAACAAAAAAGTTTTTCATACTACAACTTGATTTTCGACCGATCGTTCATATGGCAACTATATGATATAGAGGTCCGATCGAAAATTTAAAACAAACTTGATCTGCGTGGGGTTTATAGAAGTCTGTGTACCAAATTTGGTTGCTCTATCCCTTTTAGTCTCTGAGATCTAGGCGCTCACACAGACGGACAGACGGACGGACGGACAGACGGACATGGCTATATCGACTCGGCTGTTGATGCTGATCAAGAATATATATACTTTATAGGGTCTGCCACGCTTCCTTCTGCCTGTTACGCACATTTGCACGAATACAATATACCCTTTTACTTAATTTTTAAGTAACGGGTATAATCAGGCTTTGGTACGAAAAATATTTTAGTTTTTCAAGGTTTCTCAACCAATTTAACAGAGTATGCTTTTAAGTTGGTCTTACACATTATGTCCAAATTTAGTTCAAATCGGTTAACTATATCATATAGCTGTCATAGGAAAGATCGGCTAAAAATCAAGTTTTAGTATGATTAACTTTTTTGTTTTTCAAGGTTTCTCAACCAATTTGACAGAGTATGCTTTTAAGTTGGTCTTACACATTACGTCTAAATTTAGTTCAAATCGGTATACTATATCATATAGCTGCCATATGAACAATCGGTATAAAATCAAGTTGTAGTATGAAAAACTTTGTTGTTTTTTTTAGATATCTTGATCACACTGTCAACATACGCATCTGGGTTGGTTTTATACATCCTGACCAAAATTGGTTAAAATCGGTGTACTATATTATATAGCTGCTGTGACGCAGCAGCGTCAGCAACGCCACTCGCAGCGCGGCTGAACGAGTCATAAACTATGTACGCGCGGCTTGAGTTTCACTCGCCGTGAAACTCAAATCGCTCAGAAGCTCGCGATGAGAGCAGAGAGAGCGGACACGCATGCGGTTCTTTGAAATGTCGGGCAGCGCGGATCGAAACAAAAGAATGCAAGGGAGTTGAAAGAGAACCGCCAACAGAGACGGAAGCGATTTTGAGTTGCGCACGGCGCTTTAAAGAAAATAGTTAAGACAGAGAAAAGTTAAGACGGAACAAAGTGAATAATAGTTTATAAACTGCAAATTAATATTTAAATAAAGTTGACCCAGTGGATCGTCAATAGAAACAAAACTGCAAGTTTATCTGGCCGCCAAGGGTGTTTTGCGACAGTGTGAGTATTCTGTGCTGGCATACGCATGCCACTGTAGTAAAGGGTATATTCGTTTTGTGCGCGATTTGGTTTTCTTTGTGTTTTGTTGCGGTGGTTAGTGGCGGCGTGAAGGCGGGATTCGCGATACCCTGACTGACCGTTCAACGGGTCATTTTGTTGCAAGCGGCAGTGTGTCTGCAAAAATATAAATTTTCTTGAAGTGGAACCCGGGTGGGACTGAGTTTTGCCCCGGCTATATTTACTCCCTTACAAGTGGCGCCCGAGCAGGGACCCTGTCGTTTGCAAGATTAGTGTGTTGAGGCATAAAGCCCCTGAAAACGTTAATCAAAAGTGATATCGAGTGGTGAAATTCGCGAAGGGCATATGCGAGTCGAGCATAACCTGACGCGTGAAAAGAAACGCAAAACGAACGATAGACAAAGTGAAGCAGCGGTCGCGAGTGAGCGAGCTGCTGAGTTGAGCGTGTGAGTGAGCGAGAGGCTGCATGCCGTTAGTGCATAGAGCAACGGCGTTTTCGGTTTTCTTTTGTTCTTGCTGGCGCGTGGCGTGCAGATCGACGAGTGCAAAGTGCAAAATCGAAAGTACAGTCCCGGTCAGCAAGAAAAGGTGGTAAGCGAGGATAGCGGATTTGAGAAGTGTGCCGTCGGAAAGTGTGCAAAAGCGAGGTTGCAATTTCGGCAGCACACTGAGAGAAATCGGGAGTTGTGTTGTGAGTGGAAAAGAGTGAGAAGTCCCTCGCAAACAAACTGAATAAATAAAATTGATAATAAAGGAATAAAAGTTAAACGATAAATAATTAATAAAATAATATAATAATAAAAGAATTAATAATAAAAGGTAATAAATAATATTAATAAATATTATAAAATTTAAACAATATAAATAAAACTTAAATTTTCGAAATAATAAATAAATTAATTAATAATTAAAATCAATAATAATAGAAGAATTAATAATAAAAAGTAATAAATAAATAGATAATATTAGTAAATATTATAAAACTTAAATTTTAAAAATAATAAATAAAATTTAAATTCTCGAAATAATAAAATAAATATTGATATATAATATAAAATTAAAATTGTTGTTTGGAATAAATAAAATTAAAATTGTTTTTTAACAATAAAATAAATATCAACAGATTAAATCAAATTTTATTTGGGGAAAGTTTTATGGCGTCGACGGGCATGGAATCTGAGGCCACTCCGGTGGAATGCAAGAACCCCGGAGTCGGAGTAAAATGGATTTATAACAGGCGCAAAGATGAATTGGAGAATCTTGCGCAGGAGTTGGGATTAGACAAAGAGGGAAAAGTCGAAGATCTTCGACTTCTTCTTCGAAGGGAATCAGGAACCGTGAGTACCATGGCGGGGGAGTGATCTTCGACTTTTCCCTCTTATCTAATCCCAACTCCTGCGCAAGATTCTCCAATTCGTCTTTGCGCCTGTTATAAATCCATTTTACTCCGACTTCGGGGTTCTTGCATTCCACCGGAGTGGCGTCAGATTCCATGCCCGTCGACACCATAAAACTTTCCCCAAATGAAATTTTATTTAATCTGTTGATATTTATTTTATTGTTAAAAAACAATTTTAATTTTATTTATTCAAATAACAATTTTAATTTTTATATTATATATCAATATTTATTTTATTTTTTCAAGAATTTAAATTTTATTTAATTTTATTTGAAAATTTAAGTTTCATAATATTTATTTATTTATTACTTTTTATTATTAATTCTTTTATTATTATTGATTTTAATTATTAATTTATTTCGGATTAGTTTAAGTTTTATTCAAATATGTTTACATTTATAATATTTATTAATAT
>JAWNLU010000678.1:0-562264 GCA_035042165.1 Drosophila kuntzei | reverse complement strand
ATTATTATTTATATCATTTATTATGTTTTTATTCGACTAATATAAGTTCATATTGATTTTATAAGTTCTACAACATTTTTTGAATATTACAATTAACATATTTTAGTTTATTTCTACCTCTACCATTAAGTTATAAATTATGAAGTGCAGCTGAAAATTCCAACTAGAGCTCTGATACTTAATATATTAGATTGATCAGCTAATAAACTCAAAACATGTTAAATAATATCCAGGGTATACCTGCTGGTTCAACACATTTTTATTATTGCATTATTAAATCTCTTTTATTTACTTTCATGTTTTTGCCATTATTTATTATTATTTATATCATTTATTAAGTTTTTATTCGACTAATATAAGTTCATATTGATGTTACAAGTTCTACAGCATTTTTTGAATATTTCAAAGTACAAAATGTGTTTAATAATAAAAATAATTTATGTATTACAATTAATATATTTTAGTTTATTATATATTCCAATTATTTTCTCTACTAAAATATCAATTGCAGCTGCAAATTCGAACTCCATGATTCTTAATATATCCGATTGATCAGCTAATAAACACAAAACATGTTAAATAATATCCAGGGTATACCTGCTGGTTCAACACATTTTTATAAGTGCATTATTAAGTCTCTTTTATTTACTTTCATGTTTTTGCCATTATTTGCCAGTCATTCGATTCGTCTGCGTGAATTACTCAGTGTGAGTTCTAACAATTCACTGAGTCTCCTCTGAGAGCTGCACTTGAATACTCAAGTATTCATTTGACATATGTATCTTAACCTTTTTCGAGTATGTATGTTAAGCCCAAGCAGCTGTCGTTGTTTAACAACTTTATGCAGCATTCGCATCCTTAATTTGTGCAAACAAAAAATGTTTGCAATCATTGCACGCCAAATAATTATATATTTACAATATAACTGATAATTCATTAAAGTACAACTTTTAAATTAATTATTGATGCTTGAAAATTGTACATTGTACGTTTCTTTTACCTACACAATTTATTATGTTAAGAAGGCTCTACTGTAGCTGCTTTTTTTATTCCCAAGTATGCCATAATTAAATCTAATCTAATAGCACTAGCAAAAAACGTTTACCTATAAATATTCAGGTGGCTGGTGCCAAAAATAGATCATTAAATATATGTAGATAAATAATTTTGTAAAAATGGACATAAATATAAATTTTGTCGAATATGATAGAATTCATTTACCTTTTACTTATAAGTATATTTAGACAAACTTTTTTTGTTATCAATATTTCAAATTATGGGCCCCAATTTATCAGTAGTTTGAACAAACTATCTATCATATTTTAATATTTTTTTCCGCTGACACATAAATTTGCTGGTTTTATTGCCAAATCATGTGTCTGTTTAAACTCTGTTATGCCATTTTTGGAGCAATTGTAAGACTCATTGTGAATCGGATTATTGTTATTATTTACAGTTTTTACATTTATTTTTATACTGTTGCAATTTTGTGCGCCTTGTTAGGTTTTGCTCGACTAGGTGTCAGTTTATATTATTCGTGACTTTTGTGCAAAAGACTTGTATCTTTTTTTCTTATGGGGATTTAATTAAATATTTGTATGACAATCGCGTATGTTTTCTTATTACATATAGTGGGAATTCACCGGGGCTTGCAGCTACTTAACTTCTGCTGAATGTTGAACATTGATTTAAAAGTTAAAATAAACCCTCATTGTTGATAAATGTCATTAACAATTGAATGACCTCAAAAAGAAACTGTGAATCATGTGAGTATCATTATCTTAGGCTCATAAAATATATCTATATAAAACCTACAAAGGGGCCACGTGAATTTTAATTGAAACTGTTGTGCTCAGGTTTTTCTCATTCCGTTTTATGATAGACATTGAAAATGCATTGTAAGCGCCATAAATCAAGTGTCAACATCTGAGATACAAATGCACTTTCACAGGCCCATCTGTGAGATACACTAGAATATTGGCTCGATTTTATCTAGAAAATTGCTATGCGCTATGATTAATGGGAGCAACCAGTAGATATGAATCACCTTTTCTGTTGTTTTATCAAACAACAAGAGAACATCAGATTGTTGTGGAAATATTCAGTAAAGTAATTAAATACAGTAGCATTATTTATCTTGTTAGATTAGTTAGGAATTATGTAGCCAATATTTGTCTTAGCAGGCATGTTGCATGATTACAGCAGGAAGTCGTACAGTAGAATTATCACCTATTTCTTTAAGATAAAATTTTAATTTAACGTAAACATAAAGTAGGATTTATTATCTCTGCTTTTTATTGCTTTATAATGATTAGATAATACTGATAAACGTATAAGTTGATTAAGATGGAAGACAGAACTGTTTTCTATATATCACAAAATAAGGGTTTTCTATAAAATTTCTGCTGATTTTCGTGGCAACATAATCCGTAATTGTTTGGACATTATCTTTAGCAGTCATGATTATTAAGCGACAATTTCGTACTTAACTATTGCCACTTGTAAAATTTCACTTTTCTTGAAGTTTATTGTACTTACTCAGATATTTAAAGTAATCTTGCCAGAGTTTCGTTATCAAAACTTAACAAGTCTGTCAATTGAATATTTCATTCGTTCATACGAGCTGATAAGAGCCACTTTATAAGGCAAGCACTCAACTAACTTGATTAGCCAGAAACAAGTGTAAACAATGTTAACAAGTTGTAGATGCCTAACCGTAATTATATGATTGGTACTTCATTTTTAAATCAGAACTTTGTAATAGTTACTCCTATTTAAACTTAAAAGTAATTCAAAGATATATATAAATGTATTTTTTTTTTTATAAATTTATTAAATTTTTAGAGTCATTTTACTTTTAATTATTGTCAAAAAAACAATTATATAAAAACTATTTTTGTTTTTCCTATATATAAATGAATTTATAAAAATTATACATTGTCTTACATTTTGAAAATATTTCCTACATTATTTCTGAATTTTTTAAATCAGTTTTCGGTTATATTTTTTCCATTGTGTAAGGTTAGTTTGTTGATAGGCGTACATTAATGATTAACGATTGATAGATAACATTGTCGTAATCACTTTCGATTACGATAGAGTTTAAGCAATTGCGTAGGTAGTATACTTTTTTATATTGTTAAAAGGAGTTCGTTTAACTGCCTCGTTTAATATTAAACTGTTCACATAATGCCCACTTGGGTGCCAAGAACGACAACTGCAATTAAAAATGCCTCGCCCTGTGCCAAGGCCTTAACAAGCCACTTAATGAGTCGCTCAAATTGTCCTCAATTTCTTGCCAAGCTACACCCAACAGGCAGTCCAAGTCCCCCCGCCTTGTTTAAATTTTTCTCAATCCATGTAGTACTTTTCTTTTTTATGCGTACATGGATTGCAACTTTTTATACTCTTAAAAATTTAATAAAATGCATTGGCCCGACGAGAACGGCCTTAAATTCATTAAATATTAAATGTTTAATTTTACATTTCACACCATTTATTTTTCATTTAATTTACAATCAATGTTAACAGTAGCTAGCATGTGAATTAAAAATGTATGATCTTATCGTAGTCAACTATAACATAATCGATCAATAAATAATGAACTTAAATTTAGCCACAAAATGAGAGGAAAATTAATTTATTTTATGTGAAGTTTTACCTTACTAAAGCAGAAATGAAAATCAAAAATTCACATTTTTAAATTGAAAACAAATTTATATGCGCCACAATGTTATATGGTACATATTTTATATGCTTCGGTAAATTAATAAAAAAAATGTAACTTTCAGCAAGTTCAAATTTCCGTTAAAATATAAATCAAAAAAAAAAAAGGTTAGCATTGATAAATCGCCAAAGATATCACGTTAGTCTATCGATGTTATTACACACATCTAACCAAATTGTTATACATATTTGGCTTTTAAGAACATTTTGAAAAGTCCTTTGGAGATTCAGCAGTTTGAGCAAAATTCAGGAATGCGAATATTTCCTGGCGTGTTACATTTTCTTGGCACTGTCAGGCTGCTTTTACACTCCACTACACTACACTACACACACACACACTTAGTCAAGAGGAGCTTATTAATTTTTCAGTTGTCGTTGTGTGTCGCCCACCCGTTGGTTGAAAATTCAATTAATTTCAAATGCAATTTTAAGTGCACTTTTGTAAAGCATTTCACTTAGTAGGCACTTCCGCTTTGGTGACTTTACGCTTCCGTTCAGATTCGTTTCGGTTCTCTGTTCCATTTTTTTTTGTTCTCGTCGTCCCGAAAAGTTGATTAATTATGCAAATTTTAATTAGCTCGGCCAGTGGCAAAGTGGTTGACCAGGCCCATCTCATTTGACAATTCAATTTCCTTTTGCGTTTGCGTAAATAGAAGTATGTTTGCCCAAGTTATTTGCCCAATCGAGGCGTGGCATTATCTATGGTCCTCTCTATATGTACATATGTAAATATATATATGCGGGTATGTACATCGTATTCAATTTGTTAAGCATACGCAGCGTTGTCCTGCCCTGGGGAACTCTTTGGCTCGTTTTGTTGTCCAAGCGATTTATTGACGTATTTAATTAAAATTACGTTATTTGCATGTGACCAACGTTTTGGGGCCAAAGGCCGCTCTTGATGTATGTGCACAACAAACAAAATTCCGTTGTCAGTCCACACAACTGCAAATTCATTAGACATGTACAAACATCGAATAACTCTAATAAGAAGAGAAATTCTCTGGCAATTGAAGCCATGTTAACCAATCCAAACTTAACATTTAAGAATTAACAATTTAGGAAGAAAATTAACAATTCTTAAGAGATTTAGAGTGTTTGAGATTTTTGAAAATGTAGGTAAATGAGAAAGTCATTCAGTAATGTAGGATTGTGATAAGAATTCAATTACTATAATTATATTAAAAGTAATTCTACTAAACTAATCAATTAGATATACTCTCTTTTTGCAATCACTATTATTATATTTAAAGTAGTTTTTCTATCAAACTAATCATTTAAATGTATCCTCTTTTTGCAGGTAAGCTACTACATCACCTGCAAATCATTTTATGCGCTCTGTATCCTGTAAGTAACTGAGCACAGCTTGCATGATGGGAATACTTACTTTACCTAATCGAAAGGACACACAGTTTTCGTTTTTGGTACTCAAAAGACTTTATAATTAAGACCTCACAATTTTCCATGAATTAGTTAAAATTGTGGCAAGGTTTATACTCACAGTAGCTGTCCCAGATTGTTCTACTGTTTGCAGTTGCCAAAATAACAAGAAAAGAAAATGGGAAAAAACAGCTGGAAAAGCCTATAAGGTAAACTGTTTATATTGCGGTCGCTCTGACATTTAAAGATACGATGAGAATTGGACTCTTTGCTATCTGTCCACAATGCTCGGCTCAATATATGCATGCTAATATCTAGGCTGTCGTTTATTTTAGTCCCTGTACTTGAATAGTGTCAAGGGACTATTAAGTTTGTCAAATAACAAAAATTGCTATATACATATTACGCAACTTAAAGGAACATATTAAGGAATTATTTATTTATTTATCATAATTTATCATAATTTGATTTTTTACACAGTAAGTACAGGGTCTTTCACAGTCATGTTGGTTTGAGAGTAGCCTTTCCTACTAGTTTTTATTGGGCTCAAGTCGTGCCACAATGCAACAAAAAAGAAAGCAACAGAATTGCGATTTGCCTGCAGTTGTTGCCTTTGTGTGTTGTTGTTGTTGTTGTTGTGAGTTGCCCTCGTCCTTTGCCAAAACTAATAAATTTTACATTGTGCACGGCGTTCACCCGAGCGCCACCTTTGCCGTCCTATGTACCTGTAGTGCCTTTGGGGCATGCCACGTGCCCAAGCTGCAGCAACAAGAGCCAGTGTCTGGGTTGCTGCATCCCTCAGTTGAGCTTCGTCTGCTGTGCACGGCTGACCCGGCGTATGCGCGTTATTTTATGCCAAATATTTTATGTGTTATTGGCAGGTTCTGCTGATGTTGTCTTTTGGCCAGTTTCACAGGGGAAAATGTGCTTTAAAGCACCTACTGTAAGCTTTAAGCAACTTGAGATTAAACTCGGCATTAAAAACATGAAAACAGCTATTTAACTTAAAAGCTTTATTAACCAGGGAATGTAACTGTTGTAATTTTCAAATAAAAATTACGACCTAACATCTATTTCTATTAATTTTAATTATATTGCTTAAAAATAAAACTTATTGTTATTTAATTATAACAAAATGCTATAAAATATTTTAGTTTTTATTTAAAATTTTTATACTATACGATTTTTGTTTATATATATTTTATTGTTTAAAATGTGGTTATGTCTCTGTTATTTTCGGTCTCTGGTATGAACACAAATTTTAGTACAGGAACTACTATAATAAGTTTTCTTAAAGATGTTAAATCTTATTAAATGCATATCCCTTATTCTCGCTCTGTGTCATATTTTCTAATCAAAACCTTTTATGAGCATTCCCCCTGTCATCATCTACACCTTTTGTTGCTTCCTCTACTTCCGCATCGTTTTACCGGATATTCGTATATTTATTCTCATGTACTTTACGTGTTTTTCATAAAGAGAAGCTCTGGGACAAAAGGAAATAGAAGAAAATAAACTTTAAGGATTTACACATGATTACACCTGAATTTATTTAGACGTTGGGTTGATTTAGTTGTTGTTATTCGTTGTTCTTGTCGTTGTAGGTGTTATTGGCCGTGTCGCCTGAACAACTGTCGCACATAGTTTTCTTTTATGGTACGACAAACTTTGTCTGTTTGACTTGTTTAAGGATGCAAAAAATAATCAGAACAACAACTAAAATAACAGCAACAAAAGATGCTGAAAGTTTTGCTAACCAAACAACAACAATTACCATAAAACTAACAACAACAACATGGGGCAGCTGTCATGAGCGTCTTAAAACTGATGGAAAAAGAGTGAAAGATATTTAGATAGATGGTAAGAGTGATAGAAAAAGCATGCTTTCGCCTTTATATGCAACATTAAATAATTCAGCACATTTCAATGTTGATTTTCACATGCTTTTCACATCCTTTCGTCAATTGCATTTTATATTATTCTCTGTTCTTTGTTTTTCTCAATTTTTCTGCATGTCAAAATAAATTCTATGTTTAAAATATTTCGTGCATGAATATATATTTCTTTATATGAATGCTGAATGTTGACAGCAAGTTGAGAGTTTTTATTTTATGCAAATTGGGGCAGCTGTGGGTAGTACTTTCTTTGTAGTTGCATTTTGTTTGTATAAAGCCAATTAAAACTGAAACAGATTAAAGTTTGCAGACAGGATTTGCAAACAGATTTGAGTATTAAGAGATTGCTAAGCACCTGCTTAAGAGATCTACTTCTATAGTTTATAAGTACTTCTCAGGTGATTAAATATTGTTTTTCCTTTAGTCTATATATTTATTTCATTCAAAAGAACCGAAAGTTCGTGAAAACAGAGATTGTTGATTGTTAGATCACTTACTTTATCTGAATTTTATTGCCATTGGTCATAGAACTAGGGAATTCTAGGGATAGACATTATTAAAACTTATTCAATAAATTCTACATTTTTAAAATATCTTTTGATACATAACTTACAATTAAATTAAATTATTAAAATAATTTAAGCTGTTATGTAACACTATAGAAAAAGTTAGTAATATATGCATTATCATTTTGTAAATAAACTTATTTAAAGCTGCAAGTTTTAAATTTCTAGCACATTTCTGCTACAAGTTGTATGAATTTGTAAGGAGCAAAATGATATCATTGCTTGTTTTCTTGCGTAATTTATATTCGTGATTTATTATCGGACTGCCCTTTTCAAACATGTATATATACTCGTATTTACCTAAAAATTTATGTCTTCGACTGTCCACACACAGAGAAGTCACCCATTTCAAAATGCAACCCAAGGGAACAACTTGAAATATTCATGTAATTTCATGTTAAATATTTGTATAATAAAAGCGAATAAAGCGGGAAACTAAATGAAAAGCCGGCCGAAGTGACAAAAGCATCTGAAACTGACAGAGAATTCCATTACATATGTCCTGTCAGTTGCTGTGAATGTCCTTCAATTTGTCTTGTGTGTCACATTCCCCCAATCTCTTATCCCCTCTATTCCCTTCTTGTGACTCTGTTATACAAACCCGTTGATTGTTTGGCCTCTGGATTTATGCTTATTTGCCCCGCTTGTAATTACATATTATTTTTAGTTTAATTACCATGCATAAATTATAACTTGCAGTTTTCACAGTCGAGTGCTCGGCATGTTTCCCATAAATTTCAAATGTCAACGGAATGGATAATTAAATTGACATCTCTGGAATTTAATGAGTTCAATGTGCACTCTACATTAATTGATTTTTGCTCTGTATTGAGAAACGAAATTATTTAAAGTCCGGAGAGACTTAATAATTTTACGAACACATGGATTAATTAACTAAAGTGGACAAAAAAGTCTCTTTTATTATAAAACAAATTTTTAAAATTTATTTTGTCAAAATTTTAACGATTTTTAAAACAATTTAATCAGATACAATTAAATTATCACTTAAAATTTTGGGAATGTCAGCTCTAAATTGGCTTAATTAATTTCGATTTTGTTTGCTAATAAATGTTATCATTAGCTAATTGTATTTATATTTAAAGCATACATTTTATTTATTATTATTTGTAATTAAATTGAATGCATATTGCATTGTTGCTTTTAACGCACAACTGAAAGTAATATTTGCTTGCACTTTGGTATTTAATACAAATATTATTGAATTCAGAATTGTGCAGATCGTGCCCTTTTGATTACTATACATTTGCTAATTAATTTATAATAACAAAGCCATTAGCTGAGTATTAAATGTTGAGCAAATAATTCTAATTGAATGAGTTCTGCAGGTCACTCAATTGGAATTGATATTTAATATTTCTGTTATGTCTGGAAATTATTTAATTTTTCTTCAGAACCTATAAGCCTCTTTAAGGTTAAGATTTTATTACGTGTTATTCTTAATTACCACATCAAGCTTACTTTGCAGCTGCTCACAATTTCATTAAGTTTGCCAAGACACAAATTCTGATAAAATTTAAGCACCGCAGGATGCGAAAGCGGAAATACTGCGAATGACTTTGTAAGCGCCCCCATGTCGGGCTCACACGTCGTATGAATAACATTTAATATCATTTACTTCAAACATTTGCCTCATTTCACCCAGCAGCAGCTTGTGGCATTTGAAACGTTGCTTGTATGCACAACAAACGGTACAAACAGTCATTGTAATATGACACCACCCATAACACACCATCTAATATGTAAGTCCAACCCATTTTCACGCCCAAAGGCAAACGCAATGCCAATGCCAACGTCGATGGCAACGCCAATCTACATTTCACATCCATTTAAATGTACTCTTAATTACGCTTTATTGACAGCATTTAAATGGCACTTAAATTTATTAATTATTACATAATTTAATGCTTGCTAATATGCTTAATTTAACAGTCACTTTAACATGTTCTTAATTCAAACTACCTAATAAGCTTTATGTGCATCGCATATGCTTTGTAAATACCTCATTTTAAAGCTCTCACTTGAAAGTTCTTTATGACATTCTGAATTTGACTAACAGTTGCCAGTTTTCCTCATAGTTTTATTTTTTCATTAACATGTGCATAAAAATACACAGAGAAAATACATATTTATTTATTCAATTGAAACAAAAATGCGAGTTTTACGATTAAAAAAAATTGAATTGAAATTTATTTATACTATTCTTATTTTAATCAACAAGTATGCAATGACAGAGAGTATAGTAAATACATTTTTTTTTATAAATTTCCATTAAAATCTGATACGATATGGAAACATAAAAAATGCATATATTAATAAAAATATTTATAAATAATCTTTTCACATTTTAGTTACTTTTTAACTAAGATACATTTTTTATTTCGGCATTAACATATCTTTCAGTTAGTGAAACCTTAACTTTATTTTGATCTCACAAAATATATTTAAGCCTGAAACTCAAAACGCAGTTATATATTCAACTGTTGGCAAATATAGAACACATTTTATTTAACACCCAGTTGCCAAACCTGTAGACTACAAGTGAGTTCATATCCTCTTTCTGTCGCACAAAAAGTGTAGCATACATTTTGGGACTATGACAAATTTTTGCACACCGTTTGCCACATGACACGACCGACAAAGCAAAGTACTTTCAATGAGCACTTCCTGCGAACTCTCACATACACTCAGTTCATGTAGCGCACTTCCTTGGCAAGTTCCTCCTTTGTGCGAGACAGTGTATGTGTGTGTGTGTGTTTGTGTGTGTGTGTCGCTAATAGACGTCGAGGGCTTTACCAAATTTTTAACAACACGCCGCCGCAGACACATTTCTTTTCGAGTCAAAGGACCTCATCGTTCTCTGAGCCTCTTAGCTGCCTTCATGTGGCCGCAAAGGACCAAACCCCTTTGCAGTTTGTTGGGAAAACAAATACCGTGGCCATTAATTTAGTTTAGTCCTAATTAAATTGCATACGTTACCATAAACACCCTCCACACACACCCTAGAACACTGGCTCATTTATAAACAGCTGACAGCAGGACCACGCCCATTTGGGCAAGAGGGCGTCCTTGAGGCCTTTTTGTTGCTTAACATTCCATGGCATGCACACAAAACTTCCTTTTTTGTCCAAATGCAAGCTTTTTATTTTTTTTTGTTTTTGATTTTACCACACTATTTGTAAATGTGTGTGTGTTTGTGTTGTTTTATTTTTGGTTTTTACTTCCTTTTTTTTTAAGGCAACGTGTTTTTTAGGCCGCTTGTTTTTGGCGGTACAAGAGTTTTAAATATTTAATGAGTTGAATGTATGTGTGAGTATGGAAGTGTGTGTGTTTAGAAGGCTGTTGCAGTTGTTGTGTGTTATTTTTTGCTTGACTGTCGCATTTGGCATTCATCTTTAGTATTTTAGACAGTTGGCATTTTGGCAGTTGTCCTTTGGGTGAACTAAAACCAGAATAGAGAGAGTTATGTACGAGTTATGTATGTATTTGTAAAGCGCTCGAATTGCATAAGCATATTGTGGATTCCATGTGGATTATGTGCACTCTGGAGTTTGCAAAGAAACTTTTTAAAACAAATGCCAGTTGTCCACAAACTCATATCAGGAATATCTAGTACTTACCAAGGCCATTTTAAAATAAAAGTTAGAATAAAATTATACAAATAATTATAATTATCAGGGATTAAAACCGAAACGAATTAAGGTTTTCGGTTATCGGTTATGCAAAATCTTGGAGTATCGGTTTCGTAAAGGTTATCGGTTTTTTGTAAGTTTCGGCTTAAAAATACCGGTTTAGTTTCGGTTCACAAAAAAAATAAAAATTATGGTTTTCGGTTGACCAAAATATGAAGCTTTATTCATTGTTTTACATAAAAAAAAACTTAATGCTCTTTTTAGCCTGGAAAATAATGTTATATGGTTGCTGGAATGCTCCAGCGTAATGTCGATATTATTACAATTTGATCTCATATAAATTTGGTTTCAAAATTTCGATTATTTTGATTTCACTGTCTTTTTATACTTCGAACTGGTATAACTTTGTCAAAAGTCAATCAATTTCCATGCGCAATGTAAATTTGATCATGATTTTACCTCGAAATTCGTTCTGCATTTAAATTATTTCCATTTAGAAAATTCGAATTTTTTTCGAAAAAATTAAAAAAGACAAAGGGGTAACACTGTAAAATTCAAAAAAATATTCAATTTTCAAAATTGAACAAAATTTAAATGCAGAACGAATTTAGAGGAAAAGTCATGGTCAAATTTACATTGCCCATGGAAATTGATTGTGTTTTGACAAAGCTATGGCAGTTCAAAGTTATTAAAGTTGCTCAGTAGCTGCGACGGCCAGAACCGAAATTAACCCTCATAAATGTATCGGTTATTAAACGGTTATTCCGGCTTGAAGAATTTCGGGTTTCGGTACAGTGGAAAAACATTTTTTCGGTTACGGTTTCAGTTACGGTTACAAATTTCAATCGGCTTTCACCGGTTAAAGGTTACGGTTTCGGTTAAGGTTTTAATCCCTGATTATTATAATATATAACATTTGTTTTCCATAAACTTTTCGCAAGATTTGCAGTTTCTTTGGGTGCTTAAATAGAAGTTGGCAACACATTTTAATGGTGATTTCCCAACTGCATTTGTTGTGCTTAAGCACACAATGCTGCCACGCCCAGGCCCCCGCCTGCTCCACACAAAAACACACACTACTATGGCTGCTGTCACTCCAACAAAATCTTATTATTCAGCGTTATTGCTCTTGACCCTATAGACCCTCTTCTTGTCCTCCCATATGGCCCATGCACTATGCAAAGTTGTGCCGCATCCAAAACAAATGACTTTGTTTGCTTTTGCCAGGCATACACCGTTCCTTGTTCCTTGTTCCTTATGCCGCCCTGTCCCGCCCACTGTGCCACTTGAAAAGTCAAGTGAAAGCCTGGGCAGAGCAACTGCTGCCGAACTGTGCCACCGTCGTATCGAGGGAGTCTTGGCTCTGGCTAAGGACGTCAGCCTGTGACTAACATATAGGAAAGAAAATGCTCATGAATGAATGAAATTGCTGCACAATTTAAAAACTTCCGCATCAAGCGGCAACAACAAAAACCACAAATAAAATATAATAATGCGCCCCCATCTGTCGTCGCGAAGTTTCAAATGCGCAGGTTGGCATTCCATTTACGATATACGATACATAAACTTATTTTTGTTTTCGCATTTCTTCATGTTCTTTTCCCATCTCTTCTCATCTCGATTTTATTTTCATCCTTTTCTTGCATTTGGGTTGCGGATGTGTTTAGTATGCGCTTTATTTATATTGACAGGCACGGACATTTTGAGTTTTGCTAGACGGAAGTTGTCTAATATAAAAAGTAAATTAAATTGATTGCAAGCAATCATGGTTTATAACAAATATTACAGCTTGTCCTTACGTAATCTCTAAAGCTCTTATTCCTGATTAACTATTGCCTTTTAAGGGTCGAAAGCTGTCAGAAAGCAATAGATAAATGCTTATCTTGCTAGTCCTTTAAGTTATTATAGGTTATTATAGTTCAGTCAAATATGACCCAAGACTAAGTTCTTGGGGTCTTCTACACGCTTTTTCAAAAAGTTAATGCATTCCTGCTACAGGGTATATGAACAACTCATCTTTAATTTTAAATATTTGAAGAAGGTGAATTTTTCAAAAATATATTATTAATTTTTCTATTACTATGTTCAGTATTCCGGCTTATTTATTTTGTAGTTCAACAATCATTTGTAATTTATATATAAATACACTTATAAATTAAATCAAATATTTAGAAATGTTTTATGTATGTTCTGTAATCCTAGCTGAATAATTTGGCATTTTTTTGTTCGGACTTTCCTTTGTACTCAATTCGACTTTGGCAACTGTTGCCTACATTTTGCGCATGCAGCACAAAATGTTTCCATGAGAAAATAAAGGGATAGGAGAAGATAGAGTAACTATCACTTGGGGCATGTCCTGCGGGCATCATTTATGCAGGCACTCATCTCATTGCGTTTTTTTCTTTACTTTGCTTAGCTCTTCACGGACTTTATGTTTCTTTTAGCGCATTAATTTTTGAATAGTGCAAATGCTGGTAAAAAAAAACGAACACTTTGAAGTTTTGCTTTAGTGCACTTTCTACAATGTGCAATAAGCGTGGATTGTGGCAGCAGTTGCTTGCAGCATTTTATGGGATACTCGCTCGAGATGTGGCATCAGCTGCAAGCTGTTGATAAGAATTGTTAAAGAAATGCTTTTGCTTTAGCTTAGGCAAACCTTGTAAAAGTCAAGTAGATTTCTTACATTTTCTTAAACTGAGATTTGTAAAATATCTCCAATCCAATTTAAAATATCTCCCAATTTTCATCTAAACAAAGTCGAAAAAGCAAGATTTCTTCTGTGCACACAGTTGGTCTTGACTAGATGTAAGATAGTTGGCCTTCTCATATCTTACAATTATACCGACTTCTTATTCCATGTATCTACAACTGCAATTAATTAAAAATGTATAACATCACAGTCGTAATATTCAAGGAAATCCTCCAAAATGTAGAATAAATTTATTTCATTTAAATTTATTTCAAAATATGCGAACTCAAATATTATAGTATATTATGTGATACGTTTTTAGTTAAAATATATGCATTTGTTTTTTTAATGTAGGTGTATTTGTAGTAGTTGTATTTGTTATAATGCATTATTTTTATTAAATACTTTTTAAGAAAATTTTTAAGTAAAAATTAGGAAAACGTTTCTGTGTCAATGTGCAATTGTTATAATTATCATAGTAAATTGATTTACAAATTGCTACAATTAATGTTTTCCTGGAAGGTAGGTAGTTTTTGATCTTTTTCTCTGGAATTACCCATATTTTACTCTCTCACACTCAATTCTAACAGTCGTAATTAATTGTTGACTCTTTTATCTTTTTTTCTTCCAGCAATTTGCAAATCAAATCAGGTAAGTTAATGACCATTTTGAGTTCTATTTCAATCTCTTTTGATGACAAATGTTTAATTGTCTTCAGCGATTCCTGAATCCTTTTGCCTTCTGACTGAACTCTAATTAGGCAGCCCATTATTTGATTTTTGCATGAAACTTCAAAGACAGAAGGTAAATGACTCATTTAGTGCTGACAATGCGAGGCGCTTTGATTTATGAGAAGAGGACTTTATGAGAGAGAGAGAGAGGTAGGGGGATAGGGGCTGCTGTGCGTGCAAAACTTCAGGCGCCGACAGTTTGACAGGCAACATGTGGTAAAGTCAACTGTCAGCGTCTTCTCCACATTCCCCTGTCCCTCAACTATGCAAATAAAACAACGCCGCAAAAGGCAACCAAAGCTAGTCACACATACACTGAAAAAAAGAGCAACTCCTAAAATGTAAAGCATTCATCTTAAATATTTTGTTCTTAAAATTAGACAATTTTAAGATGAATTTACCAATACTTAAAATATTAATCTAAAAAATCGCAGTTTTTAATATAAGAATATCAATCTTAAATTGGTCTAAAAATATAAAAATGTCATATTTTATATGAAACTAATAATGGTGCCGTGTCGCTCAAGTTAGACTCGCCGGTTTAAAAAGAAAAGCGCGGGTTCCCACTCTTTCCAAGGGAAAACATATAGGAATACTTATTAAAATACCAAACAAAAAAATGTGTATATTTAATTATATACATCAGTAAAAAAATTATAAATTTTAAATTTTTCACATTTTTTTCTTGGGTATTTATTTTATTTATTTTTAATTTATTTAATTGGATCAAAGTTTTTAGTTCGGAGAGTTGATTTTAAAACCTTATTTTTATCAGTGTACTCGTACATGCTCGCATGTATTTGGTTATACAATTAGCTGATGTGTTTACCAAGTTAGTTGTTTGGCCAAATCTCGCTGGTTGCCGTTTTTGGTTTTTGGTTGATGTCCTCGTTAATCTTTGTCTCGGCGGTCAACGCATCGCTTGCACTTTATGACAATTCATTTTGTTGTTACTGTTGTTATTGTTGTTGTTGTTGTCATTTTGATTAACCTTAATTATCGTGGCGTTGACATTCGTTTGCAAATGAATGCCCCATGCAGTTGTCTGACCATTGCTGTCCCAAGCTGCTTCACTGCTTTTCCCCATTCACCATTCCCCACTCGCCATTCACTTCAATGTTGTTTAAATGAGAGTGACATTATGTGGCACATGCTTTCCAACGTATTGGTCTGCAAAGCTGACTATGATGGTTATTGCCAACACCAACAACCGCACCGCACCGTCCCCCCATCGCCCCCACCTTGTTACCAGACATTCCCTCAACTGCAACTCACTGCCGTTGGTGTCAATTGCAAATGAGTTTCTGCTGCAGTAGCCGAGTGCAAGATACAGGCAATGAATTGGGCTTAGTCGACTTGCAAATGCGCTTCTGATATTTTTGTTGTCTTTATAAAAGTCACAATGTGATGATAAACTTTTATAGTTTACTCATTTTGTTTTTATACATTCATTTCGATTTTTTGAAGTAAATACTCTCTTTTAACTAAGCAAAAAAAAAACCTTTAAAGCTCAATACAAAAAAAAAAATATAGTTTTTTTAAAATTTTTTTTAATTACTTTCATAACCAAATTTTTTTAGTACTCTGCCTCATCGTGAGTTCCGTAGCTCTCTAGTTATAGTCGCCGATCTGAAACATACACTCAGAAAAAATCAGTACGCTTCGTTCTACAAAAAAGAGTTCTTGAATTTATGCCGTTTAAGTCTAGAAATTTTTATGAACGATTCAGTATTGAATTTTTCTACTTTAAGAGCGAATCGTTTTTAGGAGCATAATTAGACGTTAAATTTAAAAAAATAATATTAATCAGAAATTATATACATATATTACATGAAGACTGTTTCGTTTTTAAATATAAACATAATTAATCCTGATCAAAAAATACTTCGGTAAGAACAATATAATTTGAATGAAGATCTTTAATTCTTATATCTCTTTTCGAGACCATAATGTTCTCAAAACAATCCTATAACGTGCTTGACTTATCCGAGAAGAACTTCAATAAGTTCTTTAACTTAGAATTTCGTTCTTAAATCAAGAATTTTCAGACTTGGCTGACTTTTGACATCAGAAATTTTGGATTCATGTACGAATACTTGATTTTTCTCTCAGTGTTCTTACTTTTATAGAACCTCAGTTTGAAAAATACCTGAGTTAGATTCCCCGTCATGTATTTCTAAATGGGTTTGTAAGTTTCACAATATGTCATAATAATAAAAAATTAAAGTCTGCCTCATCGGCTGACTGCAAATGCCCAACCTGTATGTAGAGTATGATGTATGTGTGTGTATGTGTGTGTGTGTGTGTGTGTGTGAGTGTGTGTGTGTAAAGAGAGATGCCAGAGTTGAAACACTTTGACATGCAAAACCAATTGCAGTTTAGTTTGAAGTATTGCGAGAATATTTTCGCACTCTCGCTCTACACTCTCTTTTTCTCTCTCTCTCTCTCTCTTTCTGTCTCTGTTTCTCCCTCCATATTTATATCTATCGTTTGCGGTCTCTGGCGAGTGGTAAGTGCACATTAATTATGCTCAATGTAAGCTGAACGTCAGCTTTTATGAGTACAATGTATTCGTTGTTATTTGCTGTGCTCTATTTACTTGTCAATGACAGTGACTGCGAAAAGTGTGTCGACCTCTCTCTGTCTGCTGCCCACACGAGAAAACGAAACTAGTTCGCATTACTAAGTTGAACGATTCACTTGACTTTGATCTCAATAAGTGCTAATTACTTGGTTTCGATTTTCCAACTGAACATTTCATAGGTAAAGCCCACATCCAATTCTAGTTGGGGGAGAGATCCAATGTCCATTGGCCTGGAGAGTTGTGTAAAACTTTCACGTAGCTCATTTGTCAATGCAAAAATATTTTTAGCTTTTTTTTTGTCATTATAGATTTGTTGTTGTTGCGCTTGCTGCCTGTCACGTTTTCAGTTTGTTTTGTTTTATTTGCTTTCTTCGGCTTCCTACATGGGCTCGGGTTTGGCTTTGGCTTTGGGATTGGACTTGGATTCCCTTCTTCTACTTCTGCTGCTGTTCTGTTGTTTTATTGTGTAAATTTTTTTTGCCAGCATTGCGTTTTGTTTGCCAGTCAGCTTGAGGCTTGTCAATAAAGTTCTTGACACCTTTACTTCATTTGCCCAGATTTCTCTCGACATGACTTTAACTTTGCTTTCTGTTCGAGGATTTTCCTTTGGTTTCTTTTTTTATTATTTCTCTTAGCACATGCTATGCAAATTTCTTTCTCTCCTTTTATGTTTATTTATTTTGTTTATTGAATGACTCTTTTTGATACCCTTGCAATGATGGGTATTTAAATTTTGATAGCACTCTTTGTGAATTGATTCGAGAATTTTATATAAATATTACATATTGCAAAAAGTTAACAAAATCAAATTGAATTAAAGAAATTAATGTTATATTATATAAATGAAAGTTTGAAGCTCATTTTAAACTTGCAGAGGCATTCCATATTTGCTTGAAAGGCTCTTCAAAATCCATTTCTAATTAGTTTAAAGTCTCTAGCTCTTATAGTCTCTGAGATTGACGCGTTCAAATAAACGGACAGACGGACATATGATCAAGAATATATATACTTTATGGCCTGTTAAATCAGGGATTAAAACCTTAACCGTAACCTTTAACCAATGAAAACCTATTGAACTTTGTAACCGTAACTGAAACCGTAACCGAAAATAAATTTTTTCGCTGTACCGAAACCCATAAACCGAAACTCCTTAAACCGAAATAACCGTTTAGTAACGGATTCATTTAATTTCGGTTCTGGTCGTCGCAGCTACTGAGCAACTTTAATAACTTTGAACCGCCAAAACTTTGTCAAAACACAATCAATTTCCATGGGCAATGTAAATTTGACCATGACTTTTCCTCTAAATTCGTTCTGCATTTAAATTTTGTTCAATTTTGAAAATTGAATATTTTTTTGAATTTTACAGTGTTACCCCTTTGTCTTTTTTTGATTTTTTCGAAAAAAGTTCGAATGTTAAGAATTTAAATGCAGAACGAATTTAAAAGTAAACTCATGCACAAATTTACATTGCGCATGGAAATTGATTGAGTTTTGACAAAGTTATGGCAGTTCGAAGTTATTAAAAATCAGTAAAATCAAAATAATCGAAACTTACAAAAAACCGATAACCATTACGAAACCGATACTCCAAGATTTTGCATAACCGAAAACCTTAATTCGAGCATAACCGAAACCGTAACTGAAATCGATATTCGTTTCGGTTTTAATCCTTGTGTTAAATACATTCTGCCAAATATATTATACCCTATACTAGTAATAGTAAAGTATTGGAATATTTAATAGCGTATCTCAGTTTCGTTGTTAGTAAAAAACCATATCTTTTTTATTAAGTATACGTCATGCTGGCAGTGGCCGAAATTAAGACCTGACTGTAGGCGTGAACGCGGTAAACGCCCACATTTTTGCATAATGTCCGTTCATTTCAAGTAGCAGCAGATATCTTGAAGAACTCGCAGAAAAAAGAAGTTAAAAAGTAAATATAATTGCCACCATGCGTGGTGGTAATTAAAGTCGTGATGTTGCTCTTTTTTACACACTTACTTATATGAATGCTAAGCTCTTTTTTTTGGAAATTGTTGTTGAAGATGTTATTAAAGAGATAATGGCCTAAAAACCGCCAAGGTGCTGTCGTAACCTTGAAAGATCAAAAGTTCAACCAAGTCAACACAAGGAAGAAACGAACCAACAATCCGACAATCCGGTAACAAGCAAAACACGACTATAAGCAATTAACTGTATAACTATTATAACCAAAGAATACAACGAGTTGTATAAATGGTCAGGTTGGCAGCTCGAAAGCCAGAGATGGCACTGGCCGACTTTTGTTTGCACAATTAAATTTCTGTATATTGCTGCACGGGAAATAGAAACAAAAATGAAGCAAAACAAACAAAAAAAACATTAAAAAAATATTCGTTGTAAAGGTCGTTGCTGTCTTTTGTTTGCCTAGGCATCTACAATTAGTTGCAACAAATTGACGGCAATGATTTTGCCATTGTTATTTGCATTGTGCCTTTCTTTTGTCCATTAATACGAGTGCAATTTATAAAACAATTATAAATATTAAATAATTTCTGTTGTCTTTATGTGGACAATATTCACTTCACAAAGAACTTTGCGACAAATTGAGAAATTCAATTTAATGGAATGAAAATATGCTGAATTGAGTTGGCCGCACAAAAAGATGGCCAGTTTATTTATTATTAACTTATATAGTATTTAAATTGATAAAATGAAGGAGAAGAGATGTTAGAAAATTCACATTTAATATTGACAATAAATAGAGAATTTGCTTTAAAAATATTTAAAATCTATGATAAATTGAATGTAAGACTTTTAAGCATTTTATTGCTTCATATTGAGATAGTATTTTAATAAACATAATAAAAAGTATTCTTTTATTTCAAGTCTCAAGTTTAAAAGCTTTATTGAAATTTCAATCAGATTCTTTTTAATTAATTTAAATATCAGTCGTTACTTTTGACCTATTATGCAAGCTGAATTTATACAAAACATTTCAATTGCAAAATTAATTCTTAAAGCTTGATTAACTGGTTACAATGCCTATTCTCAGTTTGCTCTAATTATTTGCTCCTCCACAAGTATTTATACTTTGCTGCATCTAGATTACACTTGTATATATGAATATTGAATTAAATTAATTCAATTTCTATAGACCAAATTCAATTTGCGGTTGTTTCATCTGTGTAGTTTGCCGCATGCCTGCATATCAGGGATGACTATTTGTTTGTAAATCTATACTATAATCTACAACATCTATTTTTTCGTTCTTTACACTCAGTTCTGCTAAATGACGTGCAGTTATTTGCTGTTAAATCTCATTTCCCACAACGTGATATTACACTTTTCAAATAAAAGCATGCTACAAATCTGTCTAAAAATAGCTGGCCATATCAAAATGAAATGAATTTTATTTTGCTTATACTACGACTATATGTATAAATTTATTTCAAACGAGAAAATAATAGTCTAAACAAACGAAGCCCACTATAACAAAAGGAAAAATAAAATTTGTTTAGTGCAATAAATATTTTACAAAGCATTTCAACAATTACTTGACACAAATATAAACCATCTGAATTATATCAAGGGCAATTCTATAGTTTTGATTTATTTTTATTAAAGAATAGTGTACGATAAATAAGCGATATGTTGAGAAAAATATGAGACAATCCCAATTCTGAAGCTACTTTTTCCTTTTTTTGCTAATTGCAGTGAATTTTTTCTTTAGTTTCCATACTTCAAATTGGCTCGTGGTATCTGGCCAAAAGAGAAGATTAAAAATTGTTTGCTACTGGCTGTTGCTAGGCTTGTTTTGGGGCTATATGGCGCTGGCCAAGAGTCAAGAAAGGAGAAGTTACCAAGAAGCCACCGAAAACTCGTTTTGGCTTTAGCTGTACATACTGAAACCTCTTTTGTGGGCCAACAAGCGGCGCCATTAATGACAGCCTTGCCGAGTGACCCCCGTCCAATGGGTATTCATTGTACTCATACCTGGCTATTTATAAATATTTGCCATACCATGCCAGGGCATAGGGACCAGAACAGACTAGACCCAACCCAACCCAATCCGACCCAACCGCAGAGACAGCTTAATGATTGTCCGTTTAGGGTGTGCATTTTAAAAATACTTTGCAGTCTACTATCTGGCGGTAATCGATAGCATTGCAACGCCTGTCACGCGCGACAATTTTTATCAGATAATACCCCGCATAGCAATGTATGTTTAATCTATCATACATCTCGCATTCTATCTAAATGTCGAATATCATCGCGAGAGATGCTACATTTTTGGCCTAAGTGGCCTTTTGCGTGTCGAAGCGAGCGCCTATCTAAACGATCTTTCATATCTTAAGCTCCTTTTTTTTTGTCCACTCTTTTCCTCTCTTTCACTTACCATCTTTCAACTCTTTCGCTCATCGCTTGCCAGTGTAGATGTGGTGACCCAAACCGCCTTTTTGCTGTTAGCACACTTGACTGCATAGCTTCGCTTCTTTGTCTCCTGTATTATACCTCGTGTCATATGCAGGAAAGGGAGGTTCTGTTTAATACATTTCTACATTTTTACACTTATCTGTTTTTTAGCTGAAAATATTATATATTATATTATTATATTATATATTATATTATAGCCGTTAGTAATATCATAAATATTAACTACACTAGAATAATAAAATTAAATGTTGAAGCAATGAAGGGGAGTTATTTATGAGGTGATTTGCCCGTCTTCAAATTTTAATTTAACGCTCAACTTTTTTATTATTTCAGAAATCATAAAAAATGATTTATTAATATTAAATAATATTAAACAATTGTACAACATAAAAAAGCTAACAGATAAAGCTTTAATGAGCTGTTCAAGAGAATTATCAAGTTTAAGTTGTTGGTTGAAGTAACTCAACAAATGACGTCTCTATAAATCCTTATGTTTAAGACTTTACGGGGTATCTTTGAATTTATCAATTTAAGCTCTTATGTCGTTTTAATGCTCGTAAAAATGTCTGGCTGGCTAAAGATGTATTTTCGCTGAAATGTGACAATTTCTGTGTTCGTTTCTTTCTCATTAAAGTTTATACTCGTGTCACTTTAAGCCCATTTTGGAGCGCCTATCTATCGGCGTAATGTACTCGCATCTTGTTGCCCAGACGATGCACATCCTCCCTCGCCTCCTCCATGTCCACATCTTTGAGTGCGCCACATGTTTAACATGATTTGAACGTATCTTTGGTCTGTTTAACTGCCTGATGGCAAGGTCTTTGCATTTGCGCCTCAATAAATCAAATTGCTGATATGAGAAATAATGTTGGTGGCGCTCATCTATACTTAAGTACTTCTGGGAAATGCTTTTGGCATTAAAGAAAAAAAGTTTAAGGTCTGTTTGGCAGGTGTTTCCGTCTGTGATGTGTTTTGCTTTTATAGCTTTCAAATTGAGCACTGATTCGACGTATGTCGTTGATTGCGACTAATCGAAAAAATACCAGCATATAAAATTACATTAAATGCACATTTAATGCTTGCATTTTATGACTAACCGTTTTTCACTAAAAAAAATCAATTTTTCTTTTCAATTTTGCTTAAATAGAACTACCTACTTATAATAAACGATACATAGTATCGATATTGCAATAAGGATTGTATAAAATTAATAATATTTGATACTATCGGTGTTTTGCAACTCTACTTTCATTATAAGTATAATTTATATTGATATAGCTATTTTTTTTACTTTATTTCTTTTTCATTAACAATTACAAAAATTTGTATAGTTTTTCTCGGTTTTCAATTGACTTCCTTGTAGCCCTTTGATTAGCCCCACCTCAAAGAATTTAACAACTTGCAATTAAATCTCAGGTGATTCCACGTTCTCTGCGCACTTTAACTTGATCCCAACTATTTATGGCGCTAACATAACTTGGCTCGTACTAGCAATTGTACGTTGTTGTTTCAAGAGACAGCAACAGCAATAACTACAAAAACAGCAACAACAACAACAACAACAAAAACTACATTACATTACAACAACCTTGGCTTTGCTTTTGGCTGTGTGCTTTAGTAACAACTTGGGGCTCTCTTTTGACATTGCGTGTTGCGCATGCGCATTGCGTTGTGGTTTTTTTATTTTTATTTTTTCTCTTTTTCAATTTTTATTTCAGTGTCGACGTCTGCGCCGCCGGCTGCTAATGTTACCCACTTCAATTTGCCATATTTATTTTACCTTTTGCGTGTACGTTTATTGAAAATACTGACGGAATGACTAACTGCCTGATTGACTGACTGACTGACTAACTTGACCACTTGTTGGCCCCTTTTAACCAGGTAGCACGGCAGCTGTGCTTTGTTTGGTTTTCCTATTTGTACAGTGGGCCCAATAACTTTGCCATTAGGTTTTGAACCTCTCATCTTTCCCTAATAGAACTATTTAATTGTTCAAATGAGGACTGTTATCAAATAAGATTTTATAGTTTTAATTTATTTAATTTTGTATGCATTAATTATTTATATACCTACATATGTATTCGAATTTGTTTTACCCTTGTAGAGGGTATTATAATTTTGCTATTTTTTGTTAAACATTTTTCTTGATATTTATAACTTATGACTTGGGCGATTAGTTATTTTAGGCAAATGGTTAATTTAGTTAGTGAGCCTTGAAGGCCTTTTTGGGGTATTCGGCTAATGACAGCATTTGATGAGGAAGCCTCCGCAGTGACCTTGGGCTGATAAACTGTTGGACGGTTCGTTAATTGTTAATGTTCATTGAGAATAACTCTGACTGATCATTTGTTTAGAGTTGCTCATTATGCAAATCAGCTACAACTTCCAATCAGCCACATGATGCAATTGAAAAATCATTTAGCTAAAGTAATTTATGAAAAATAATATAAATAAAATATTTTCAGTCCCAGCCATGAGCTAAACGTTTATGGTCTGGCAAACAATTGTTGGGCTCAATGCTTAATTGCAATGAAGTGTCTTCTTCTTTTTCTCAACCAGTTTTATGCTGGGTAAGCTCCATTCTACGACTACCTCTCTCAGTCTCCCTGGGGTCTTGCCCTCTACGTTAATTTATGCTCATAGCCGTAGCATAAAACTAATTAAAAAGCCTTGGTGATTCAATATTTAACAACAAAAAATCTTTTATAAAAGAATTAATCATTAAATATTGATAAATTGTTTTCTTTTTTGTTCATGTTTTTTTTTTTGCGTATGCGTCATAAATTCAACAGTTGTTCTATAACCCAAAAGCGTTATAAATGTTGGTAATGAACTTAAATTTATTGCCTATAAAGTTTTAAATAAATTTCATTACAGGTGCGTTGCACTATTAGTCACAGCTATTTTTTTTATTTTTTAATGTTTTTTAATTCGAATAGAATTAACTGAACAGCTTAGAGATATCAGTACTTTTATGAGAAATTTTTATTGTTTTACAGAAGATATACTTATTTTAAATGAATTATTTTTTGAAATACACAAACTTCTCAATAATATTTTTTATTATTTATACTAATTATTCCAACCATTTCGTTTACTCATCTAAGTTTTTTTATTTTATCTGTAAATAATAGAAATATAATTAGTTCTTGTCATAAATTCTCCCGTTTATCACTAATCTACTTTTTAAAGAATTTTTTCAAGCTACGCTCTTAGGGGGAACTTCTGCATATGAGAATTATGAAGTCTATTTCTTTAGTACAATTGACCAGTCGGTATACGAGTTTAACAAAGGAATTGAATAGCCAACTGAATTAAAGTGCTGCCACATTTTGAGGTCTTATCACAGTTGCAACTCGCAGCTACTCGGACATTTCGCTGGGGGAAATAGGCAAACACAAAGGCTGCTGGAAAATAGAGACTAGAAGAGACAGAGGAGAATCGGAGCTTATGCATTGGGCTGTGAAATGAAAGTAGCTAGTAAAGACAGACTGTCAGGCTGAAAGACAAACCAACCAACAGACAGATAGAAAACAATGCAATGGAGGTTTGTGAGTCGAAAGTCAAGAAGTCTGCGGTTTATCATTGAATTCCATGTTGCGGGGACAGGCGAAGCAATGTGATGCGAAATGTTTTCAACAAATTTCAATTTAGAGAATTTCACTATCACATTTCCTGTTACACGGCTGCTGCTGCTGCTTTCTGCCTTTTGTCTAGAAATTTATTGCAACACGTTAATTGTTTATTGTACTTTTAGTTATGTAATTGCAAAATAACAAGAGAAGCAGCCGACGCGTTGTCTGTTTTATGCTACAGCTTTCAAGGTAAAGGCAACACAGAACAAAAGGAGAAGGTGGAAGCTTCGAAGTTGAAGTCGAAGAGTCTACTAGGCTGGCCACTCTCCTGCACTTGACTACAGTCTGATGCACACGCGGATTAGATGACAGATTAGTTAAATGCGCATGAAATGAGCAGCCGTCTTACCGTTTCTTCCTACTTGGCTTTATGGCCATATAGAGGCACAGACCCAATGCCAGAGCTGGAGCTAAAGATGAAGCTGAAGCTGTAACCAGTGTCAGATCTCTCAAGGCGTTGCCATAATGTCTTCATTTAATAATCAGGCGTAGCAATTACTCTGCCCCAACTGAGATGATGGCTTAAGTGCTTTTTAAACACTCGCAAATTGCATCTATTAATAGGCGTTGTAATTGTCAGTTGCATGCAACTGATTAGCTGCTGTCAGTCTCCATAAGGTTAACTTTTAAGTAGAGGTCATAGCTGCATTTCAGATAATGAATCCACCATCAAATAATTGCTATACTCTCATAAAAAAAGACTATAATAATAACATTTCGCAGAAAATGGAAATGTTAATTATTCGCCTTAATCTAATTAGATATTCTTGAGAGAAAAAGACTACGAGTACTCGTATTTACTACCAGTAGGTGTATTATATATATAGACGAAAGCTCTCATAGGCAACTTGAAATTAACTCGTTAAGAACCCTTTCCCTAACTTGATTATGCCACTCTTCTTAATGAGTTAATTTAGTCAACTCACTTTATGACCATTAATTTAGTCAGTTGCTTTAAGCATATTCTGTACATATTTTTCGTTTCTTTTTAGGCATACAGAAAACATTAAAATATAAATGATAAATTATCGATTATAAAAGCAGACGATGTTTGAAATCTCGACTACATGATCTTATTTCTATTGTATAATTTTTGTCGAGTTTTTAATCCAAATAATATTCGAATTTTATACTGAAAAATGGGCTTTTTATAATAATAAGTTTAAATCTTTTATACCTTCGTAATTAAAGTACTGCTTCATAAATATTTATTTATAGTTATATAGTATCATATCAACAAGTTTTAAAAGTTGTGGGTAATTTTTACGAATTAAATTATATTTAGTTTATTTAGTTTAAAGTTCCTTTCTTGATATGTTGAAAAATTTTGGGTACAGTTTTATTTTGATACTAGCACTTAATAAGTTAAAATCATTTATACTTTCGTAATTAAAGTGCTGCTTTATAAATATTTATTTATAGTTAAATTGTATCACATCAACAAATTTTCTTTATTTAGTTTATTTAGTTTAAAGTACCTTTCTTGATATTTTGAAAAATGTTGTGTATAGTTTTATTTTGACATTGACATCGGCATTCGATTAACAGTGCCTTGCACAATTTCGTAATGACCTAGAAGTACGAGTACTTATTATAATGACACACCCATTATTGGTCAACACTTTTTCGCTTCACCCACAATTCACCTGAGTTGCTAATCGAATAGATGGAGTGTTCGGAGTAGTCCTCTGCCGCTTGTGGAAACCGCAGAGAACGCAGCCATGGGAAAACTGTGGAGCACTAAAATTATAGTAAAAAATCCACCAACTACCAACTACAATGTTTGTGAATCTGATCGATGTGGCAATTTTCCATCCAACTTCTTCACATTCTTCTACATCGAGAACGATGTTGCAAATAGAAGTGGCAACTAGATGCCATTATTCCACACAATCTTTGAATTCCTCATGCATTTGATGAGGCTCACGCATGGCCTGCCCCTTGGTATGCTTGTAAATGCGATCTCTGATGATATTGAAGATATGCCATAGTTATTGGACTTGGTTATGAGTTGCCCTATTACTGTGAATATCAATTGCTGCGTGTTGAAAGTTGAATCTGCGGCAGCTTGAATGCATCACTTCAATTATGAATATGCCTCTATCTCATTCACAACTTGCCGTTACACTTGTTTCCAATTGCCGTTCGATAAGTTCATATAATTCACTCGGAATCACGTGAGTAGGCAATTATGGTTTATATAATAGTTATCTAACTGAAGCGAGTAACAGAGACCAAACGAGATAAGTGCAAAATTGTGCTAGGTGTGAGTATACAAAGAAATTTATAAATACGGAGCGATTCCAACTAAAATAAATTATCATATAAAAATGAAATTCTGCTGCAATTGTTAATCATTGAAATAATTATTAAATCTAATTGGCATTCACTGAATCATCACATAATAATAGAAGTAATAACAATAGTCACCCTGTAACCAATTTTAAGATTCACTATAAGATTCACATAAGTATTTTCCTACCTAAACACAATAAATAGTTTGTGAAATAATTTCTGTAGTTATTACCTGATCACGATGAAATGATAAGAGTTAATAGAGAGTATCGAAATATAAATTCAAGATTGTTTCTGATATTCCTGTTTGTTACATTCATTCACAAAGTAGTTATACCCATTTTTGCCTATTCTCAATGGGCATAGAGTATCCAAAAAAATGGATATAGTGAATATCAATTGCTGTTTTGAATACTGTGAATATACATAGCCAATACTCAGACGGCAAAAACTTGTAATGTGATTCGATAACATTTCATTGGGCTAAGTGAATAAAATACAAAGCAAGAATGCGCATTCAAACAAATATTTTTCCACATATTTGTATAGCTCTTAGGCTCCTTAACACTTTCTTCCACTTCATTGGTTTGTTGAACTATTTGTATCAATTTTATCTGTTCGCTGTGTTCCACAGGGAGCTACAACGGAACCCTTGCTGATAGGATTAACAATCCACACAAATACAAGCATTTATACGTTTTGAATAGAATGGCATCACATACCAAAACAAGATACGTCAAGAGAAAAAAAAAAGAGATACAAACCAATGCCAAAATATGTACATAAAACTTGCCACATTTGCTTTTCGCATGCCTCTTGTTTTTGTGTATTTGTGGGTAGCACTCGTAACCAACAAACCATTCGGAAACCCTACAGAACATAAGGATAAACAATGTGCACAAAATGTTGTACAAATATTGTACAACAATACTTTTACATGTCAGTGTGTTTTGCTTACGACTATTTAGTTTTGTTCTATCGAAATGTATTTTCGCCTCTGTTTTGCACTAGTTTTTAATGGGCAACGGGATTAAATTAGATATATGGATAACAGAAATGTAAACTTAGTTGAAATGATTGTTTTTAATGATTCTATTTAGAATTTGTATTTCAAGTGCAGAGGTAAACATGTAATTAGAAAATTCAAAAATAGTTGATTTATAATAAACGCTTTTAAAAGTTATATTAAATGTTGTTTAGCCAGATTAAATTAATTTCATAGCTATAAACTAAGTATTTGTATTTTAGATTAATTTGGCTATTATTAAATGTTCTTGTAGAATTCTTAATTGCAAGGACTTAATTTATATTATTACCAAAAAGTTTTTCATACTAGGGGTTAATTTGTATCCGATTGTCCCTATGGCAGCTATATGATATAGTTATCCGACCTTAACCAAATTTGTAAGAGACGGTCCCAAACATATAATCTGTAAGTTTGGTTAAGATATCTTAAGAAACAAAATAGTTTTTTATTCTAAAGGTTAATATGCATCCGATTGTTCCTATGGCAGCTATATGATATAGTTATCCGACTTTGACCAAATTTGGTCAGAATGTAAGAGACGGTCCCAAACATATAATCTGTAAGTTTGGTTAAGATATCTTAAGAAATAAAAAAGTATTTTATACAAAGCAATTCCATGACCTCTAACCTCTGCTTAAGGCACTTGCAGATGGAATTTTGCAAAACGCCGTCTTATTGCACGATGAAATTGTTTCAGCTATGTTGTGTAAAAATTTCCGCCTACACGTTGATGTGTCAGTTAGTCAGTGAGTCAGGACAAAGAGGTTTATATATTATATATATAGATTTGTATTCAGTTACATATTTTAAATCAGAGAACATCTGTTTGGCTCAAGTTAACAGCTTATAACTTGCAGAGCCAATTGATAAGTAGTCAAAGAAGTGTGAATATTCATAAGCTATTCATTTGTACCACATCCTTGAAGTATGTTAATTTACTATGTTTTCATTACATTCAGGCTGAAAAGTCTTTTCCTCTGACCAACAAGTGATATTGAATGCCGGTCGTTAAACGAAATGGACCAAATTTCAGCTGGCAGTTTGAAGTGCCGTTTTTATGCTCCGTAGGTTGGAGCCAAGTGCAGTCCGTCTGACAGGATACAGTATGATGATATTCTGAAGGAAGTTCACAAACAGCGAAATTTTGCGCGCATTTTGCACGTGTTGTTGCCATTTGCCTTAAGCATAAATAAATAAATATAACTGTCTTGTCTGTAGTTGTATGTGTGTGTGTGTGTGTGTAGGCGTGTTTGTATGTGTGTGTGTGTGTGTGTGTGTGTGTGTTGCCATGTTGAGTGCTTGACGCTGTTAACTTTTAGCGCGTTTCTTGTCTTTTGTTGCCTACCTAAAGGCGTTGTTGCCTGGGCTTTCACTTCGTACCGCAGTTCGCAGGGTAAACGCACTCAATTTATCTCTCATATTATATTCACATTGCGTGTGCGAGTCTGAAATTGTTTTCAGCACTTTAAGAGAGTATTGGATAAACGTGTTCTAAGTCTTTTTTAATGTCGATTGTTGAAGATATTGAAAAACAACACATTTTGTGATTGTATTTTAAAGTTCCTCGTTGCTGGAATGAGAATACACTTGTAGCTCTGAGCTCTTGAGTTTTCCATGTAATATCATTTAATGGAGAAATAATTCACATGCAATATTCATAAAGTTGATTTGAAAACTCATTTTACAAATTAGTTATGAAATCAAATTTATAAAATTTTAGGAATCTTTGCTAATCGAATAGATGAGGAACTTCTTCTTGTATGCCTCATTATATTTCTATTTTTATCGGAACATCAATGTATACCCATCAGTTAAACTTATTTTTCACCGCAGACCCAATTTTAAACATATTTATATAATTTTCAGGCGGGCTTAACTCTTGTATGCGTCATAAAAAATTGTTTATCTGCAGCGTAGTTTTTGCAAACTAATTAATTACGTATCAGAAATTAAAAACAAAGTTGCCTGTAAAATATTGAATTGGCACAAACGATTATTTTGCGAAAAGTGGTCGATAATAAGTTTATAGAGCTGTTCTATTATGGTAACGTAATAAAAAAAAACAATTACATTTGAGCTTATTATTACTGAATGTAAGAATGTAATTACCTGTTTCTCGTATCTTTATTATTTGCACGGTTTCCTGTAAAAATTGCTGTGCGAAAAGGGTCGATAATAAGTTTATAGATCTATGATAACGTAGTAATTACGATTGTATTATTACTGAGCGTAACTAACCATTCCTCGTTTTTATTTTTATTTGCAGGTATGTTGGCCAAGACCTTGACAAACGTCTTCCTAATTGGTTATTTAACATGTAAGTCAATACACGCGCCACAAATTTTCATTAGGATGGAGTGTAACTTAAGTGCACGGGAAATGTTTATATTATGTATTGTCGTGTATCATGTGCATTTGCATTCTCATATCGATTGCGTCATTTGTAACGCTCCCAAAGAGCTAACCAATCAATTAATGGCCAAATCACATAATGCATGTAAACGATAATGAAAATGACATTTGCAAGAGCAACACGCAAAGCAATAACAGCAACAATAGCATTGTAAACAGTACACTGTCGTTGCCACAGATGCAGATACATTCCGCTCTGGGCCTGAAAAAAATACTTAATTAATGAAATTAATCGCGCAAATTGCGAGCGCAGAATATGAGAATATGTGGTGTGAGTGTGTGTGTGTGTTTTTGCATGATTATGTGTGTGGTATTTGGGAGTTTGTGCACTGATAAAAAAAATGTTCTAAAATCAAGATTTTGGTCTCAGAACTAAGAATTTTGGTCTAAACAATGCGTCGAGAAAATAAAATTCTTAAATTTAGAAAACACATCTTGATTTTAAGAACATTTCAAATAACAATAAGTTCTTAATTTAAGACCAAACAATCTTAAAATCTCAAACCAAAAATAAAAAAATAAGGCAGATAGATGTTTTAAACCTTAAACTTTTTTTTTTTTTTTTTTGATATTTATACTTTTTTTGGATTTATTTTTTTTTTAAATATTCCGATTGTATTTTTTTCCTTGGCTAGAGCGTGTTTCGATCCCTCGACTTGTTTAACCAAACTGTCTTTTTATTAAATATGACATATTTATATTTATAATTCTTATATTAAGAACTGTAAATTTTTAGATTGATATTCTTAGTTTTATTAATTTGATCTTAAAATGGTCTTATTTAAAGAACAAAATATTTAAGATGAATGTGCTTGATTTTAGAAGTTGGTCTTTTTCTTCAGTGTATACCCGTTACTTAAAAAATATGTGATAGGGTGTATTATATTTATTGGAATGTATGAAACAGGGATAAGTATATATCAAGTTTGTTTAAAGATTTTGCCATAAAGTCATCACACCCACAGTTTAACGTTATTCATTATTATTATCTATCCTCCTACTTTATCGCAACAAGATCGATTAAATAGAACGATAGTAATGTCTGTTTTTATTTTTAAAGCAATACAAGCTCCTCAAAGTATGTAACGCGTATTCCTATATCTCCAGCTCCTTGTTTTTGTGTATTTTGAAAACATTTTCAGATATCTGGTACTACGTAGTGCTCTCTTCAGTTTCTTTTCGGTTGCTGGTGTTGTGCATGCTTATGACACAAGATAATCGATTATAATCACACCAGCCCCCAAACACCTTTCATTTGGCGCAGTGGGCGTGTCGCCTAGTTACTATTCTGGCATGTTGGCCGTGCCGGTCGACGACAGTCGCTCATTATGCGCATTAATGTCGCAGTTTTGCTTTTGACGTGGCCTGGCTTGTCATTATGCGCCCCACGTTGGGCGCCACATTATCCAAATGGTGCAATGCATAGAATTGAAGTTATCGTAACGCCTTCCAGCTCAGTTTGGAACTTATATACTCGTTTAATTTGATATCTGAGGTATTTTTATAGCCAAATGTTGGGCGCCATTAAATGACTTGGTTGCCTCTGATGATGCTAGCGCTCCTGTGCTCATTTAACCCAAAATCCATTTTAACTTTTGCTATATAGTAGTACTATCTATGCGCTTTCATCATTCTGCTTTCCCTTTTTTCATGGGTGCTGTGCAAATTTATTGGTTTTCGCAGGCATTACTTCATTTTGTTATTCTCAGCTACTGGGCTTAGTTCGCGTGTTAAATTCGCCTGTAAATAGGCAGCAAATGGTAAAAAAAAAATAATAAAAAAAAAGAAAGAATAAAATTAAAGCTGTCTGCCTGTTTCAGCTCTGGGACTGGGAATAAACTAGACACCTACAAACGACTCGACATGGCGTGTTTGTTTGCTTTTCGCTTTTGCCTGCTGGCGTGTTGTGTCGTTTCAGTTCCTTTTCTTTTCTGCGTTTTTTTTTGCTTCATTAGTGCCAATGCACTCGCGGAAAATCAAGAAACGAGAATTGAGAATCGAGAATACAGAATACAGAATCGTTGGCCGACAGTTTGCCTAATGCCCCAACGCTCCAAATGTGTGCTATGCCTCTATGAGGTCAAAAACAATCGATTTTCATTTCATTTTCTTTTGTGACTTTTTCTTTTCTTTGGCCCGCTTCGTTTTTGGCTCACGTGCTGCAACTAGGGGTACAAATTTATTTATGAAACCATTCTGAACGATTTAAAAATGCGCTTGTCACACGCTGCGTATGCGTAATGCCACTGCATTAGCTTGTCTCTCTTTTGGGATATTCTAATCATACAATTTTAATTAGTTTTATGTTCATATCTCACTCCTTTGGGACTTAGTTTTGACAGAATAATTTAAAGGATAACGCAGGCTCTTAAAAAATCTTTTCAAATTTAATAATTATAATTTATTACGATAAGGTATATTTATTTCAGTTTTTAGCAATTTCAAATATCAAATCAAATAATAAATTTTATAAAAGTTTCACAAGTTATATTTAATTCTCCCAAGTCCCAACAGTTCCGTGCATTGGTTTGCCAAAATTATATAACTACCTCTCCATCATCAAAAGAAAAACTTTTAATTTCTTGTTGCTTTCTCCGAGGCTTATTTTAATATATGCATAGGAAATTTTTAAATATTTCGCACACGTGCGTGTCACAATCTAAACATCAAAACATATTAATATTTAATTTCTGTCTAGTTTTTGTGAAACTTAAAGTCGTAAGTTGGGGAATTGTTTGGTCTCTCTTTAAATAATCTATATTATATAGTACGAACATGGGCAACTTAATTCGATGATTCCGTGACCAATGTAATTATATTTGTGGTCATAATAATTGCTATACTATGTGGAACCTGTTTCTATGTGCGCAAGCACAATTCTGTATTTGTCTCCGTGGCATGTAAATATTAATATATCTGTGACAAATTATAATAATATAAATAAAAGTTAATTTGGATAACTTACTGGACTTCATTTGCTATTAGATAAATTATAAAAGCTTCACGTGGTATTAGTTAAAAAGGTTTTGTTGCCATAAAATTAGTAAGTTTTAGATGTTAAAATAACGTTCGTTATTTTTATAAATGAATGCTTTAATTCTCAATCTCAATGTCTATTTTGGACGTCCTTAATGTTGCGTGTTGGCTCAACATGTCCCATTTCCACGTACTTGCCTTAAAACTAGTTTCCCCTGTATTATTTATATCATTGAACAATTCAATTGAAAGCATTCTTACTTATTTCCTCAGTCGCCCCAGTGAGTCATATTTACTGGTCACGTATTTACTTTGGCTCTCAATTACCCCAGTGGGTTACTTTATTCTTAATCAGACACACAATTCTTTCATTTTAATTTAAGCATGTCTTTTTATTCTACTTTACCTACTTGTCTTAATGTGACATTTCTGTAGTTGCACTTTTACAACCAAGAAAGAAATAAATCATTTTTGTTGCCAGTTTCTTAATTGTATCAATAGTACTTTTTACAAAAATTTTGTATAGAATTTGCGAAGATTTAATTGATTAATGGGTATCTTATAGTCGAGATATCGGCTATAGATTTCTTAATTGTTATTTCCTGGTTTTTTTTATGGCAAACTTAATGGCAGTAAATGCTAGATCTGCAATCAGTTTGAAAATCAGAAACAGTTTAACCACAGCTTGCGGTTGGTAATGTTTTTGACTTTTCGAGTTCGTTGTGGCCAAGTGAAGGAGTTGGCTAAGACGATCATTGGGCTTAGCCGAGTTCCGTTAGCGAGCATAAATGGAAACGAACGAAAGGTGAACCCAGTTTTGCCCAGGATGGTATCGAATAAATAAAACTTTTATGATGTGGCATAAATCTTCCGGGCAGACATGTCAGGCCACCTCTGAAGCGACGAACTGCGGCCACTCCCATTCCTTGTGGCACCCCATTAAACAGTTGTAACTCATGTTGCTGCCATTTCCGCTGTCTAACCAAATGAACCAATATAAATTCAATATTTTATGAGTATGCTTTCCGTTCAGCTTGACTCTTTCTATATTTTTTTTGTTTCCTTTCACAACACAATAAGCAAACAATGGACATTCATCAATTACTCTGCTGCCTTTTTGCTTTTGAGCCATTAGTTGTTGGAAATGTGTCGCTAATGTGTCTATAAGGTGTACAGTAACAGCGTCAATTCTCACACTCTTTTGCCGGCATCCCGCACACGGCCTATTTATAGTGGCCATTAGATGGCAAATGTGCCTAAGTATCATCATTAAAGACACATAAGAGTCTTCGGAATCTTTCTTTACCACATTACTTGTGGTCATGTTGATATTTATTAATGTTCAATTATCGATAATTATCTGTTTATCTATTTAATATTTTCTTGCATTGCGGCTTCGATCCAAAGGTCTTGAGTTGTCTGGTTCTGTCTATACACAAATACCCTGTACCGATGAAAGTTATTTCCAGCTCAGAGGCTATTTGACAGATTTGATAGTAAGAACGCTATAGTTATTTTATTATTGTTAATTATTAATTAATTACTTCCAGGTTATACTTTTAATTCAAGGTACAATTCACAATGTTTCACTAACTATAATATCGATCTTAAGTTTGGCAAAAATTCAGATTCAGGTGCTACAATTAGGTATATTGTGTCAAATTTATATATTCATTTTAGGTGTGAATTTAAAATTACTAGAATATAGCAATAACTATCTTTATTTTAATCCGATCTTGATGCAATTAAGTAGGATAGTTAATAATAATAAAATCCACCAAAAAGTGCAATCTGTTTTAAAAACTGTGAATGTGGCGAAGCTTTCCCCAATTTGCATACGGTTAGTAAAACTCGATGTGCCAAACTTTGTTGGTCTATCTTTTATAGTGTAAAAGATAAACATTTTGATGGAATTGCGGAATCGGAAAAGGACGTGATAGATTGATTTAATCAACGTTACGGGGGGTAATATGCAATTACAGCTATCATAAATAGTTTTTAGTGTGTCCTACTTGTTTTATTTAGAAAATATATTAAATTGGAACAATATAGTTTATGTCATGGGACAGGAACGCTTCGGATCACTTTTACAGTAACAGTTCTCCAAGTAGTTAAAAGTTTCCAAATATCCCTTAACAATATCTAAAAACTCCGACATGCTAGCATCCATTAAGCTATCTGATATGTCCAGATTTTCATCTTTAAATACACTCCACTTTTTTATTTTCCACATCATTTTTTCGCAAAACCTTTTTTGTTCACTCGATAAAACTTGTGGTGGCTTTGTATCTTTTTGAATAGATTAATATTAGGCACAAAATTGTCATGTATCTGGATTCGTACTTACCCATTCGAGAGCCTTCAGCTCCAACTCTTATATTGTTTTGTTTATTTTTAAATATACGATCAGCTTTAAGAAAACTGTTTGCAAATTCCTGTTCACTGTGATCATAAGCTTTGATAGGTATATCCCAGTTCGGCGATGGATCACAGTAGCCATTATATGGTACCCAAGTATACATTTCGGAATTTTTATACTCGGTTTTATTTCTTTCTTGATTAGCCTTGGCTATCATACTCTTTTTGGCTACTGTAGAGTTGTACATTCGATATGACATTGTTGCTAGCAAACCATCCACTTTAGAAAGGCATCTGAGGAAATGTAATAATATTAAATGTGTTAATGTTGGGAACCAAAGTAATTATTTTTTAACTCACTTGCGTTCGGAAAATGATAAAAGTCCTGGCAATTTCGCAGATCGCTTCATTTTGTGCAGTTTGCGTGCCATGCAGTATAAAACATCCTCTAAAGCCGTCATCTGAATTCTCTCTAGATAAATGTAATTGTGTAGATGCTTTCGCGACCACCAACCACGGAATAATGCCTGTATCTTCACAGAGCTCGACTCAAACAAGACCTGAATAAACTCTTGGGCTTTTTCCTGGGCTACGATCTCTAGATGACGCCTGGCTGTGAAACGTCGCCACATTCGCTGGATCACAATGGCCGCCTTCCTCTTTTTCTCCATTAAGTTTCGTACCTGCCAGCCCCGAAAATTCACCTGGATGGAACGTGCAGCCTTGAATTGCTTGTAATCGAGCAAAAGCATCTGAGTGCTACAAATTGATTGTGGATAGATATATTCCAAAGATAAATGATAATAGCTTACCGCATCGAATTACTATATAAAGTTGAGGACAATCCAACTGGCTGATCAGTCTCATCGGCACACTCCTTGGAACTTCTTAAGCTGTATGAAACACTGTATGAAACACTGCTCTGTAGGGAAAACAAAGAATACATATTATTCAATGTTGACCACATTTTCAATATTATTTGATTCTGTGTATAGTTCTTTGGAATATCAGATGTATTGTGCTTCTCTCTGACTCTGCTTAATGAAGTAACTATTATAACTTCAAAGTCATAGCTTAACTGATTTACTTTAAAAATTCTTTAGATTTCTACTATATGACAATATTCTGCATATATTAAAAAATACCCAAATGAGATGTGCAATAATATTGTTGTGTAAGTCTACTTATCAGAATATATTATATTTTGGATACATAAGAATAGATTGCCCCTCAAATTTTTAAGACTTTTCTGAATCCATTAATAAAGAACACACTTCGGTTACTGTACAGATAATATGTCCATTCCATTAACCTGCTCATAGTTTTGCTTTCAAGTCGCTTTTGCCTAAGGAATGAGTAATTATCACAGTTTAGTTCCAACTCCATCACATTTGTCTATATTGCATTCCACATTGATTGACAAGTCAAATTTGACACTTAGACTGAAAACTCGTGTTGAGAAGTGTTAAGAACTCTATAAGGTAATAGATTGACATCAGGCGAAACTTTAAATAGTTTTTATACTCACTTTTATTGCTTTAGCATGTGATTTAAGCTAGGAGCCACTTTCCTAATCTAAACTAAGCTTAAAACTTGTATGTCTATTAATAGTTGTAAATATTTTTTTATATTTATTTCTATTTATAGCAGAAGTTACATTTTTCATTTAGAATTTAAAGTCTTCAGGATTACTAATCTAATCTAAGCTTAAAACTTGTATGGCTATTAATAGTTGCAAATATTAATAGTTTATTTATTTCTATTTAAAACAAAAGTTACATTTTCATTTAGAATGTAAAGTCTTCAGGATTTTTAATCTAATCTAAGCTTAAAACTTGTACGTCTATTAATAGTTGCAAATACTTTTTATTATTAGTTCTATTTATAGTTACATTTTCATTTAGAATGTAAAGTCTTCAGGATTTCTAATCTAATCTAAGCTTAAAACTTGGGTGTCTATTAATAGTTGCAAATATTTTTTTAATATTTATTTCTATTTATAGCAGCAGTTATATTTTCATTTAGAATGTAAAGTCTTCAGGATTTCTAATCTAATCTAAGCTTAAAACTTGTATGTCTATTAATAGTTGCTAAAATTGTTTATTATTTATTTATATTTAAAGCAGAAGTTACATTTTCATTTAGAATGTAAAGTCTTCAGGATTTCTAATCTAATCTAGGCTTAAAACTTGGGTGTCTATTAATAGTAGCAAATATTTTTATTTATTTATTTCTTTTTATAGCAGCAGTTACATTTTCATTTAGAATGTAAAGTTTTCAGGCTTTTAAGCTGTCCGCCTATAGATTTATCACACACATACATTTGTATACATATATTTATAGACGTTGCAACGTCTTGGTATGGAGTGAGGTCCAATGGCCAAGCAGCTGGATGGTTGGGTTACTCCTTTTGCTCAGCTCAAAGTCATTTAGCATTGTGCAAACAATTTGCTGCGTTTCATGTTACGACTTTTCCAACATAACAACTAGTACAAGCCAGAAAAAGCTGAAAGCAGAAAGCAGATGATGATGGCCACGACGAGCGATGACGTTGTGGCTGCGACTTCGACTGCGGCTGCGGCTGTCCAAGAAAAATTCATCGAAGAAATGCCAAACTGCAATTGACTTGCATGACCATAAAAATTAAGTTATATACACCAAAGCAGCAAAAGAGCTATAGCAATAGGAAGAGAGGGGAAACAACAGCGGGATTTGGAGTCAAAGTCCCGACTAAAGCGCAAAAATAAAGTCGAGTGAAATTGCTGCTGTAATATATTTTAATAGCGTGGAGCTAGAAGAGGCCGGAAAAGCTCTGCGATCGAGGTTGCTTTGTTGACTGGTCGCTGGTCAGCTGAACGAACTCCGTTGGTAACATAACAAACGGCAAACAAACAGTTGACCAAAACCAGACCTTTTGGCCAGCAAAATTTCGACTCGCAGTTGCTTGCTTCTTTGCCTTATTATGTCTAATTAGATTGCGCTGTTGCCGTTGTTGGATTCTTTTATTGTTACTTTTCGTTTTGTGAATTGAGTTTTTGTATTGTAGCTTAGCTCTGGCAAAAATCGATGCTCAAAGTGGGGTTAATTGAAGTTGATACTGCAAACTAATCCCCAAAGTTTTAAAATGTCAAGTTTTGCATAAGAAACATTTATATTTGATTTTCGATTTAATTGTTTTTTAATATCTAATCGCACCTTTGATATTAGTTCTCGTATATATATTATACGAACGTTGTTCTATAAAATTGAAGCTAAGAATTAAGTTTGACTACGTTTTAAGTAAATAATTTTCAGCTGAATAAATTAACAAATCTTGCACATACATATTTTAATAATATTCAAAAGTCTCTTTTATTTCGATTCTTGAATAATAATTAAAATACATTTTTTGAACCCCAAGACACAGTTAACCTGTTTTGACAATAAAAACCCAATTATATATTCATATTTCAATTGACAAATCTCTTAACTCAATCCTCATCCGTCATTGTCGCTGTTGCCAACCACATTTTGGACACATAACAAAATGAAGAAAAAGAATTACGAATTAAAAAGAAATCATGGCAAACGTGTGTCGCACTTCAGGGCCAACTTTGGTCTGGGCAATTGGCAAATTGAAAACTCATAAAAAACTCTCACGTTTTGCTCCAAATTTTTGTAGAACGCTTTTATGTTTTGCATAATCACCTGAGCTGAGTGAAGCTGTGTAGGTACTGGGTGGGGAGCGGGGGAATTCAGGCTGTAGCATAAAAGTGACGCCAGGTTTAGGAACCCGCCAAGCAACCGACTAAACGAGCACTAGAAGTGCCAGCCATTGAACTCTGCACACGATTATTATGATGGCAAATGTGACCATAAAAGAGAGGAACTCAAACTCAACTCAAACTCCAGCTTACAGTCGAAACAAACCAGAAGACTTGTGGCGAAAAGATTTTTATCAAATTGGCCGTCGGGTAATACGAAGCTTGACGAGATTCTCATTCTCATACCGATTCGGATTCCGATTCCGATGCTGATTTCTTGTTGGTTTCCTGTGCGTGTGGCGGTGCGGATTACTTGGGGCGATCAGCTTGAATTGCCCGCTGGCTATGCAAATTTATCAACACAGTACCATACAGAGCTCTGTCCCAGAAACACAAAAACCGGTGGCACTTTTTTTTTTAAATTGCCAAGAAGCTTGTGATAAAAATCGCCCGCCAGTCTCCAGTGAACCATCAGTCAAGCTGCTGGTGCATTGAACTTGAAACATCTCACAGTTTTCACTTCAATCCATCAAATAACTTGACGGTGTTGGTGTCCGCATCGGAGGAGGGATTCCAATGACGCGTGTAAAATGATTGTATGTACTCGTGTGCCCCCAGGGGAGTCCCTAATGAATGAAACAGCTCTTTAACTGAAAAGCAACTGTTGAATTTGTATTGCCTATTCTGGTTTTTTGTTTTTTGATTCTAATTCTTTGCTCTAATGACTACACAATAAATAAGAAATGAATCATATTTGTAGTTGTTTCTCAGTGCAATTGAGGGCTCTTAATTATTCTCTCTCTACGTTTTCGAAAGTGTCAGAATATTCGCAAATTTATGTAGTGTCATTTTTGTTTACTTAACGCTCGTTGCGTTCAATTTACTTAATGATTTATTTATTTGACACAGTTTTCTGGAACATTTTGACAGGCGCTGCGTGACTCTGAAAAACTCTGTTGAAAAACAACAGAAAAATTTTTAGAATTTATTATTTAAAATAATATTGTATGTATATTTTGCTAGACTCGAAATAATTTCTCAACTGTAAAATGTATAATAATTTAGAATACAATATATTTTCACAATATTACCAATGTAATCTAGCTCTATTATGATTGTTTGCCTTAAAGTTCTAATATTATTAGGCAACACATTTACATTCATGGTCACTTTAATTGCACAATTATTTGCATGCAAAAACAAATTTGCAATCTCATTAGATATTTTACTCACGTTCACATGGTCACCCTAGCATTGTTCGTAGTCGCACTTCCACAACCCTCTATGGTCACTTATGCATATTGATGAATACATTAAATTCATTATTATTTATCGTTTAACAAATTATAAAACTACTGTATAAAGTTAATCATTTTTTTTAAATATCTGCAATTAAAAGAAAAGTAAGCTTCAAAAATGTTCTACATATTTATATTCATGAGATGATGCTGACTGATTAGATTATTTAATTAAGATCTGTCTTCTGTAAGCCACAAAAATTAGATCACAAATATACAAACAAATTTTAGAAGTGTTGCTTAAATTTTAAAAGTTTGGCATTAACAGAATGTAAAAAATAAAATAATAATGTCATTAAATGTGTCCCCATTAATTGTAAAGACAATAAAAAAGGTAATTGCCGCCGCCTTAAGGGGTCATAAGGGCGTTGCGTAATTAATGTGGGAAAAACAACTAATTGTTATTGCTGTTGTTAATTAAATTTTTGCCGTCACTTTTAGCAAAAGTCTCCTCAAAACAAAAATTAAACTAACAACAACAACAATAACAGGTAACTGCTAATTTCGCGCTTCCTGTTCTCTGAATTTAGTTCTTTTTTTTATTCCACTCTGACATGATGACATCTCATGTCGTCCGTTGGTTTCGACCCCAAAAGTCGTTGCACTCATATTTTAAGGGGAAACAAAATAAAATCAAATGCAAAACTCGTTTTGCGCTTAAAATGTGCTTACATTATTCAGGTCGGTTCCAAATTCCGATTCCGAGTGAAATTAGCTGAATTTTTAATATTTCGTTTTAAATATTCTAACAGTAGAAAAATGAGATTGAATTATAATCAATAATCTAATCAGCACTGTATCATTTTAACTCTTATTTGGAACTCAGTTGGAATTCAACACATGTTCAATTATTCAGTACTTAAATTGTCGGAAGTTGATAAGCTATACTACATATAAAAAGCTAGTAAAATTCTTTCAGACAGCAGCAAGTTGCGCATTTGTTATGACGCACGATAAGGAAAACAAGCGTCAATTCAAATACCGCAGAGTCGACGACGCCTAAGCATAAAGTAGCAGATACTTTCTAGATAAAAGCAGTCTGAGAACGTTCATACCAAGCATCGGTTGTCTTAAGAGGGTCCAACAATGGATACGACAAAAAGGCACGTTTACAATTAATCAAAGTCAAGAATAATAATAATTAAATATCCGCTAATCGGTCAAAAGCAAATTCGACTATTTGTTTAAAAACAATTTGTGATATTATTGAGATTTACAAAACTACAGAGATTTGTTACTTGTGCAGTGCCAAAAAATATGAAAACAATTTTTAAATGAATGAAAATAATGTGATATCTTCTATGTGTAACAATAATTTGTGGAATAATTATACAAAATATTTGCAAATTTCACAATTACTTATTTAAAGTGCAGACAGTTTTAATACTAAAAAAGAAATCCACAAAACTAGCTCCGACTCGATCATTTTTTGGTAAAGAAGCTGCTGATGTTGGATTGCTTTGTTTTAGGCGTCTCCTTTGCGCTTTTGCTTGCAGCTGGCGGCGATTTTTTCTTTGTAGTCGGCGCAGACGCGCCTGCAGTTGTCGGTGAAGTCTTTTTCTTGGCCGCCTGCGTTTGTTTCTTGGGTCTTACAGTTATGACAAAGCCATCATCATCCAGAAATGTTTCGTTTGTGGCCGCTTCCACATCCATGGCCTCCGCCTCCGCTTCCGCCTTCTCCTGCTGCTTTGGCTGTGGCTCTGCTGATTTCTTTTGCGGCTGCTCCTCATCCTCAGAGTCCGAAATGCGACGACGCTTGCTACTTGATGGCTTAGCATTTACTCCGTCTGACTCATCGCCAGAGCCAACAACCTTGCGTCGCAGCTTATCTAATTTCTCCTCCTCATCGGAGGATGCTTCACTCTCGGCATCAAACAACTGCACTGAGGTGTCGGCAGCAGCAGTTGAATCTTTTTTCACGCTTTCTGTGGGCGACTTTTTCGACTGGCTGGCAGTGGACGTGGGTTGTTTCTTAAAGAATGTTTCCATGCTGCCGGTGGCGGGTTTAGCTGCAGCTGCTTTGGTCTCCTTAGGCTGCTGAGCTTTGCCTGCAGGAGCTGCACTAAAGAAGCTGTTGATGCTGCCTTTTTTCGTGGCAGCAGCTGCTGATTTTCCTTTGCCTTTCTGCTCCGTCGGCGACTCTTTCTTCTGTTGCTCTGGGGATGCTGTGTTCCCCGCCTTGCTGCTGGATTTCTTTGACGGCTCCTCCTTTCTGCTAGAGCCCTTTGACGCCTCCAACTTGTTGCTTGTAGATTTCGTAGTCTCTGGATTGCCATTAAGCGGCTTCTGGTCACCGTTGACCACTGGTTTTGGTGCGGCGCCTGCCCGATGCTCCAACTTAGCCAACTTGACTTCCACGTGCTGAATTGGCTTGAAAATAGGCGCGGCACTTTTGGAACCACCAGCAATCTCCACTGAATACAGCTGCGATTGCGACTTTTCCAATTTGCTTAGCCATTCCTTTAGCTTGTCTTCACCTTGCACAATCGTATACAGCTCTCCTTCTCCATTTGCTTTCATGCCATGCACGAGAAAGCGTTTCTCATATTTGTTGGCGCTGGCGCGTTCCTGCGCTTTAATGTGCGCCTCTAGCGCTTCGTGAGCTTCTTTATACGTTAATTTGTACTTTTCCAATAAATCAGTGACCAGCACACGTCTGTCAAAGTCGATTAAGCAATCATCAAGAGCTTGTTGCAGAGACATTTTGTCTACAAGTGAAAACAATAGTTGTTTAATAACAAGTTATTAAATTTCACTCACAATGAAAATACCTTTTTATTTTTTTAACACGCAGTCCGCAACAAAAAGGCGCTGAAATGCCGGCGCAAAACAGCTGGCTGTTATAGGGATGAGCAAAACTAACATAATCGTAAGATAATTGGGCGGTTATCGATAATGTTATTTTACCATTTCGAGCACAACATGCACTGTTGCGCTACAGTGCCATTCTCTAACATATTGTGCTCACAATGTTAACATAAGAGTTACTGTAAAGTGGCAACGCTTGCAATGTGAATGGCAAATCATTATAGTACGCAGATAGGAGCACAGATGGCGTTTTAGCTAACATCGCGCTCTGTTATTTATTTGAAATTAAATAATATTTAATTAATTTAAACAATCTCCAATTACAGCTTCAACATGCGCTTTGAGCCGCTGGGTCAGAAAATGTTCACACGCCGCAACTGGCTGCTGCGCTGCAGCATACTCATCAACGTGGCAGTGCTACTCTACATAGGCAGTCATGTGATGATTGGCGGCGGCAACAATTTCACCAGCGGCGGCGGATTCCTGCTGCAGGAGCAACAACAGCCGGCGGCATCCGCCTTACAAGCATCCTCATTGCTACCACAACAACAACAACAGCCCACGCCCAAAAACGTGAATGTAAGTTAAATAATCCCAACTGGCTTACAGGGCTGTAAATTGGGATTACAATTTGTTTTGATTCAATGGTTTTACATAGGATTAGTTAAATTCCAACTAAAAATTTAGTGGTACTAAAAAAGTCCGACTAATATTTTACTGCTAGTGAAATTTCTATTAACTAATCAAATAATTCAATATCCATAAAAATGTTTTTTTTATTAAGCGTTGCATTAAAAAATTTAATCACAGCTTGATTTTTCTAATGTTTTTAAACTTTATTTGAGAAAACTCTCTAAATTCAAACAATTGATTTAAAAAACCATTAGGATAAAATTAAATCAAATTCCAAAGGGTTTTTCTGTTTATTGAAATACTTAACTAATTTAAATTTTGGTTTATTGCTGGAAAAAAAAAGCAATTTTTATAACAAATATAAGTAAATATAAAGATTTTGTTATTGAGAGTTGCTGATTAAAAAAAATATAATCACTATTTTCTGCTCTGTTTGCTTAAGTTTTAACAATAATAATAATTTAACTCTTTTCCTTCTTTATAGTCAGAGGCGTCTTTTGTGGAGGAGAAACTGATCGCAGCTGGCACAGGGAATTCAAACTCGGAGCCTGCAGCAGCTGCGGCGCTTCCATCCCCAGTGGTGAGCGACAGCGGTGGCCTCTCGGCCAATTTGCCCGATCCTGGCCAGGTTGTGGGCAATATTGGTGTTCCCGGCAGCAGCAGCGCTGCCACCGAACTAAACAACACACAGTCCGATGGCTATATAGTCACCGGAGATGAAAAGGAACTGGACGAACGTGTCCGGACACTCCTCAACTGCTACGAACACGACTATAACCAACAGACGCTGCAACGCGGCGACTTTTGGGTGTTGCAGAACTATGTGCGGGCTGATCATGGCGAACTCAAGTGCCACGAGTCCATTACTTATACAACGCACGCGGATTACACCTTTCTGGATAATCTTGTGCCGCTCCTGGAACGGTAAGAGATACATTCTTTAAATTAAGGAATCAAACCGAATCATTATTACGGCTTTAAAGTTAACCAGGGTTTAAAACCGAAACGAATATCGGTTTCAGTTACGGGTTCGGTTATGCTCGAATTAAGGTTTTCGGGTATCGGTTATGCATAATCTTGGAGTAACGGTTTCGTAAAGGTTATCGGTTTTTTGTAAGTTTCGGTTTAAAAATATCGGTATGGTTTCGGTTCACAAACAAAAATTAAGGTTTTCGGTTAACCAAAATAGGAAGCGTTACTCATTGATTTACATGAAAAAAGACTTAATGAAAAACATGAAACATGAAAAAAGAAAATAATGTTATCTGGTTACTGGAATGGAATGAAATTCTCGATTATTTTGATTTTACTGATATTTAAGAACTTTGAACTGCCATAACTTTGTCAAAACTCAATCAATTTCCATGCGCAATGTAAATTTGAGCATGATTTTACTTTAAAATTCGTTCTGCATTTAAATTTTGTTCATTTTTAACATTTGAATTTTTTCGATAAAATCAAAAAAGACAAAGGGGCAACACTGTAAATTTTCAAAAAAATTCGATTTTCAAAAATTTTGAAAAATTAACAACATTTTAATGCAAAACGAATTAAGAGGTAAAATTATGCTCAAATTTACATCGCGCATGAAAATTGATTGAGTTTTGACAAAGTTATGGCAGTTCAAAGTTATCAGTACATGCGACGGCCAGAACCGAAATTAACCTTTATAAATGAATCGGTTACTAAACGGTTATTTCGGTTTAGAGAGTTACGGTTTGTAGGTTTCGGTACAGCGGAAAAGATTTTTTTCGGTTGCGGTTTCAGTTACGGTTACAAATTTCAATCGGTTTTCACCGGTTAAAAGTTACGGTTTCGTTAAAGGTTTCAATCCCTGAATTAGACTGAATAACAAATTTGTCTAATTATTTTTATTTTGGTCAGTTCCGATTAATAGATTGGATAGTAACAGATTATTACAATTTTAATAGATTAGTTTCGGGTGCGGCTTAAATCCCTGGCTTAATTAAACTTCAACTAATCTGACTTTTATCTTTAATTCCCAGTTGGAACGCGCCCATTAGCATAGCGATGCATGCGCCAGGTACGGATTTCCAGCCGACGCTGGACTCCATCAAGTATCTGCGAAATTGTGTACCTGGGAATCAGTTGGTGCGTGCCTTTGCCACATTCCATGTGTATTTTGGCACCAAGCACATACCCAAGGCGGTGCCCAAGGCACAGGATGCTCTCAAGACCGGATACAATTGTTCGCTGCCAGCGCCATATTTCAATATCAGTTCCGGGCATCTGTATAAGGCGCAGAAGAAGCTGCTCTATCCAGTCAACGTGGGTCGCAACATTGCCCGCGATGCGGCGCTCACTCACTTTATACTCGCCTCGGACATTGAACTCTATCCAAATCCTGGACTGGTTAAGAAATTTCTCGAGATGATTGCTCGCAACGAGCAGTATCTGCGGCGTAAGGCGCCCAGGTGAGTTATCCTCGACACTCTTTGGGTCGAATTAAGTTAACTATAATATATGATTTGATTAGGAATTTGAAGACTTTGCCAAAAATCAAGAAACAAGTTAATTTTGTCCAAACTTTAGTTGTGTTAAGTATTTATCAAGAAATTAAGCTTAACTTTTAAATGTAAGTATGGAAGATTTGATCAACTAATATAGTTGATGCTCGAATAATTATGAAATATTTAGAGGTTGCAAATATTGCTCAACACTTTATAAGTTATTGTTAGACACATGAAATAAACCAGACTAAATGGTATTCTGTTTTCTGCTGTCATTGCTTAAGCAAAATATCTTTTCGAATATTATTTTGCTTTTTAAAAATAACTAAATTTTATATTCCTACACTGAAAAATAAAGACCAACTTCTAAAATAATGAACATTCATTTTAAATATTTTGTTCTTAAAATAAGACCATTTTAATACCAAATGAGTAAAACTAAGAATATTAATCTAAAAATTCGCAGTTCTTAATATAAGAATTAAAAATCTTAAATTATTAAGAAAATATAGATATGTCATATTTAATATGAAGACAATAACATATAATAGTAACAATCCGAGGAATCGAAACCCGCGCTCTAGCCAAGGAAAAAACAAATAATCGGAATATTTATAAAAAAAATAAATCCAAAAAAAGTATAAATATAAAAAAAAATAAGTTTATAGTTTAAAACACCTGCTTTATTTTTTTTATCTTTGGTTTGAGAATTTAAGACTGTTTGGTCTTAAATTAAGAACTTATTCTTATTTGAAATGTTCTTAAAATCAAAATGTGTATTCTAAATTTAAGAATTTTCTTAGTTCTGAGACCAAAATCTTGATTTTAGATTATTTTTTTGATCAGTGTATATTATTTATATTCCGCAGAGTCTTTCCACTCAGCATTTTTGAGGTGGACGAGAATTCGCCGGTGCCGCACGATAAAACGGAGCTGCAGGAGTTTCTGAGGAATGGCAAAGCCATACCCTTCCATAAACGGGTATGCGCCAGTTGTCACGGTGTGCCCAAGTCCAAGGAGTGGATGGCGGCCAATGAGACGGACGAGCTGAGTGTGTTTCACATAGGCAAACGCACCGGTTACTATGTGCACTGGGAGCCCATCTATATTGGCACCCATGCGGATCCCCACTACGATGAGCGGCTCAGCTGGGAGGGCAAGAGCGACAAGATGACGCAGGTAAGTGTATTGATATTTAGATATGATTTAATAATTTAAATCATTTTAATAATTTAATTTAACTGATTATATTTGCAGGGTTACTCGCTGTGTGTGTTGGACTATGAGTTTCACATATTGGACAATGCGTTTCTGGTACACAAGCCGGGCATCAAAGTGCTGAAAAAGGATAATCGTCGAGCGATGCTGGCGGGCAAAACGAATCAGCTGATACGTAAAATCATCTATCCGGAATTGAAGATCATGTACGGCATGCGCAAGGGCTGTGCAATATAGTAACTAATTGTGCCGCACAGTTGAGCATCGACATTGAGCGAGGCGTTTGTGAAAAGACTACGACAACAACCAGCCACACTAATACTATTTGCAATGCTATAGAATTCGATGAGTCCCTAAATCGGATGCCCCCCTTACTGATACCAATTACCAATTACGAATTATGAATTACGAATTACCATAATTACCATAATACTATGCTAGATCCTTCCTTATGGCATTGGCTGCGCACTGGATGTGTGTGGTGTCTTACAGTTAATTAGCATTAATTAGTTAGTTAGTTAGTTAGCCTAGAATTAGGAGCATTACTTAGGTATAGAACAGACAGTTCGGAGCGGGTGTTTTTTCTACTCTATGCATAAGCGAAGCCTTTGGAGCACGGCTTAAGTACGTTAAACGTAGTTAGTTGTTGGTATTTGTTTTCTATTCTAATGCTGAATTACACTTAGATAGTTAGACAGAAGCTGCCATATAGACCAGAAAAAGAAACAGATTCAGTTTCAGGCAGCAGCTATGAATATCTATTGAATCCCATGATGGTATTACTCGTATCAATTGAATTCAATTGGAATTGACGATTAGTTGCATTGTTTTTGTAATCATAGGCAGTCATTAATCAGTTATGATTTACTTATAGTCATTAACCATCAAGTTTTAGTTTAAGCCATTTAATTTATGTCATCTAATATTCAAACATTCATGTGGAATACTCAAAACATTTCTCCCAACATTTTGACCCAAAAACTTACCAACTTTTGTATACCAAGAGCCATTGAATGGTCGATAATAGAGAGATTCCTAAAGCCAGACACAAGAAAAAGTCTAACCATTTTGAGTCTGCACTTGCCTAGTTTTTATATAGATTGGGAATAGGGCTGAAATTGGGCAACAAATAGGTTTAAAGTGGTTAGAACTAATTGAAACTAATGATAATATTATTATTAGACAGCAACAATTCAAAACTAAAGCTAAAGCCGCTATAAAGTAAATGTTTAAATGTTAGACTTGGAAAAATTACATAATTAGAATGCTGAAATAATTGACACGATAAGAAATACATACATATTTAGAATTAAAATAATAAAATGAAAAACATCATTAAATAGCAATTACAATTATACAAACCTTGAAATTGAAGTTCAAGTTATTGCCTAAAATTAAACAATTAATTGAAAATTACGTTTTAAATCGTAATGCGTAATTGCAAACCGTGATATTTGTACTAGTAAAGGCGAAGTTGAAGCTGAGTTTGAGCATTAATTATAAAACTTAAGCACTAAGTAACGAGATGAAACAAATTGAAGATACATACATATAACAGATGAAGAGAAGATCGAGAAAACAGAAAACTTAAATCAAATCATATGCATTAAACTAGTTTTGTATATGCTTTTTTTTAGTGTTGAACTTAAAGTCAAACTTGTGCACATATAAATGTTTAAAACATACCGAGAAATCTAGACAGCTGAACACATGCTATAAAAAAAGGCGTGTCGGGCCTTAAATTATAGAGAAAGAGAAGAGATTAGAAATTTATATGGCGCTTTTTTCGAGCTAGAATTTGTTGGAATTGTTGTAAAATTTAGCTAGAAGACGATTAATGGAGAACTGTCTAACTTAGTACGTATGTATATGTTGTTAAATCTAGAATTTAAATGAAATTCTGATTAGAGAGTGTCTTGGGAACAACATACAACAATTGGTGTTTTGTATTTATTGTAACTTGTCTATCTATAAGTCTACAACAGCAACTTTTCAATTCGCTAAACAACCTAATTTCAAATCCAATTTCAATTAGCCAGACTAAAGATACACTCGGTAATTAAACAATATCATTAAAATCTAATTAACTGTTGACAACTAAAACTAGCTACAAATACATCCAAAAAAGTGTTACAAAATATTAAAAAGAAAAACCAAAAAAAAAATAAAAATAAAAACATCTTATTGATAAAGTATTGAAGTGCCTTAGAAAATGAAAAGAATATAACATGAAACAAAACAAAAATAAATAACATAAGATAATTTTGTGTGTTTCAGTTGAAATATGTATTTATAAACAATTCTCAGACACCTTTTGTTGTGTTGGCTTAGCGACATTTTGTTTGGGCCAAATTGAATAAGAATAAAACATTATTTTTGTATGTAAATAATTAATATACATTTACATATGTATTGTGTATAACAAATGTATTTAACTATTTGTATGTATATGTATGTATATATGAATGAGTATTTAAACAAATTATTTACTGATTTACTTAAACAAAGCGTTTTTATATAGTTTTCATAACTGCAGTTAGTCGAAGTCATGTCCTATTGAATGAGTCTTCTTATAGCTAGCCTGCCAATTTTATGTTTACCAACTATTATTACATATTATTATTATTATCATAGTTATAATTATAACTCTAACGTATTATTAATGTTTACCTTGTTTAGGCCATAAATATCATACAAATCTATGCTAATCTAAGGCCTATTTAGTTCATTTGAGCGCAGCATTTGATCTTTCCTTTATACTCTATAATTTACTGCGCGATAATTGCTGAGCAAGGACTATTAGCTGAAATAAAATGAAGAGAAGTATATATATGCTTAAGAATTGTAAAAATAAAGACAAGAATTTCAAATGAATCATAACTTTTGTGTATTAATTTAATTGTATTTAATATATTATCATATATCGTTTTCAGATACTCACTTAAGGGTACTTAATTATTTATATTTCTGCAATCTTTATTTATGGATTTATTAATGGCTCTGTGTTTAAACAGAAAATGTTTGGACGATCGAATAATAAACACGACTTTTGGTCCAGTTGCGTCATTTGTGCGACATCAGCACTTCCAGAGGATGTGAGAGTAAAATGTTTTCGTTGGCCAACATCAACAAATAAACAAAAATGTTCAACTCTAAAATTATATTATTGCCATCAACATGCAAATCCACTTCAGCGTGTTGCCATCGGATACTCTGCAGAAAGTGCATGCTCAGCATTCTCAACTGTAGGGACAGCTTAGTTCTAAAGAATTTGTGTTCTTGGCACTTAGTCGATTTCAGTCGGAAACAGACTTCGCGACGTGCGGATATCTTTTATTTTTACTGTGCGGGTTTCACAATATTTATTAACAAATATTTTAATAAGACTGTGCGAGTGATATTAAATAAACGAAAATTTGTAAGTGCTCAGTTCATTTTTATAAAAAAAAAGTTCCAACACTGTAAAATTTTGTAAATAAAACTAAAGACTTTTTAAGTCTTTCAACAAAATTCGTGTTCTATATTATGTTCACTTAAATCCTGAAACAACACATTGAAATGGCTCTTAGTTCCGCGAATTTAGATTCTCTTCTAGAGAGTTCCATTTCATCTGCACTCAAGATTCATGAGTTTAATTTTGAGAGAAAGTTTCAAGAAATAATTGATAACATAACGATTATATTTAAAAATGTATATTTAATACAAAATAAATAAGGTTTTCATTACAAACCATTAGTAAAGAATCTAGCATCTATAATCTAGAAAATGAAAGAGGTTTCCATACTCGTTAAAAGAGCGATAACAAATGTGGTGATAACTGCATAGATTAAAATCTTGTGAAAATATTAAGTATTCGTACAAAGGTTTGTTTTAAATCTGAGATGGATGTTCAATTAAATATACCTTTTCTATTTTCAAGAACTTGCGCAGCTGAAACGACAATATCATAGGCTTTATCTAACATGGAGATACTGTCCATTAGAAGTGCGGCTATGCAGAGCAATTTTCCGACTGGAATACCAAAGGAAATCGGTGTTTTCAAAGACAAAGACCTATCAAGCGCTTTCACGTCGAAGCAGATCAAAAAGATTACGTATCAGAAGAGACGTCGAGCAGCCTTCATTTTATCAACGACTAACTTATCCACTGAGAGCACTCCTGTGGGAGAGGAACTCGTACAGTGGGCCAAGTCAGTGCTCCCGAATTTCCAGCCAGCCAAAGCTGGCAAAAGGCAACGCTCTATAGAGGAACAGGTACCACAAGCCAAGCGGACCAGGATGCAACCGACCAACCGCTCATTCGCCGATGTCACGAGGGACAAGATCCTCATTGGAGTCCTTGATCGCGGCTCCAAGGAGGGTCAGGTTCCACGTGATCGCTGGAGAACAGTGGAGAATGAGCTACAAGATAGATTCCTCCAGGTATTTGAGTCGAGTGGAGGACTGCCGCCGATATGTGAGGACGCGGGGTGGCATCAAGGCCGTGTGAAAGCCATCGCATGCCAGGATGTCCGCTCAGCAACCTTGTACAAAATGGCGGTGGCCTCCCTCGGTGAGGTGTATCCAGGAGCCAAGCTGGAAGCAGTTGATTGGAACAAGGTTCCTAGCAAACCACGAGCCAGAGCTTGGGTCTCTGAAAAACCTGCAGAACCAGACAGAATCCTTCGACTTTTGCAGGTGTGCAATCCGCATCTTCCTACCGCCAATTGGAAAGTGGCGAAAGTCGAGGATGCCGTAGGATTATCAAGACAGATAATCCTTACTCTCAATACAGAATCAGCTGAAATGATCCTAAAGTCGGACGGTCTAGTCTCCTATGGCTTTAAGAAAATAGCCATCAGAGTTTACAAGTCTGACGCGAGAGGCAGGCAACTTAGAGCAGAGTCGGACGTGGATTTGACGGTAGAAGAAACAACGCCGCCGGACGATGACATTTTGGATGGCTATGTGTCCGAAGAAAGCAATCTTGCCAGAGGTCTTCGGAGTATCGTTGTAGAAGACGACGACGATCTCCTGTCGGGATGCGAGTCGGACTCCGACGTGACCGTGGTGGAAGATGAATCACAGGATGCATTTAAGGCTCCTATACTTGGAACTTTCACACTCTAAAACAGCAGCTGCTCTCCTGCTTCACCTTGCTAAAGACGAAGTCGTTGTGGTCTCCATCCTGGAACCTTGGATCAGACATATTATAAACATAAATTTAAAACAATTTTCTTTTGTCATGATTACATGCTATTTTATAAGTAATATACCCCAGCCTTAACCTTTTTTTGTTTCAGTTTTTAATTTAATTTAATATTAATTTAATTTGTTAATTTTTAATATAACTTTTAGTTTAATTTTTATTAACAATTTTTTTAAACACTTAATTTACATTTTGCCGACTACTTTTAGTCGTGTTTAAATAAATAAAATAAAATAATGTATCCAAATGTTCTTTAAAACAAATTGCATATGTATTATCTCTATTCTCTTTACTTTTCCGACATTCCCGGTTGGATTTTCTACTTTTTATTCTTATATTTTAAAATTATATTTCGAATATATATAAAAACGTATTATTTTAAATAAGCATTGAAAATGAAAATGTAACTAAACATTGAGTTTAGTTGGGATGACTTGTCCATGTTGACATCTTTATTGTTTAACGATGGATTTAGATAAATTCTGATTACAAAATCGAATTCTATTATTGTATGTGTTTCCAGTTCTATAACTACTTTCGTATAGACATATTTTATTCTTTATGGTTAAATTATTCCAAGAGAACTGATTCAACAGCAAGAAATTAAAAAGATATGACGTCATTGTATAAAATCGTAATTCATATTAAAATATTTAAGTGTTAGTTGACTAAATCGATATCTTAACTGCTTAACATGTCTTTTATCTTTTAGGGCAAGATGAAGTTAAGTGTAAGTATATTTTCTGTGAATTATGTACAAATGTTATATGCCGACAAGTTGTCTGAAATTGAAGAAAATCCCCACAACTGCTTAAGTTGAGTGCTGAATTCAAGATCAGATCGGAGACAATGGTGTAGCCCCGGACTTGGCACAGCCTTAGGCCTGCACATGGGCGCAGCTTGTCCCGTCCTTGACTTTAAGACTTGTCTTCTCTTGCCTGATTTTCTGGTTTTTTGGAATGAAAATAAAAGTGCCAAAAATGCTAATTCAACGAATTTTGGATGGCATTTTAGTATTTGTTTAACATAAATTAAATACAAATACACATTTTTGATTAATACTGAGACAGTTGCTAGCCCAACAAAAGTAACTTGTTGTTTCTCTGTCATTTTGCTCTAAAATTGACTCATCTTTTATCTTCCACAGCCGTACGAGTCTTTTACTAGAAGCTGCCGGTTCCCTCGCTCGCTTGCTGCTGCCTTTTGTTGTTGTTATGCGATTTGGTTATTTATTAACATGTTTGCTTTTTATTGCAACATCGTCCAGTGTTCGAGTCGACAAAAGTTGTCGCCGTCGTCGCACACACGTAACAAATGTAGAAGAAGATCATCGTCGCAACGTCAGCCTCACCACCATCTCCAGCACCATCACCCGCTCCAACATCAGCTCGTCGTTGACGTCGCTGCTTGCCATTTTACCAGTTAAGATCTGTGTTTCGGATCTATCGCAAAACAGTCGAAATCGTCAGCTCGTTGCTTGCACATCGCGTTCGCTGCCCGCCTCTGAACGCAACACAGTGTTAAAGGGACTAAATTTGAAGGATAAATATCCTCAAACACACACACACACACATACACACACATATATACGACATGGCTAAAATAATAATCAGTGCTTTGTTGTGCATAGCCATGTTTGGCTCATTGGGTTAGTAAAAACTAAATATACAAAATATATATATAAAATGCAAAAATTCCATACCGAAACGAAAGACTTAGGCAACAAACTTGTGCACATTTCTGAATATTCATATTGGTGTTGGGTACAGTAAAGTGCGTCATACTTGTTCTCAAAAGTTCCATTTATATTAATAAACACACACCCTGTTTCAAGTTGCTGGAGATGAATTAATTATTGTATATAAATTGTAAATAAATGCTTATCCAGTTTTATAAAAAACAAATATTTTAAATGACTTAGTTGTATAAATGAGTGACAAATATAAATATAAATATATGTTTATTTCGATATAAATTTATATTTTTTAAATTATATTTAATACTATTTGTATAAATTGCTTACGTACTATAAAATAAATGCAAGGGCTCTATGAATTAATTCTGAAAAAATCTTCATAATTTTTCAATCTTGCAAAGCGATTTTCAGCTTTTATAATTTTTGAGACTGTAATTAAATTATTAACATATTTTCGGAATCTATTTAAAATTAATTTCTTCTTATTTATTGAATCGATTTAAAATTTAGGTTATATTTCAAATATTACAAAAGTTTTGAATATATCGCTGTAATGATGATTTAATTATTTTTTAAATATATTAGACAGTAGGCAAACCAAAAGTATATCTCATGCCAAACACTAGAATCAAAGTTAAGCTCTTCTATACTTCATTAAATTACACATTTTTGCCTATTCTTAATAGTTTTAAAAAAATTCTCAAAAATGTACAATCTACAATTACTTTGTTATGGGACAGAAAATTATCTCAAAAAAATGTATTTGCATTAAGAATTAATTGTAATGGCAGACCTTCCGCAACCAATCTTGTGTAAACGTTTAACTAGATTCTGATCCCACGATCTTTCAAGCATAACACAATAGTAATGGCATCAATTAAAGACGCCACAATTAAAATTTAAAGCTGACTGCGCCCCTGTCTCAAGCGCCAAGAGACAACGACAACAACACATTCATATTGCAACACCGCGGTGTTCAAATTCACCCGAATATAACACAATTGATCAAGCAGCGTCATCGCGCAATTAGGCTAATGGGAGGAGGAACCGTATGCTGTATAATTTCCCAACAATACCAGGAAAAAAATAAAGAAAAGCGTCTAAAAATTGCAACTAATCAGCACAGACTTGGGCAATAAACTTGTCACTCAATTTCCGCATAATGTGAATAACTGCAGTTCCCCATCCATAAATATGAATATATGAATATATCAATCGTGCGACTGTCTTCATATTTCAAGGTCGAATCTCAGCTCTTTCAAAATTAATTCACACATAAATTAATACACCTAAAAATCAATATTACATAACACTTTCGGTTGCCGTTGTTGTTGCCGTTTGCTGTTTGCCGTTGTTGTTTATTGATATGCCAAGAAACTGAAAACTCGTTTCAAACTGGCCAAGTGGCCAAGTCTCTACGTCAGCCTCAATCTTAGTCTCAATCTCTATGCGTGTCCAGCCGGTTGATGTGACCTTTGAGAGCTTTTGCATTCAGCACCATTTTTTTCTTTATTCATTTATTTATTTCTTTTTCGTATACCTCATTTAATGTGATGATGATGTCCATTTAAGGTGCACTAAAGTAAAGTTGGAAACACTTGAGATTGTATGCGCTGACTCAAGTGAATGTGTGGGAAAATTCCTAAGACATATAAATAGTTTATATGCTTTCACTATTTCATATATTCAAAATTTTAAATATTTCAAATATAAAATCAATTCCATTCGGATTATTTGCAAATATTGCAGATTTTTTAATCGCCCATTAGCCATTTTTACTTACTTATTTATTTAATTTTTATTGCCTTTTTATATTTTCTGAAGATATGTTTGAGTAACATAATTAGGGGCTTCCCTGGTTGAGGAGCTTTATTAATAGCTTGTCAATTAGCTAATGTTAGCTGTGTAGTCTTTTTGTGCGTTTGTAAATAAATCATAATTGAAATTCCAAGACACAATGAAAGCGCCAACTCGAGTTCAACAAACGGGGTGTGTACCCACACACGTAATACCCATAAACTCATTAAAATTTCTGGCTTCACAAGAGGTGCTGTTAAGTAGATAACATCTACTGAAAGAGATGTTGTACACACATGTACGTGCATCTCGACATAATTATAAACGAACATGTATTGTCAATTAAACAATGGGTAATTTCATTTATACATAAGGTTACTCATGTACTCTATAAGTATATTATATTTAAAATATTTCTTCATTATTAAATAAGGCACATATGATGTCAGAACAACTTCCAACAAACAATGGAAAAAGCTTTGAAAATTTCAGGACAGTACATCAAGTTTGTGGCTTATGTATTAATCTCTATGTTTTATTTTATGTTGTAAGCTAATTTGTAATTATAATAGTTTTATTATGCAAATTATAGAAACCAGGGATTAAAACCTTAACCGAAACCGTAACCTTTAACCGGTGAAAACCGATTGAAATTTGTAACCGTAACAGAAAGCGTAACCGAAAAAAATGTTTTTCTCTGTACCAAAACTCCTTAAGTCGAAATAACCGTTCAGTAACCGATTCATTTATAAGGGTTAATTTCGGTTCTAGTCGTCGCAGCTACTGAACAACTTTGATAACTGTAAACTGCAATAACTTTGTCAAAACTCAATTAATTTCCATGCGCAATGTAAATTTGAGCATGATTTTACCTCTTAATTCGTTCTGCATTTAAATTTTGTTCATTTTTAAAAATTTTTAAAAATCGAATTTTTTTGAAAATTTACAGTGTTACCCCTTTGTCTTTTTTGATTTTTTCGAAAAAATTCGAATGTTGAAAATCAACAAAATTTAAAAGCACAACAAATTTAGAGATAAAATCATGCACAAATTTACATAGCGCAAGGAAATTGATTGAGTTTTGACAAAGTTATGGCAGTTCGATGTTATTAAAAATCAGTAAAATCAAAATAATCGAAATTTTCATTCCCTTCCAGTAACCAGATAACATTATTTTCCAGGCTAAAAGGGGCATTAACAGTAACTGAAACCGATATTCGTTTCGATTTTAATCCCTGATAGAAACACATAATTTTAATTTTTTACTTTCTTTAATAGTTCAGTTTGAATATGCTATATTATATTATATTAATTATATTAAAATAAAAACCATATTTTTTAGACTTATCTTATTACAAAAAAACAAATTAAATTCGGAATTTGTCAAAAGTAGTTTCTAAGCAAATATAAACAGTTTACAAATTCCTCATCATTCCCGCTCATTCCATACAAATTTTAAATGTGATTAATTAATTCAAATAATTGGCAGCGTAATGCTCAACTATTAGTTAAAAGTTCTTGTATCGTTTGATCATTTGTTAAGAGTTTAATGGCAATGAAAACCGCGAGCATCAGTTTCCATCATAAATCATTAGAGGTAAGCGCGATCCATACCCAATCCTGACCTTATTAACCCCAACCTATCCGCCCTCTATTGCAGCCCAAGCAGCTGGCGCTGGCGCCTGCCGTGAGGCCAATGGCACTGCACCAGTTTCCGGCTCGTGCGATGCCTACATCGAGTGCAAGAATGGCGTGGCCGAGGAGAAACTCTGCCCGGATGGTCTGCTGTACAATGAGAAGTCCACTGGCTATCCATGTGGATATCCCATTGATGTGGAATGCTCACAGCCGACTGCCCGTCTACAGGCTGCCCAGCCTACAGGGGATTGCCCCCATCAGTTTGGTTACTATCTCATGGGTGATGCCAGTCATTGTGGTCAATTCATGAACTGTGCGGCGGGACGTGGATTTGTATTTGACTGCCCCGTGGGATTGGCCTGGAACCCGGCCACCTACAAATGCGATTGGCCCGATCAGGTCGAGGATTGCGATGCGGAGGCATTCTTGGGATTCCGTTGCCCAGCACCAGCTCCCAAATCAGATCTGTTGGGCGAGCAGGCGGAGGATTATACATTCCATGCATCGGATACCGACTGCCAAGTGTACTTCATCTGTATTGAGGGACGTCCGCGTCGTATTGGCTGTGGCGAGGATCAGGCTTTCAACCAGGAGCTGAAGCAGTGCGACGACATCGAGAATGTGCCCAACTGCAGCAGTGACATCAAAGCCAAGGGAGCCGAGATCAAGGCAGCCCGTGCAAATGCCGCTGCCCTTCGTCGCAAGCAAAACTAAACGAAGAAGAAGAAGTTGGAGATGCAAGTTGAAGCTGAAGTTCACTGGAAAGATTTTTGATATGCAAACGCACGCAAAGAGCTGCTCGAGTTTTCTAGTCTTTAGTTAAAGGGTGCCAATTGATGTGCCAATCTATTGTATAACTTTTCCCACTCACAATAAAATGTCGATAATTCCAACAAGTTTGTGTTCTAAGTCTTTCGTTTTCATCTAAAAAATGCTGCAAATAAATTGATCAATTTAATGATTATTAATTTCTCCGCTATTCTGCCTCTGCTTACAGCTCTTGCCTCGCCCGAGTGTTTGACGCCAAATGGACGCTTTGCAGCTGGTGATCAGTGCGATGCCTACACAGAATGCCAGGATGATGTGCCCGTTTTGAAGCTCTGTCCAGATGGTAAATATCTCATAATCCACTTTGAATTTCTGCTGTTGTTTGCTTTAACTGAGTGCTTACTGTACTGTAGGTCTGCTCTTCCATCAGCGCACCAAGGCGACAGGTGAGTGCACCTATGCGCCCTACTCCAGCTGCAAGGAACGCACCCGTCTGCAGCCGGCTAATGGCACTGATGAGTGTCCACGACAGTTTGGCTTCTATCCGAATGGCGATGAGACCAAGTGCGGTGTCTATCGTAACTGCGCCCATGGCGTTGCCAGTTTGACCAAGTGCCCCGAGGGATTGGCCTTCAATGAGGAGACCTATCAATGTGACTGGCCCGATCTAGTCGGCAGCTGCAATGCCGAGGCATATTTGGGCTTCAACTGTCCCGCACCCGAGCTGGTCGATGGCATTTCTCCCGAGGTCGATGTCAGCCCCGAGGGTGAGTTGCGCTACTATCGCCATCCCCAGACCTGCAAGAAGTACTTCGTCTGCGTCAATGGACATCCACGACTCTACAACTGTGGCAAATTCCTGGCCTTCAATACCGAGTCGAAGCTCTGTGAATTCTACAACAAGGTTCCCGAGTGCTACGCCCTCCTTAAGGAGAAGCAAAAGCAGAAGGCCGAGCGCAACTTGCCTACACTGGGTAAGGCTCTGCAGTAGATCCCCCGACTCTCGGGTCGAGCGTTTCATAGAGGCTGGCCCTGAGAGGCTTCCCAATTGTGCGATTTGTTTTTGTAAATACCTAACTGTATGCGTATTCTTTAATAAATAAATAACACTTCTTAAATAAAGTATCTTTTTTGAATCAATTCAGGTTGAAATTTCTGCTGTCAGATGGGATGAAAAATAATATTGCATTCAAGTCGTAAGATTTTTGATGATAGCATTCAACAACGGCTACGGAAACTCACCATACTTTTCTTACTTCACTAATTATAACTTTAAGCGAATGTTTCCTTTCAGTTTCAAACTAAAGATACCAAAGACCGAAAACAAGAGTTGTGAATGCAAAATTTAAATTTTATTATTTAATATTCAAAATATGTGTTAGAGATAAATTTTAACTAAAAAGCTATGAGATAAAACTCATTTTTGATTTTTTTTAAATAAATAAAAAATATGAGTCAAATAAATTCAAAACTTAATAAAATTGATCGAAAACGTTATAATTAAGTGTTTTCATTCTGCTGCTCAAATTAAATATTCGCGTGCTGCTGATATCTGTTCGTCTGGTATTTTTAAAAAATCTAAAGCATTAAGTATTTGAAAAAATTTAAAGATGTAAGGATAAAAATAATGGAAATGTTCGTCGAAATTTATGGCATCTCAAATAAACAAATTTTGCATTAAAATTTGGAAATTAGAGAAAGCCTTAAAAGCCAAAATACCAGCTAAGATACCATAAATTTGGTTCATTTGGGGAAATATCAATTGGTTAGCAAACTTATAATATTTTCATTAAACATTTTTTTTGATAACTACGAACTGCCATAACTTTGTCAAAACTCAATCAATTTCCATGCGCAATGTAAATTTGAGCATGATTTTACCTCCAAAATAGATCTGCATTTAAATTTTGTTCATTTTTAAAAATTTTTGAAAATGGAATTTTTTCGAAATTTTACAGTGTTACCCCTTTGTCTTTTTTGATTTTTTCGAAAAAATTCGAATGCTAAAAATTAACAAAATTTAAATGCAGAACGAATTTAAAAGTAAAATCATGCTCAAATTTACATTGCGCATGGAAATTGATTGAGGTTTGACAAAGTTATGGCAGTTCGAAGTTATTAAAAATCAGTAAAATCAAAATAATCTAAATTTTCAAACCAAATTTATAAGAGGTCAAAATATAACAAAATCGACATTACGCTGGACCATTCCAGTAACCAGATAATATTATTTTCCAGGATAATAAGAGCATTAAGTCTTTTTTCACGTAAAACAATGAATAACGCTTCTTATTTTGGTCCACAGGAAATGTCTCTAGCGGCATTAAGGTATAATCAAACTCGGCCAGTGATAACCAGTCACCAATAGGCACGATGCATAACCATCATAGACATCGAGCAAAGACTTTTCAAGGGCGATCATATTTCGGAACACCACCGGCGACTGTGCAGCTGTAAAATAAAAATCAATTTTTAATATAATCAATTTTAATAAAATTAAATAATCTCATTTATTAATACTAGTATTTATTTATTATCGTAAAATGTTGTTAATTTTCCACATCAGAAAATAAGCACAAAAGTTATATATCAATGTTACTTCTTAAAACAAGCAAAAAATATTAAATATTAAATTGGAATTAAAAACTGAAACGAAAAAAGGATATAAAAAGTAAATACCTAAAAACCCAGAAAAAGCCAATAGATCAATATGAAAACTTAATAATTAAAAAAAAGGCGTAAAAAAACAAATTTGAAATACTTCTGTACTTTTAATTATGACTTTTATATTTAATGCTCATATTAAAATATTGCACTTACATTCTTCAGATTGAAATTATATGTACTTTTATATTTAAAATTTTTATATTTAATGCTAATATTAAAATATTTTATCATTATTCTTCATATATCAAAATATTATATAATATATCAATGTTACTTCTTAAGGATAGGATTTTAAGAATAAAATGAATTTCAAATTTAAATTTTAAACTATTCTTCTTATTTACGGAAAGGGTTTTATTTTCAGATGGGGAAACAAAATTTCAGTAGCTAAATAATGGACGCCTAAAAAAATATCAGGGGAAAAATTTATATTTAACTCAGCTCAGTAACTCAAGGTCATATTTTCACTCAATTAAAATATGATGGAAATAAAATTTGGTTGCTTTCTACTCATTTCTGTTCGCCTGGTAATTCAGCTGGTATTTTGGCTTTTCTAGGGATTACAGATTGATGTACGTGTGTAAGTGTGCGTCTATGAATGTGAGCTTGGAACAGCTCCCGACAACCTGAAATTCTGCAAAAATACCAGGCGAACAGAAATCAGCAGCAGGCGAATTTTTCTTTTGAGCAGCAGAAAAATTCAAGGTCACTCAGTTTTAATATGGCGCAAAAAAGTTTATTTGCTTTCTGCTCATTTCTGCGCGCCTGGTATTTTAGCTGGTATTTTGGCTTTTCTAGGGATTTCAGATTGATGTTTGTGTGTAAGTATGCGTCCACGGATGTGAGCTTGCAACGGCTCGCTGGAACCGAAAATTCTGTAAAAATACCAGGCGAACAGAAATCAGCAGCAGGTGGACATTTAATTTGAGCAGTAGCATTTCAAGGTCACACTTTTGACTCAATTTCAACATTCTCACTCAACTAACAATTTCACTCAATTAACATTTTCACTCAATTAACATTTTCACTCAATTAACAGTTTCACTCAATTAACATTTTCACTCAATTAACATTTTCACTCAATTAACATTTTCACTCAATTAACATTTTCTTTCAATTAAAATTTTAATTCAGTTAACATTTTCACTCAATTGTAAAATGACTGGTATTTTAAAAAATGTAAGGGGTAAGTATTAAAAAAAATTAAAAGGCAAGTATGGAAATATCGAAAATGTTCGACAGAAATACAAAATACCAGCTAAAATACCAGGCGCACGGAAATGAGAAGAAAGCAACTAAACTTTATTTCAGTCTTCATAAAATTGAGTGAAAATGGAAAAATTTAGGGAAAATATGACCTTAAGTTTCTGATGCTCAATTGAAATATTCACTTGCTGCTAATGTCTGTTCGCCAGATATTTTCACTGACTTATCGGTTGCAGGTTATACTTACTTATGGAGCGTAAAGAGTCTTAAAGTTCAGAATTACCTGCTGAAATACCAGGCGAACAGAAATGAGTCGAAAGCAACCAAATTTTATTCATATCATATTAAAATTGAATTGTTCCTGTTGCTCTAACGACGTACTGTAAATTCGGTTTGCCTGGTAATTTGGAATATCTTTCAGTTTGTTTGTTACATTTTTTTAGGCTTCCCCATCTGAAAATAGAACCCATTCAGTAAAAAGGAAAAAAACGTTTAATTTCAATTTTAAAATAATTTTATTCTTAAAATCCTATCCCTATGGAGTAACATTGATATATAATTTCTATGTTTATCTTCCTTGTGATATATGGAGAATGTACAATAATTTATTACTAATTTATAATTAAAATATATACGTATTATAAAATTTGATTTTAATTTTACGATTATTAATTTCAATGCTTATCTTCTGATGTGGAGAATGTACAACATTTTATGATAATATATAAATACATTTGTTAAATGAAGAGATTATTAATTTTATTTATAGTTGAGTATACAAAATATTAATTTTTGTTTTACAGTTACACAGCCGCTGGTCGTGTTTCGAAATATGACGGCAGTTGTGGAGGGAAAGTCCTTGCTTGATCCTTATGATGGTAATGCATCGTGCCTATTGGTAACTGGTTATCACATCTGCATGGTGGCCGAGTTTGATTATACCCTAATGCCGCTAGAGACATTTCCTGTGGACCAAAATAAGAAGCGTTATTCATTGCTGTACATGAAAAAAGACTCAATGCTCTTATTATCCTGGAAAATAATGATATATGATTACTAGAATGGTCCAGCGTAATGTCGATTTTATTATATTTTGACCTCATATAAATTTGGTTTGACAATTTCGATTATTTTGATTTTACTGATTTTTAATAACTTGGAACTGCGATAACTTTGTCAAAAGTCAATCAATTTCCATGCGCAATGTAAATTTGAGCATGATTTTACCTCTTAATTCGTACTGCATTTAAATTTTTCGAAAAAATCAAAAAAAGGTAAAGGGGTAACACTGTAAATTTTCAAAAAAATTCGATTTTCAAAAATTTTTAAAAATGAACAAAATTTAAATGCAGAACGAATTAAGAGGTAAAATCATGCTCAAATTTACATTGCGCATGGAAATTTATTGAGTTTTGTCAAAGTTATGGCAGTACCAAATTTATATGAATTTAAATTATAATTAAATCGAAACGTTTATAAACATATTTGAATGATAAGAAAACTGATTGAAAATATGACCTTGAGTTTCTGCTGCTCAAGTGAAATATTCACTTGCTGCTGATTTCTGTTCGGCTGGTATAGTTGTAGAACGGTTCCAGCAGGTTTTTGCAAGCTTACACACATAAATTATTTATACTTACATATAGCGCGAAGAGTCTAAAAGAGACGAAAGACTGCTAAAATAAAAGTATTCTTTATCTATGATTTTAAGCCTTTCAAATGATACATCACATGTCCTTTAAGGACGTATATTAAGGATCCAAAAAATAGTCAATCTAACTATTAATATTTATCTTTAAAATAAAGTTAAAAATATATAGCTCTTATTTATAACTTTTAAAATAAAATCAGTTAAACCCTATAATTTATTTTTTATTGAACAAATCAGAAATAAATGTTATTTTGTAACTTTTAAATAAACATGGGAAAATAATTCTTTAATTTAAATTTTTATTTTAAGATTTATAACAGTTACGGTCCCTGAAAGAATCAAAACGTCCTCCGACATATTCTGAAAGGTTTGCAAATTGCATTAAATTAAAAAAAAAACAGAAATAGAATATAGTTTTAGGTTCGTAAGATTTAAATTTTATTTTTATCATTTGTCGATTTGGTTTGTTATTTAATTTATATTTGTTGCTTATTCGTATTATTTTTTTTTGATTATTGGTAAATTAATTATAATTATATCAATTTTACATGTGTTTGCCAACCGTTTCCACACATTAAACATTAAACCTGCTGTTCTATACAACGTCTTTTTTTCTTCATCTTCTACATCTTTGTTTAAACAATTCCAGTTTAGAGAACATATGCGAAATTAATTTTTGTTTTATTTTCTTGTTTTTCTTTTTTTCGTTTGTTTAGCATTGTTTTTGAAATAAATTTAAGCTCGAATTTGTTGTTAAAACATTTTTCTTTTATCACTAAGTAACCAATTAATTTCTTTTTATTTTCTTGGTATTTCATTTATTGAAGTTGCTTAAACTAACCGATCCAAAGATCCCAGCTACTCCTCTTTCATTTCATTTTTTTCTGGCTATAAAAATTAAGTTACATTTTTAGGTTTGCTTTTTGAACTTTTTGCACTATTATTCTGCATGTGTGTTAATGTAAGTGTTTGTGTGTGTTTTTCTTTTAAGTTACAACAAATAATGAATATTTTAGTTTAAGTATTTGTGTTCTTTTTTTAAGTTTATGTTTTGTTTGGTTTTACAAATTTTTCTTTATTTTTTTTTTGTTTTGTTTCGATTTGTTTCGTGGTGCTTGGCTAAGGCGACTTTTGTTTGGTTGTTTCACTTTGTTTGTTTACTTTGTGTTTTACATTTTGCAATATATTCAACATTTGTTGCTTTGTCTGTTGTCCGTTGTCGGTTGTCTGTATGTCTGTTTCATGTTACTTGCTTCTTATTTTTTCCCCATTCACATTTTACACAAAAACAAATAATTTGCATTTGAATATAGAGAAGAACTCAAAGATTTAACAGAACATGTTAAATAATAAAAAAAATATACATATAAATATTTCAAAAAATAATTATCTTTTTAGTGTTTAAAATTTGTGCTAGAAATTCGGCTATTAAAATTATTTAAGTTCATACCATGCCTCAAATTTTGGCTTGAGAAAAGATTTACATGTTTTGTTTCCGTATTCGTAAGTTTTTTCATTTAACATATTCAGTCTTTCAGCTTTCAACATAAATAAATTAATTAAATTAATTTATTTAATTTGCATTACAAAATGTTCAAATATTTATTGCTGCTGCCTGTAAATAATTTCGTGTTCTATTGCATTTATGTGGTAATTTCCATTGTCTGCCTTACGTTGCGTTTGTTTTTTCTTATGTTCATTGTTTCCATTTAAAATTTATAGCCAAAAATTCGTTATATCTCAAACGACGACGTGAATCGTGATTGAAGAAAATTTGGAAAAAATTTTTATCCTTAGTCAAAGTTGGTTGTAAAAGCCAAAAGTTTGCTTGCTTCATATTTAAATATATATATTAAGTATTTATGTACTTAACTTAATGCTAGATTCTTGGGTTTATCATTTATACATTTAATAGTAATAATTATGTATGTTCATTCTACATAGTATTGCTCTCCTTCCCAATCAAGAGGACTATTTCCCTCACTCTTTCATTTTCTCTCACTGCATCTCTCCATATAAACTGCTTCGTTATTCGCAAATTTAAAAACTTTTCAAGTGGACGTTCAATTTAATCCTTTCGCTTTTGCAATTGCATTTCCTTTTTTTGGGTTATTCAAAATTGTTTGCTTAATTTTAGTTAATCATTATTATATAGTATAGTAAATATATAAAATTTTGTGTCTAAATTCAGTTGTTTTTAGGAGTTTTTTTTATTTTTTTTATCTTTTGGCAAGTTAAACAAGATACGGCCTGAAACATAAAACTCTCTAGAGTTCGCATCAAAATGTGTGTGTCTCTTGTATTTTCTTTTCTTTTCGTTTTCATATTTTTCAATTATTTTTGGGTGGGGCTTACGTTTATCATATGCTATATTTCATTTCTTGATCCTTCAATGCCAACTTAATAACTTGTTGTAAAATTTCGTTCGCTTTATTTCATTTTTCTTTTCTTTCTTAAGGTTTGAAGTTCATTTTTTTCTTACTGTAAGTATAACCGGTCTCTTGTATTTTTTGTTAAGGCAACTGCTTTTTGTTACTGAATTTGTAATATTTTCTGTTGATTTATATATTATTATTAATTTTGGTTTTTGGTTTTGTTTTTCAATTTTTACATTGTGTTTTGGAACTGCATTTTGAGTTTGGAATTTTGCTATTACAACCGAAAAATATGGCAAGACTCTTAAAGCATATCATAAGCAGCCAGAATATATTCTCCTTTTTGTTTAGACTCCTAAAAACAACGAAACATTTTACTTTTTGCTGTGCCTTAAATTGTAGTTTAATTTGAATTTTCTTTTTATCAATATACTAGACTTTTCTTTTCATTCCATACATAATACGTATAATTTTGAGTTAGGGCTTAACTTTTCTTTCTCCGTTTAAATTTTGAAAATTCTTAATTTAGTTTTGGTTTTTAGTCACAAGTCGAAAGAAAACTATTATAATTAGTGGTTAATTTTGCGGCCTAAAGTTAATGCAGTTTACAATGCGCATAATACATGACATATTTCTAATATTATTATTAATATTTTATATGTTATTATGTTACGCATATTTGTGGCATGTTCTTTTTGCCTGCTAGTTGGATATATGATTTAAATTAAAATGGTTTTTGTAAAGTTTTAACAATCTATTAAGTAAAGCAAATATAAAATGGATAAAACCAAAAATAGTTGGTATACAGTAAAAAGTTTTATTGAATTTTCAGTTACAAATCAGAAGAAACTTAACTAACTCATTAATAATTACGAAATATAATAAAACTATTGAGAAAACAATCAGAAAGTAAATCGTTAATAACTTTTAAGCACAATAATAATTGAAAATATCATTTAAAGCAATGGAGAACTGTAATCAAAACAATAATAACTGATAAATACACTAATTTGATAGGCATTATTAATGGAACTTTCGCTTCTTGCCGCCACGTTTCTTTCCCTTGCCACGTGTCTTGGCCAATTTGCGTTTTTTGCTAACGCCATCGCCGCGTAGTGCCGATTCGCGGCTTATCTCCCCAAGAATTTCATCACCAAGAGTGCCTGTCAAGAAGTTTAGATTAGAATTAAAGCTTCAATGATTTCGTGTTAAGAAGACTTACCCAATGTGGTGAGCTTGCGCTGACGATGTTTCTCCGCTTTGGTCACTGGCAGACGCATCAAGTAGTCCTCCTCGTACTGTTGCTTCTCCTTCTGCGCCTGGGAGAGCAGCTGCTGAGCTCGTGATCCCGATGACAGCTCAGTGGGCGCATCCAAGTACTCCTCCTTCAGATCTTGTAGCATAGATGAACTAAGAGGCAAATGATAACAATAATTAGTGGGTTTAATGGGATCTTCTGAATTGACTATTCAACTCACGTGATGGCACGCTTTTTGGCACGATCCAAAGCCTTCTTTTCCTTGTCCGCGTCACGTTCATCGCCATCGTAGTAGACGGGTTTAATGCGCGGCGGCACATAGACTCCCGATTTGCCAGCCGTGGATGCCTTGCGCGGCTTTTTCGCAGCGCCAGCCTCGTCATCTTCATCCTCCTCCTCATCACTGTCGCTGCCTGCCTGGTCGTCATCGTCTTCCTCATCGCCGGCGCCAGCTGCGCTCAACATATCCTCCGGATTCGGCTTGTAGAGTATGGGATCTGTACTGCTCGACACACCTGTGGTGGCTGTCTTCACCAACTTGTCAATCTGATAGCGCAACTTATAATCTATTGGCCGTATTTTCTCCAGCACAGTGCGTATCTCAATCAGGCGCTCAATCGAAGGATCCCCCTCAATGGTCTCACCGGAACATTTGCGCAGCACCACATATGTCAAGTTGATCAAGTAGTCCAACAGCATATGATACTTGACCTCCAGAAAACTCAGGCCATACTCTGTGCTCAGTTCACCACGCTTCACCCGCTGCAGCATTCCCTCGACGAGATCTGTCACCTGCTTCACATTGCTGTTCATCTCTCCCAGCAGCTGTATGGCCTGCGGAATGTCCTGCTGTCCCTGCACCTCACAATCGTAGTCGAGTGCCTGTTTAATAAATCGAAACGAAATTGTCTCAGATTAATTGATTACCAGTGTAAATAATAGTCATACTTATGAATAAGTATCACACTGGTATATTCAAAATAAATGTAATGATTGAATATGTATAAATAAAATTAAAAACTTAATAGTTATGATATATATCTATATATATATGTGTATATACGTTTGTTACATATATATTTTCTTTTATTCCATTGAGTTTTAAACATAAATTTATTTCATATACATATTTAATTGTTAATTTAATTCATATTTCCTAATTTTATTTTACATTTTATATTACTTAGAGTTGATATAAAAAAAATTAATTTTATTATTAATGCTTAGTTTATTTCAGGGAATAAAACCTTAACCGAAACCATAACTTTTAACCGTTAAAAACCGATTATAATTTGTAACCGTAACTGAAACCGTAACCGAAAATAATGTTTTCCACTGTACCGGAACCCACAAAACGAAACTCTCTAAACCGAAATAACCGTTTAGTAACCGATTCATTTATAAGGGTTTATTTCGGTTCTGGCCGTCGCAGGTACTGATAACTTTGAACTGCCATAACATTGTCAAAACTCAATCTCTAAATTTGTTCTGCATTTAAATTTTGTTCATTTTTGAAAATGGAATTTTTTTTGAAAATTTACAGTGTTACCCCTTTGTCTTTTTTGATTTTTTCGAAAAAATTCGAATGTTAAAAATGGACAAAATTTAAATGCAGAAAGAATTTAAAAGTAAAATCATGCTCAAATTTACATTGCGCATGGGAATTAATTGAGTTTTGGCAAAGTTATGGCAGTTCGAAGTTATTAAAAATCAGTAAAATCAAAATAATCGAAATTTTCATTCCATTCCAGTAACCAGATAACATTATTTTCTTTTTTCATGTTTCATGTTTTTCATTAAGTCTTTTTTCATGTAAATCAATGAGTAACGCTTCTTATTTTGGTTAACCGAAAACCTTAATATAATATTTTTTTATTTTTTGTAAACCGAAACCATAACTTACAAAAAAACGATAACCGTTACGAAACCGGTACTCCAAGATTTTACATAACCGATACCCGAAAACCTTATTTCGAGCATAACCGAAACCGTAACTGATTAATCGATTTTCGATTAATCTGAACTGTCTTGTTGAAATTTGTATCCGTCTTACCTGAGCTAACATTCTCATTTCCAGCTGAATTTGTTAACAAATGGAACGATATTAATTTGAAACATTCTGCATTTGCTGACCTTTCACGCAGGCTATATACAAACAATACTATGCCAATAAAAACTATCTATATATCAGTCGCATATATATATTTTTAGGCAGAGGTATGGGTATAGATTTAAGTACTATGTGTGGACCCAACTAATTATGCTGGCATTTTGGAAACCAAAACTAAACCGTTAGCCAATAGCCATCATCTATATATATGTTGCTGTCTCGCTTGCACTCGCTATTTTGTTGTTATTATATTGGCCATCATCATCATATTTAACAAATTTGCTGCAGAGGAAATTAAATTTGCTACGAAAATACACAAATAAGTTGTTTAGTATGTATATGAAATGACATAAACAGACAGCACAGTACACAGTACAGAGGATACTCCCAATAGCTCCATCTCCCTCACAAATGGCCAACTGCAATTTTATGTGCCGCCTATGACAACCATTTTTGCATCCATGTTGCCCCCTCTGGCTATGTGTGTATCTGTGTGTGTTGTGTTGTGTGTTATGTGTGTGTGCGCGACACCGCACAACTCATTTGCATATTTTATTGGTTGCCATTTAATTATTTGCATTTTACAGAATTTTGGCCACGGCCGAGACCAGACCCTTCCACCTCCCTCACTTTTCCCATCCTCAACTGTAACTCCCTCTGCTCCTCCCGCTTTTTGACCGCCGCAGCTTATGCTGCATTTATTTTCAATTAATATTAATAAAGCAATGCACATAGAGAGCAAAGGGCGGAAGAGGCTGGAGTTCCTGGGTGTCCTGCTTACATGTATTTCAGAGATTAATTACAAATTGTAAAATGCATAGATACTTCTTTTTTGCAAGTATTATTTTGGTTGCAATTATTAGTGTTGTTGGTTTTTCTTCATTTTGACAATTTGGCGGCGCACTGTGTGCTCTTTACTCTCATTAATGCGGCGAAAAATATTTGATGTTTATTTATTTTATTTAACGTCAACTAAGAGCAGTTGACAAAAACTTGTTACAAATTAAAATAGTATTACAAATTACAAATAATTTAAATTAAATATTAAAAGCTGAATGAAAATAAAGAAAAGTTTATACAAGTATAAGATCTATGCTACTCAAAAAATATTAATTTAAATGATCCAAAATTTGTTGCAAGGATTGGGAAAAACCAAATGATAATTTTAAAATTTAATCAGTCAGCTAATATAGCGTTTTTAGTTACTTATAAATATTATTTTAAAAAATGTAAATTTATTTGTATTCCCATTTTAACAAATTTTTGCCCACAGTGCAACGCCGACTGCGTATTTTGCAATTTACAAAGCATTTTATCCAAATAATTATTTAAATAATAATTTTTTTGAGTGCTTTTGTTTTGCACATGGCCATGTTAATTTTATGAATTTTTCGCGAATTTGCATATTATTATTGGAAAATTATTTTAATTGCATTTTGTGGACGGATGCAGCAAAATAAAGTGCTTAGAAAGAGCAGCGGGGGAAATGGGGAAATCAATCTAATTTAACTGTTTGACATATTGCCGGAATGAAATAAATTGAAATACAAATAAAATTTGATTTTTTTTTAACCATTTCCAATTGAAATTCAGAAGCAGCAAAAAGCTAGAATAAAAACATAATTTTAAAATGTTTAAGGGATAAGTGAATTCTTACAGCGACCATATCCAAGTTTGTATTTAGTTGCAAAGTTTAGTTAGAACTGTTGTTAAAATATAAATTAATAGGAAAGATCAGACGGAGAAACCTAAGATAGTTTAGAATCAGCTTGGCAAAAAAACACGAGGACAAAGGAAAAATATATCGAAAGCAAAGACTAAAATAAGAAGCATTATTCATGGCTTTACATGAAAAGAGACTTAATGAAAAACATGAAACATGAAAAAAGAAAATAATGTTATCTGGTTACTGAAATGGAATGAAAATTTCGATTATTTTGATTTTACTGATTTTTAATAACTTTGAGCTGCCATAACTTTGTCAAAACTCAATTAATTTCCATGCGCAATGTAAATTTGAGCATGATTTTACTTTTAAATTCGTTCTGCATTTAAATTTTGTTAATTTTTAACATTCGAATTTTTTCGAAAAAATCAAAAAAGGCAAAGGGGTAACACTGTAAATTTTCAAAAAAATTCGATTTTCAAAAATTTTTAAAAATGAACAAAATTTAAATGCAGAACGAATTTAGAGGTAAAATCATGCTCAAATTTACCTTGCGCATGGAAATTGATTGAGTTTTAACAAAGTTATGACAGTTTGAAGTTATCAAAGTTGTTCAGTAGCTGCGACGGCCAGAACCGAAATTAACCCTTATAAATGAATCGGTTACAAAACGGTTATTTCGGTTTAAAGAGTTTCGGCTTATGGGTTTCGGTACAGCGGAAAAAATTATTTTCGGTTACGGTTACAAATTTCAATCGGTTTTTATCGGTTAAAGGTTTCGGTTTCGGTTAAGGTTTTAATCCCTGTGTATAACCTTAAAGTGTGTAGCGATATTTGCAACCTATGATATAAACTTTGCATGCCAACAGAGCCAAGGAAAATTAATACTCTTTTAAAGCGATTTCGAAATGCAGTTCATGTTTGCGAAACTACCAAATATTGTGTATCATAGTTCGATTGGAATCTCATTGACGCGTTATAAGCCAGGCAATATGAGTTTTGCAATTAAGCCTCTGACACGCAGTTGGCTAGCCAAGCGTTAACTGCGGGCAGAAGTGGGCGGAAATTGAAGAGTAAGGGGGGAGGAGATCAAAAGCGCGTTAAATAAAATGCGCGCATATTTTAGGCGACAGCCAATGCAAAAATTGACAGCCTGGCAACAGCAAAATAAACAACAAATGCAATAATAACCACAACAGCAACAGCAACAACAACAACAACAACAACAACAACAACAACAACAACAACAACAACAACAACAACAACAACAACAACAATACACATGCAACATATGATGGCAACTGCCCCAAAGGAAACCGCAATGCCGCCTGCATGCGTATAACGAGGGCCGATTATAAATGTTGACTTGTAACAGCAACAACATAACAACAACAACAACATCGAGTGCATGGAGCTGCCAAAGGCAATTTACAACAAAATGGCAAACTAACCAGCACACACATACACACACACACTCGCAAACACACACACACACACCCATTTTACAGCCCATCCCAATGTGGCAAATCATTTAAAATTCGTGGGGTTTTTTGTTTAATTTTCAAATGCAACGACTGCAGCTACAACAACAACAACAATAACGACTGTTGTTGTTGTTGTTTTTTATTGTTGTACAGTGTCGCTGCATTTGCATTAACCGTTATTTGGCAATGCATTTTATATGCCTTCTCTCTTTGCTTTCCCTCTGCCGACGCCTGTAAGTAGGCAGCGATTTCTATTCAATTCAATGAAATGTTTTTCCCCCTTTTTCACATAACATACATATGTATGTACATATGTCTATCTATATACTATCGCTGTCTCTGTCACACTCTTTTTAGTTTCGCATACGAATAAAATATAAATTGCAATTTCTGTTTGTCTGCAACGCAGGTTATGAAAATTGTTCACCTTCTTCTTTCTCCCTCTTCTATGTAGCTAAATTTAATGACAGCATTTGATAGCACTTCACAATTCCATTTGCCACCTTCCTCCCCTTCATCACTGTCCCCCGTCTCCATTCTCGCCAAATATCTGCCATCGCATTTATCATCAGGCGAAATTTTCTAATTCTATTTTTTGATTTTCTACGGATTTAACAACATACATAAATTAATGGCGTGCATGTCCGCGATAATTGCACCAAATGCATTGCATATTTATAGACATTTTACATTTGATTTTATATACCAAATGAGTTGAATATGTATGGAATTATGTGTATATTTAAATTGTACATAATAGTTCATACCCTAAAATGTAAGTATTTACATATTCAGAGAGCATTGTCGCCTCTTCCTTCTGCTGCTTAATATGGAAAATAATTTTTTTAAAAAACTTTTGTATTTATTAATCGATCATTCTAGTATAAATACTCTTTTCTCTGTTAAACTGTCTAATTACTTTTAGTCGACTGTCTTAAATAAATAAATAAAATAACAAAATGTTTTAATTTATATATAAATAACGTTAAAAAAGTAAGAACGGAATACCAGTTACTTATTTTAATTATAAATTAAGTGTAGTATCTATGAAAATCTCTAAACATAACTTTTGCATCGTCGTATTGTGTTTCTGCCACATGTGTAAACTCTATCTCTTATTGTCTCTCAGATCTATCGATTCGTCTGATGATTATGATCAAAAATTTATGTAATAGTTTATAATGTCTTCCAACTCTCATATACATTCTGTAACATATATTGCAAAGAATATAATATACCCTTGTTTTCTACAAGTAACCGGCTTAATAAATTTAAATACATTGTAGGATCGATTAAAGAATTTTTGGAGACCCCCAAAGTTCGTAAATTGTTTTTAAAATTCCAAATTTTATATTATTATTGTATACAAGCTTAAACCTTTTTAAATTAAAATATTAGTTTTAATTATAATTTAACATTAAATTTTATTGATAATATTTTGTCGACTTAAAGTAAATAAAATAAATATATAACAAAATAAATAAAATGATGACCTTTGATTCCTTCCACGTAAATGAAATGTATCTACTTTATAATATGTTTGCAGATCGTTGCAAAGTTCAGTTTGTTGATGTTGCAAAGGATGAAACCCCAAATGTTATGATTTGCAGGTTATCCAGATTGAAATGGATTTGCACTGGCAAATTAGTTCGTTAGCTTACTGTCAGAGTAAATATGAACAATTAGTGGGGAAATGGCAGCTTACTTTGATTTGGAATTTGGACTGATATGTAGAGGAGAATATATCAAAGCAGTCAGTTTGGGAGTGAATCGGTAATCGGAGTTACTCAGAGTAAACGTTTCACTTTTCCGTGTTGCAACTGTCAAAGGGGCATGGAACCCAAAGGGACCACTTGTTTCAATTATAAAACTACAAATTGTGCGCCATTTGACGGCAACTCCGTGTCGAAACCACAGCAATGTGTGCAAGTCGAGGAGTTGCAGTTAAAGGAGGTGAGGGAAGGATGAGTTGGAGCTACAGATACGCGACGCCCATTAGAAATCGATTGACATAACTCAAAAATTGTGCAAATTAACGTAAAACCAGCGAACCAACGACAATATGGGCGGGGCAATAGCTAGGGGGTTGGGGTGAAGGGTGAGATATAGCCGACAGCCTGTAAATAACGAGGCAACATCCCGCCAGAGTCCGAAATATGACCTGGCAACGGTTCGGCTGAAGAGCGTGGGTTGCCAGGAAAATAGCAGACATACATACATACATGTGTAACTATGCAAAAGTGCGAATGTGTGTGTGTGTGGATGTGTGTGTGTGGGTGGGTGTGTGGGGGAGAGCGGGAGGAGGCTGACAACGAGCTCGACAATGTTTGGCGGCCGCGTCGTTCAACGCCTGATGAAGAAATACGCGCGACTGTTGCAAACCGCAGCCAGACCAACTAACCCCCTTCCCTTCCCTTCAATACGGAATTCCCCCTTGTTCCCTACTCCCCCTTCGACCAGCATAAAGTGAACCACAAATTTATGCAGCGCTTCATGCAACGTCTCATTGTCTTCTGCTTGTTGTAGTTGTTGTTGTTGTTGTTGTTGTTGTCGCTGTTGCATTGCCAATAACCGAAATATTGATTAGTGTTTATAGGCAGAAACAGCCGCAACGATGTTGACTCTCTAATAAAACGCCACCACAGCAAAACAAGCCCCAATTTCAATTCTGCAAACTGTTTTCTTCTCGAATTCGCTACGTTAGAAACACTTTCTTGAAGAAATGATTGAATAATAAATTGAATAATATTTAAATTACCTAATTTTATTTTGATATTATCTTTTATTAATATGCAACCTTTACAATTATCTCCTCCTCAAAGTCGAACCTGCACCTTTTCTTGAAATAATGGTCCTATAAATTACATATTTATTTATAATATGCCATTTTATTTCAACCCAATTTTGCAAAAGCGAAAAAAAATTATTTATAAAATTAATATCACCTGTTATGAATATTTTAAAATATAAATAAATATATAAATTTAAAGCTATAAATATATCTTTTTAAGCATAATACGTTCCTATTGTGCTTTTTTCTTTCTTAAAAATAAATTTTAAAAATTAATATGATAAGTTAGATTCCATTAAGAGTAATTTATAATTTTACGAAATAATTTCAAAGGCTGCAAATATTTCCGAAAATAGGAAAACATTTAAAAATTTAAATAAATCTTTTTATGCATAATTGGTATCTATGGTGCTTGTTTCTCCCTTAATCACACTTGTTGAAATAAAGGCGATTTAGATATCTGGAATGTGCTTGCACCTAAACACCTCCCATAATTATAACTCCTCGTCGCGGTGGCATCTGACAGAAATTGTTGACATTTGGCGCTGTTTATGTCATATTATTTGTTGTATTTGCTGGTTTTGAGGGGGTTTTGGGTGTTTTTTCTGGTGGTGTTTTTAGGTGCGCACCAAACGGAAATGAAACTTTTGCGGTCGCGTGAAATGCAAATGTTGTAGAGGGAGTCCACATATCCAATATATATATGTATATATATAATTGTATATATATGGGATTATGTGCATATGCATGTATTATTTGTCTATGTATCTGCAGTATATATAATTGCTTATGTAGAAGTTGCAAATATAATTGCATATTTCATGCAGAGTTGCACAGAGCAAACATCGTACTTTTCTGCCTCAATTGGCATTTGCAATTTTCAATTCGATGGGGGCATTTTTTCCCCCTTTTTTTTGTACTCGAACTCAGTTGAACAAATCGAGCTAGCCGGTAATTATTTATTTAAATAATTGGCTTACCATAAAAAATAATTATAAAATACCAAAAAATGTTCTGGCAGATAAAAGCACAATAAAAGAAAGGAAGGGATAAATTGCAACGGGGTGAATGGGAATTTGTAGACTGCAGAAATGGTTTTAAATAATTGAAAAGCGAATACGGGCATATTGTGAGATAAAAACCGCAGTTCTATTCAAATAGGCGTAGTATTAAACGAAATATGTTTCTATTGTTACAAACAGTAGTTCAATCTATACTACGATAGATATAATAACTAGAGGGACTATAAATATTATAATCGAATATTTAATTTAATTTAAAAGACAATATTTAAATTTGCAGTATATTTACATCTTTATAAGGTGTCACACTTTTAATGTATAATTTTCTTGTTTTAACTGCTTGAACTTTTGTAAGATATTGAAATATTCTTTAACAAATGTCGTCAGAAATATATAGAAAAGTAAATCATCAGCGAAATGGATTGAAAACATTCTACAAGTAATATTCTTCATTTAATATTATAACATTTATTTAGAAAAGGATGTTCCGACAACTTGAGCATTAATGGCATAATAGAAAATTCAAATCATGCTTAAAAATCTAATCTATTTATGTGGACTATAACGAACTTAGAAAGCCTGCAAACTTCTCACACTCTTTTCTGCTGCGTTGATGGGCGGACAAACAAACAGACAAGTTGAGCAAACAAATAGTAACAAGAACAAAGCAAAGCAGACACGGGAAATAAAACGTTAAAAAAATTATGTATAGGAAAAAAACATTGTACATGAGAAAAAATGAGAAGAGAAGACGAATTCGTCGGCAGAGTAGCAGATAAAATGTCAGAACGACAGTTATTCAGTTACTCACACACTCAGAGACTTTCTCCAAACACTTTGCAATTGTTTATACATATGGGCAGTCAAAGGTTTGGGTTTTGGGTGTTGCGCATACGCCTCGTAGCCGCTATTTTTTTTGTTCACTTTCCATTTATGCCTCTACAAAGCAGCTAACAACAAAACAACAACAACAAAGTGTCAAAACGACGCACATATTTGTAGGCGTCAACGGGCGTCGCTTTTGTAAAAGCAATTTTCATTAACAAAAGGGGCGCGGTCGAGTGGTGGGCGTCAACGGGTTAAGGACGTGTGAATACAAATGAAAAGAGCAAGTGAATGGGACGAATCAAAGAAGGAAAAAACTGAATGCCAAATAAGTATAATTTCATAAGCAAATTGAATCAACCAAGTGACATTTTTGTAATGGAATTTCAATAATCGCATTTTTATTAATTCGATTAAATATTTTCAGTATTTTTTGAAATGTATTTTTCATTACTTATCTTGCAGTAAAAATGACTAAATCAATTTTGTACAACTATTTGTATTTGATATTGGGATCATAAAAACATTTTATGTACATTTCTCTGTTCTTCTTTCTCTCTTTTCATATTTTTTATTATCTTTTTTATTTTGTTTCTCATTTTACTGAATTTTTTCATGCGCATTACAATATATTTTTTCAATGCGCTGACATGCAAAAATATGTGCAGTTTCGTTTTTTATTACTGTGCATACAGTTTTTTTCATGTATTAAATTTATTACGTGTTTGTCAAGCATATAATTCCCAGAGATGCTATCTTAAACATTTTTAAATAGTTTTAAGCGCTCGATTCAATATAATAAAATATTTAATATGAAAACTATTAACTATTATAATACTAAAAGGATTTTTTATCAGTTTGAGCAAAACAGTTTCACAAAATAAACACATATAGAGACTAGATACCATTTCGATTTCAAGCAAGACTTCAAACTAGATCAAGTTTGGTTGAAAATTGTAATTTCAATAGAGATTTCGATTAGAATGTGCACTAAAAATCTATGAAAAGCAAAAACTCATCAAATCTACAGACAGTTCGATACGACTTTTATTTTGTCTCTTCTGTTTTCATATATGTCAGAGTTCTGTAATATTTAAAAATGCAAACGGGCCACACACACGCAAAGCTAACAACAAACAAACAAGCGCAAAAAATCAGATACATATCGCTTGTATACCCCTTCAAAGAGATACCAATAAAAAAAAGAATGAAAAAAAATAAGGAAAATAGAGAATAAGGAAGGAAGAGTGATGTAGAGAGAAAAACACATTGGTATGAAATATTGCCAATCAGAAATGAAACCGAAAATAAATCGATTGTTTCAACAAAACGCACGGAGAGCTAGCTGAAAAACACGAGCCACGGCGACAGAGTTGCAGCCGAAATAACAGCCACAAGGATAACGAGGACATGGACATCGCAATGATGATGATGATGATGATGTGGAAAGAGGGAAAGAGCCAGCATTTGCTTTGCCTGGGCAGCGGAGTTGGATTTGGCCAGGATTCGGCTCCGTTCGCCGAATATTCTGCGTTACGCGAAAAAAGGGCGAACGATGCGACAACCGGCGGCAATTGGGAAGAGCGGATGAAGGGCCATATATGTATGTAGGCGTGGCAGGGATTTCGGGTGGTTGGGTGAGTGATTGCCTGCATCTGTGTGGGTGCAAATTGAAACAGAGTCGAGAGTTGAGAGCTGAGAACTGGGCCTAGCTGAATCGAACCGAACTGAACTGACCAGGCCTAGCCAGGCCAGGCCAGACCAGACCAGGATTCATCGTCGTGTTGCAATGGCGCTCCTGGGTAGCCTCGCGGGTACAACGAGCGCGTTGAGTGGTTGCCAGGGGGATGTAGACACAGGAGCTTGTAAGGGAGGTGTTCAGCTAGTACACGTTGCATTTGCATGTGCGGGGCATAATTGGACAGTCCCCAGCATGTCGCCTTGCCCATGTGTGCATGGCAGCAGGAGAATCTCCAACAGTCGCATTGAATGGCAGCTACAATTCCGGTTTCCTCTTTTTTTCCTCTCTTCTACTTTTTTTTTTTTGGTTGCCTGCGCTATGTGGAGGCCTTTGCATATTGATGACGATGATGACGATGTGGCCATCTCTCTGTCTATCCTTACCTGTCCCTGTTTCTGTCCCTGTCTCTGTTTCAGTCTGTCTCTGTCTCTTTATTTTTCTCTTTCCCTTTTAGGCCTTTTCCCCATAGCTTTTCTCCCTCTGCTATAGTTATTGTTAAGCCTTGGCCGGTCTCCGGCTCAGTCAAAGGTGCAATGAGAAATGTGTATGCCAATGATGTAAATGGCGCTTTAATGCTTTGACCATGGAACTGGGGCACATCGAGAACACAATGGAGCTCAGCTTTAAGTACGTATTTCTATATATGCATATAGAGATGTGGAAGTAGTACATTCATGATATACAGGCAAATTTGTTGGTCTTTCAAAACATAATTTTAAGCGCAATAGAGTTTTATGGAAAGTAGTGAAAAGGTGTGAAAGGAATTTTACAGATGGACGGTTCCCATTTTCGTATACACTCAAAGAGTAGAAAAAGAAAGGTATGCAATGTTTTTAAATTTTTAAAGCATACTTCTAGGCGCAAATGATTTTTTTATATTTTTGGAAATTAGAGAAAAAGTGTGTAAGAAAATTAACAATTGGTTTATTCCTATTTTCGAATAAATAAGAAAGTCAGTTGTGAAATGTTTTTTAAATTGGTACAACTTTTATAAAGGACTTGAGACTATTGCCTTAAGTATTAAGTATGTTATGACACTTGAAAATAATTCGTTAATAAATAAGTAATAAAGATACATTTTTAAAAATAGAAAAAAAATTGGTTTGCTTTTTTATTTCAAGTTATAATTGGACTAATTAGATTTGTGTAGTTTTTCTAAATTTTAAATTATTTATTATATTTAGATCGGGTTAGATTCAGGTGGTTCCTTTAAATAATTTTAAAGGCAACATCATATATTATAAATATAATACAATTGCTTATCGAATGCATTTCGATCACATATGCCATTCTAGTTAAGGGTTCTACTAGCTAAGTTTTTGAATACTGATGTCTATCTGAACTTTAAACTCCCAACTCGCCATTAAATATACTCGATACCCGTCTGCCTCGTCATATTTTTATTATACCTGAATTTTTCCACCTTCTTGTTTTTATTTTGATAATCCAAATGAAGTGCCCATCAGATTCAGTTGCCATTCGGTATTCACATCTAGTGCGACTGTTCACCTGCCTACAATAACTCCCATTCCTTCCCTTTCCTGTAGCCATCAACTTCATTTCGCGATGGTATCAGTTGCCCAACCTCGAACAGTACGACGACTATTTTATATCTGAATATATATCTGAATAACTGACCAACCCGTTGATATTATATTTTTTTATACCTCTTTCAATGGGTGTGTCCGTTCAAAAATTATTTATAAAATACACAGAAAACACAATTGTATATACAATAAATGCAGAAATGAAAAACCTGCACAACAATATGGGCTAAAGGGAGAGAGCTCCACATAAATTTACGTGCCAATAAAATAAACAAGCGTCGAGTTTTTGGTGACTCGCCAGTTGAAATGCCAAACAACGAGGCAGGACACATAACTGAGGGCTTCTATTGGATTGGACTGGGCTGTGGGCGTGGATGGAGTGGAGTGGGCGGCACAGGAAGAGGCAGCGACAGACACACACACACACATATACATATATACAGACACATTGGTACTTCATGCATGCATAAATCGCGCGAATTTTTCACGTTGGCCGCGTTGATTGTATGGCAAAAATAACCGCGTTTGGTGGCTGTTTGTTATTGTACGGTGTTTGGTGGGGCAGCTGGATGGAGGCATGCCACCATCCTGGGGGTTGGGGGGCAGACACATTGTCACAAAAGCAACAAATGCGACGAGCATTTTATATAAATTTTAAATACATTTTGCTATTGAGCCTTCCCGCGAAACAACAGTAAAACAGAACAACACCAACAAACGACAGCGACAACAATAACAAAAACAACAACAAGGATAGCGAATTGCAAAGAGCCGTATTGTAGTCCTAGAGTTGGAGTTAGACAGCGCCAACTGTTGAGTAATTGGATATGTGAATTGTTTTTAGATACGATACCAATTCTACTGGTAGTTACTCCAGGTGCATTCACATAAATACATATCTACATCTGTATATAAAAAGGCGGGTTTTCATAGGCCTCAAAACTAAATGGTATACTTCAAATTCCAAATCTACAAAAGTGTATTAAAAACGATCGATAAAAGAAATTGTCGGTGTTACCTGGGATTAAAACCATAACAGAAACCGTAACCTTAACCGGTTAAAACCGATTAAAATTTGTAACCATAACCGTAACCGTTTAGTAACCGATTCATTTATAAGGGTTAATTTCGGTTTTGGCTGTCGCAGCTACTGAGCAACTTTGATAACTTTGAACTGCCATAACTTTCTCAAAACTCAATTAATTTCCATGAGCAATGTAAATTTGAGCATGATTTTTTCTCTTAATTCGTTCTGCATTTAAAATTTGTTCAATTTCAAAAATTTTGAAAAATCGAATTTTTTGGAAAATTTACAGTGTTACCCTTTGTCTTTTTTGATTTTTTCGAAAAAATTAGAATATTCAAAATCAACAAAATTTAAATGCAGAACGAATTAAGAAGTAAAATCATGCTAAAATTTACATGGCGCATGATAATTAATTGACTTTTGACAAAGTTATGGTAATTTAAAGTTATTAAAAATCAGTAAAATCAAAATAATCGAAATTTTCATTCCTTATTATCTTAGCAAATCTAGAGAGCTATATATATAGAGGTATATATTTAATTTAGATCTATTTGAAATAGAACCAAATCATATTCACATAAAGTCTTTATTTTAAAATTCAACTTTTTATCAATTGTTAACATTAATTCACCAAACGCTACATCGAGTCTGGTGAATTTATTCCAAATATTACTAGAGAGCAGACAACAATTTAGCTTTCGGTGTTGGCAATCTATCAACAGTTAACCCTCTTCACAGCACATCAATCAGACATCTGCAACATGTTAAATGTTCAGAAAATCCACTCAGGCATGCAAAGTCTAAGCCTTTATTATGAAGTGGCTATTCATATGCCGTTTCCCCAAACTGGACATGTCTCAGACCACAATAAGTGGCGTCTAATCTATTAAAACCCACATGTGCAAAATTAACCAAAAAACCAAGCAGGAAACAATAGGAAAATTAAAAGGAGGGGATACTCAACCAAATTTTGTTATGAGTGATGAATGCATTTTCACATTTCCACATTTTCACAAAAAAGAATAAAGCGGACCGTAAAACGCCTCGATGTGAGCCGCAGATAAATTTCATAAATTAAATAGACGGTCCTTGGTCATATTACCGTAAAATTGCAGACAAACCCTTTGCAGTTGAAATCTCATTACAATTTCAACGCGATCAGACAAAGCGGCAGCTGATGATGATTATATTCTGGATGATGATAATGATTATGATGAGGAAGACAACAAGCGGAAACCCCGCTGATGAAATGGATTTTTATCCAAAAACAGGACACAACATACAAGCAGAGACAACCAAGAGAAAGAGACTAACAAAAAGATGGAGAGAGAGAAAGTGAGAGAATGTAGAATTATGGAAAAAAGCTGGAAAACCCGTAGCAAAAACGTCAACAGCCCAAAAAAAAAAACACAACAACAAATAGAAATGAAATTGCAGAAAAAAATCACAACATCAGCAAAAGTGGACCTTTCCATCCCCCTGCTTACTGCATATGGATGAGGGTGACGGTCCACGGCGCGTAAAAAATGCAAATCCCAAGTCAAAGCTTAGAGCCCGAGTCCTGCACGTGGCAACCAGGCAACCTCCCATTCCCCCCTCGACCAAAACCCCCATCAACAAGCATACATGTATGAGTAATGGTAAAAAATAGAAAAGAAAAGAGAACAAAAAAATCTACGCAGGAATGGAATTTGAAAACGTATGTCCCGGCATAATGCAACGAGCCCCGGCTAGGAACCAGTTGGCCTGGTCAGTTGTGTGTTGGCAGGAGGTAAATTCAATAAAAACCACGCTGAAACAGCACGAGATAGACACGACTCTAGCTCCCTCTCTCTTTCTCTCTTCTTCTTTTTGAGTGTAGAAAAAATACTGCAATTGGGGTTTGAGTGCGTGTGTGTGTGTGGGTGTGCTTGTGGGTGTATGTAGCGCCAACGGATCAATGACGAAAGTGCGTTGAAGTGTAGTGCAAACAATGGCAAAAAGGCATAAGCAAATGGATATACATATGTGGAACATATTTGAAATCTGTATACCACTACTCATACTTCTATTCCTATTCCTACTCCTATTTAAACTGCTATTTTTAACCTCCTTTCCATTCGTACTCCTACTCGTATGACTCGCATGACTGCATTCAAATTCATCACAATGATAAAATCCTAAGAGTTGCTATAAAGAGTTTCTGATATTCTTTCCTTAATTCTGTGGTATTTAATCTAAAGTCGAATATTTGCCTTTACTTAATCCTATTCAAGTTTTAGTCCCAGAAAGATAATCTTTAATACAATAGTTAATATCCAAATATAACATTTTGGAGTACTTCTTCAAGTGGAATACTTCTTGAAGCGGAACATAAAAATTGCCTTGACTTAATCCCATTCAATTTTTAATCCTACTCCCTTACAATACTTTATATCCAAATATAACATTTTACCAATAAAACTTTATCTGATACGTATGATTCCCAAGAGCAGAAAAATCTTTTTGTTAATTTTCTTTAGTAAGATTCTATTCTTCATCTTAATCTTTAATTTTTGAACATTTTCAAGAATGTCACAACCATAGGAAACTTTTTAAGTGTTTTTTTGCCACTATGTGGCAAAAAAAAAGTTAATTTGTTTGCCGAGTTTTATTTGTGTTATTTAGGATGGAAAGTTAAATTTAAATAATTTTTTTTATGCGACTATGAATTCTTGTTTAGTATCAAATATAGCAAAGATTACTTAGAATTTATTTAGAAAATAATACGCGTACTCTAATATATTTATAGTTTGAAGTTAACAGAATTAACATATTTTTAAACCCTCACTATTACTACTAAACTGAGTTCATATGGTGGCTGAAGAGAACTGATACCTGAAGCAGATGTCAGCTTTCATTGCCATTACCGGCTGATTAAAAGACGCAGTCCTTCTCCGTGGGGCTTTGGTTTCATACAGCCGGGAGTACCTGCAGAGAATCATGCGAGTGGCCACTAAAACCGACAACGACAAGAACAACACGTAACCATTAGCCTTAGTGACGGTCAGAAGGTGTAGGAGTAGTAGAAGCTTCAGGAGCAGGACCACTAAACAGCCGTCAAAATCATGGCCATTAAGCTGGGAATGGGCAAAAGACAGCAACAAAAAAAACAACAACAACAACAGCAATGAAAAGACGATACAGAGTCATCGTCATCGTCGTCGGCGTTGCCTCCTGTCTAACTGTGGTGGTCAACTGTCCGCCTTAACCCGTCAACCACATGGACGACAGAGTTGAGCGCGGAAAAAAGAATCCGTTGTCGTTGCCCTTGTTGTTGTTGTTGTTTCTGGGATATGGGCTGTTGGAGAGTGCCTGACGCTGAGTTCAAGTAGCTTGTGTGCCATTTTTAGTATTCTTTTTTTTACTTTGTCTTTTGTTCGTTTGGTCGGGCTTTGCTCTATTTCCGCCATCGTCTGCCTGATGTTTTAGCTGTTCGTTAGCTGTGGGTGGCGAATGGAGTAGGAGTAGGAGTAGGTGAAGCAGGCGAAGCCGGATCAGATGATGGCTAAGAGAGAAGCCACCGATTGTCAGTTGCTTTATGCGACTCGCGCCGCCATCCTGTGCGCCTTTGTGCCGGCATTTTGCATGCAAAGCGAAAATGTTGTCGCTGTTTAATGTCAAGCGTTGACTTTTTCTTCCACGCTTTTCTTTTTTCTTTTTTTTTTTTGTTGAGCACCATTGTTGATGACCCGCGGACCCGTACCCAGACCCGGACATGGACCTGGGACCCTAACTTCCAGCTGACCACTTTTCTTGTTTGCCGGCTAACTGCAGACATTTTCATGCCCATTGCGTATTGGCCATTTCCACGCCCACACTACTCAAACGCCCCTCGCCCCATGCTGTGTCAGTCTCATGTTGATGCGCTGTCTTGATGGATTTGTCTGGCTAAGTGTCGGTTCGTTGGCTTACGGCAATTGGCCTGGGTAAGAGAATCGGAGTTGGAGTAGAAGACGGATTTAAAAAAAATCAAGCTGGCAGCGATATCAACAGTTACTAATGATTGTGATTGCTTAAATACAAGAAATAATTGCAATGTAATCCAGATTTGCAGAAATACACAATTCTAAGTAGTTTGTAATAATTTTATATTTAATTCAAAGCAGTATAAAGTGTATATTAATTGTTCATTGATATAAAATAATAATAATAATAAAATAATAAGTCAGTTATTAATTTGCCAATATAATTTCTGTCAAGTCTGTTCCGGTTATCACTTTCGGCAACATTTTCGGGAAGTGAATAATCTTAACCTATTCCAATTTCATTTCGGCAATTTATTGAATTTAAATCCGATAGAGTAAAAAAATGAAAATTTTAATGAAAAATACATTTTTTCAAATGCTATAAAAAAGTTAAACCCGGAACTAAAAATATCTCGAACTCACATTAAAAAATATATCTTTTTTAACATTCTAATGATTTATTTAGTTTTTATTAATTTATTACTATCTGAAACGGGCAGCTGAGTGGATTAGTCTCTGAGAATTCGTCTGGTATAGACGATACACTCTCGTTCACCATCCAATTTCATGTATATTCGAGCTTTTGAAAATCCGTGGGGGGTCGTTGCAGCAGCGAAATGGAAAAAAAAGTAAAAAACTTGGTACAAATGACAAGCTCAAATGGCTCAAATGTTTTTGTTTGCAATCATATTATATTTATGCAATGTTTGCTTCGTATTCTGCTCTGTTTCATCAGCTTCCTCTCACACTATTCCAGCCCTGGCGCCCTTGTCTATGCTACAACATTTTCAAATCTCCCTTTTTATTTTTCTTTTTTACTGGGGATATTTTTTGTTGATGGGAATATGGAATTTGTGACCACTCTTAACGGGTCTAATGCTCGTTTGGGTTAATCAAGGCTCGAGATTTTAAATTTTATTTATCATTTTGGGGTTTTTCACCATTCCCCATTCTCATTTCTCGCTTGCTTGATGCGAATTGCGTTTGGCTGTTTATTTGGTTTATTTACTTTGGTATCTCCATTCTCGTCCCCAACCAAATTGCATATTTTGCAACGGGACACTTTTTATTTTACCCGTTGTTTTCTGTGAATGTTTAAATATGTAATATATAGAGAGGTGTGCGAGTATTTCATATATATACTATATCAACGCCAGGATCCGTCCCCATACCCAACAAAGCGTTTCAACTTTATTATTACATTTTTTTTATTTATTTTGTTTTCGTTTCCTTTTTTATTTTATTTTTTTTGGCGGGCAAGGGTTTAAAAGCTTGTAAGAGTGTGTGTTCGGGTATGTGTGTGTGTTACGCCCTTTTTTCGGACAGTGCATTTTTAATATAATTTTTGCAGCCCCTCCCTCGCATTCTCCCCCCACCCCTCCATTTTCCAACTGCCTCAGCTGCCGCGGCCACAATTTTTTCAGATTTTTTATTTTGGTTGCGTTGCTTTTTGCCCTCCCTCACTCCTCAGATCCCACAAACAGCAACCTTGTTTGCAATGGGCGTGTATATATTTTTTTCATATATGCCATGTGAAGTCCTGGGGGTTGGTCGCCGCCCATTGGCAACTGTCCGGTTTGCAGGTGGCCTCGTTCGTTGCATATGCGAAATGCTCTCAACGCTTTGCTTTGCTTTTTTTTTCATTTTTATTTTTATTTTCTGGCTGGGCGTGGAGGTTAAACGGAGCAGATGAGGGGGCTGGATGACCAGAGAGTGGGCTAGTTGTGGGGTACGGGCGTAATAAGCAGGCGGCATTGTCACGCGTACAACTTGAAATGATGGGTCGGGTTGAGTTCCGCAACAAACAGGAAGAATACTTTTTGCCGTATAAGCAAAAAGTATTTTTAATGAATTTTTATGCTGGGCGGAGTATTGTTTTTTAATGTTTTTTAATTAATTAAAAATATATTTAAAATTGCATAATATTTTAATTGAAATGGAGTAGACTAAAGCAGGTAAGTAGGGAAAGAGAAAGAAGGATAAGACTCAACACTAGACAACAGATAAGCTTCTCTTAATGAGATACAGCTTTTAACAGTTGCTACGTACTGCAGTCCGATATCAAAACTGATTTTGAGTATATTAAAAAATATTAAATAAAACTGTTGCCAAATACTTGAGAAAAATAAGATTTTTCTTAAATTGACAATATATATTTAATTATTATGTACTTTAAATATAATATGGATATTTTATGTCCAAAGGAATATCACTGCGGACGGCAGTCCGCGCTAGTGACGAAATCAAATTTTTATTACCAAATCGATTCGGTAATTTACTTAATTATAATTACACTCTAAATCAGGTTTGTTCCTTTTTACAAAAATTTACAAATCACAAGACAGCTCTATTTGAAGACAAAGACTATGAGATTACCGACTGTGTCTGACTACAAAGTAGGGTTGATCTTCGGTGGGACAACGAAACCATTGAAATGGCTGGGGTAGTATATTGGGTCTTGGCTTCTGTTCATCTGGTAGGAGCATGCTGTTCCACAGCAGATTGGACACCATTGCGTGCGTCCGTTGACTAAAGTGGAAACAGTCGTGGGAGAATAAACGCCAGTCGGTTTTACCATCGGGCAGCATGGGCGTCGTCATATTGGTGATCATGGGATGGGCTATGATGGCAAAGTCCTTGCGTTGGAACTCGGGAAGGCGTGCGACAGCCAGATCCACCTGCTGCCAGCGGTGAATTGTCTCCTGGCGCTGTCTTCGCTGTGCCGGACTCAATCGATCGCTAATCAGACAATTGCAGGCGAGGCGATGGACCATGAAGCACTGCAGGGAGATTCCTGTAAGGCGGCTCATGGTGAGCTGGATGTTGGGCGCGACAATGAGATTGATTAGCAGGCGAGGCACATTATCGCGGAGTAGTCGGAATGCTTTGCGCATATCACGTGCATGCTGATCGATCGCTGACTGTGGATCGTTCCAGTAGCATATATCCGAGCAGAGATCGTTGTTACCCACGAATACGGTGACGAGCTTCCAATGACTCTGTAAATCCACATGTGGATCACGTCGCATCAGATCGATGAGCACACGAGCCTGATAGAGAAGATCGCGTGACATGATCATCGGTTCGGCAATGCTAAGATGTGAAACCTGATGATTCACAACCAAACTGTTGCCCGTGGCAAAGCCATAGAGATTCGGATTGAAGACCTTCAGTATGTTGGGCAACGTGAGGTACGTGCGCCAATCCCCAATGCCGCCACCCGAGAATGCCAGACCCCGGAACTCATTGAGCATGTCAAACGCTGTTGTGGACATAATCCCATTCCCTGCCGAGAGTGAATCGCCAATGGCAGCTATTATGTCGATATCACCAGGTCGTAATCGCTCTACCGATGTGGGTGCAACACGCGAGCGCGTATTATTCAATGAACACGGAAATGGTACTCGATTGGGAATCACTTTCTGCATCTTTCCTTCTCTTTTGCTGCGTTCATTGAGAGACTCGATATTCTGCATGGCCCAGTTCAGAGTTGTCCCACGAGCGGTGAGTAGAAGTTGCCGTAAATCGCGATCTATATTCGTGTATAATGGTAGATCGTGACTGTCCAGCTGACGAGGATTGTAGCGCCGAACTTTTAGACCTATGCTGGCCAAGAAACGATCCGACTGATTCTCCCGACGATTGCGATGTGCCCCAGCATCTATGGATGCAATTAGTATAAGCACAAAGAGTCCAAGTATGTTGCGGTACATATTTGAAGTTGTGGATTGCATGTGGATTGTATGTGGAACGTAAGAATATTGTTGTCGTTCAACGAGTAGCTAACGTGTGTTCTTATTTACAGCATAGATCATGTTTAATCGTGTGGATCGTATGTGGAACGTTACTTAATTCTTATTAACAAAGAGATCTTTGAGTTTTTACTCCTGCTTTTGACCTATTTTCGTCCTGCAACTATTCAAGCGCGTATTTCCAACGACTTCTTAACGCGTTCTCATTCAGATGGCAAATGAGTCGATCGCTTAAATGCCGCTATGAATGGAACCTCAAACAACACACAATTTGTTGTCTGAGCTGTCAGATGAACACTCATTCCTTCCATTAAAAACAAAAACAATAACATAACACAACCGGCAATATTCTACAGAACTTGACTCGAATGCGTTGACCGAGACATTAACTATCATAAAATGACAAAAAAAAGAAACAAACAGACAAATCGACACAGAGACAGACACAAACCATGCCCCAGCGTGGCCCAACATGAGTAGATACATATAAGTGGCGTTGGGTTCAAAGATATTTTCGAAAACTATATTAACAGAAACCCAAAACAAAATAAAATAATAATTACCTTGGAACGACAGCAAAAAAACAATGATGCTACTACAACATGACAGACAACGTAAAATGTTTTTATATAAGTAAAAAACAATGTACTAATAAATAAATTGGAGCTACAGTGGCGTAGACATTCAAATATTTTTTCGCAAACTATTTGATCAAAGGAATGTCTTGGTATATTTTTTGTTTTACTTTTAATTTATTGTGGAATCTCAATTTGAACAAAATCTTTGCTTCATTAGGCAACTGAAATCATGCATTTATAACTCAAATTTATTTATTTATTAGAATCCGTTCTTTACTTTAATGTTAGGCTTTTATTAGCATTTTATAACTCGGCTAAATTATTATGAACTAACGAGACAATTAAAAATATTTTGAGAAGCAATACAAATCTTAAAGAATTAAATAAAGAAAGAAATAATATAAATATAACGTAATAAAATGAAACTGACCAACTAAATTCCATTACCCCGATGGAATTTAAATTTCCAACGCCTCTGGCTTTGGGTTACTGGAGCTTAGATCGCATTCAAAGAATTTGCCTAATTGTCAGGCTTGCTCTGAAGCTCGAGCACAGCAACAAAAAGATCAACAAATATTTGCACATTAAGCTCAAGTAAGTTTACTCTGTGTTGTTTCAAGCCACTTGAAATATTAATAGCTAATTGTTTGTTTAGATATTTGTTAAAGGAATTGAAATCTTGAGACCTGAGTGAATAAATATACAAAAATGTTGCCTGTTTTCTGTACTTGTTGTTATTCATTTCGTACTTGAGGTGGGTTATTGCCCACCGAATGATATTATAAATATAATTTTACAATTAAACAAAGTAAAGTTATCTAAAAATACGTCAAGTTGATTCATGAAGGCGTGCCACGAAGGTTGCCATAGCGGCTGGACCAGAAGCTAAAAGTGAAACTGGGTGTGTTGAAATTTATGAAGCCTATGTGATCCAGAATTCCACTTCCGGTTAGTAAATAAAGCATCACCATCCTATATCGATCATCAGGTTGGGTACAGTGACTATCATCGAGGGGAATATAAATATATCTACCTCCTTACGGGGAATGCCTTTAACTTATAGAATGCTTTGTTAATTAAAATAAAACTACACGTAAAATAAAATTAAAATATTTTAAAAAAACGTAGATCAATTATTTGTAAATTGCCGCAGATTCTGATCCAGTTTCGTGTATTACAAATGCTCTTCATAGGGATGGATCGATGGATCGGTTCTGCCCCTACACAGCGATAACAGTTGAAGAATCAGCAGCAACAGAAATATTTAGACTTAAATATGCCTATAAATAGTCTCTAATTTTTCCATGCGACACTGACAATTTTTTGCTAGATTCTGTTATTGTTTTGCTACCTTCCGGGGTTTAAAAAACGCTTGACTCTTTACATTTATTTTTAATGTAAAATCGCAGGTTAATCGCAGGCCTTGGGTGAAACAATATCTCATACTTGTACAGTTTAATAAAAATCATATTATTATGACAACAAATGTAATACAGAAGTCTTTCATATCACTTAGAACGAATATGGTTCAGTTAAGCAATTTCACTGAAATGCTTTTAGCTCAAACTTCTTATACTGCTGAAAATATAAGTTAATGGTTTATTTAATTTAATCTATTAAAAAACGGCTTTACTCAGAAAAAAAGTGATAAACTTTACCAATACTTAAAAAGAATTATTAAAAAAATCTGTATGTTTTATTTCAAAGATAATAATATTTTATGTAATTTCTAAGAAATCGCATTTTTAAATACTTATTGACAATTTTAATCAAACATAATTTTGTAGTTAATATTTTAACGTAGTACACATCTTCTATTAACGCTTATAAATACTTAAATAATTTAAAGTCGAAAATTAAAAGTCAAACTCTTGGAAATCTAAATGTAAATTTGCTTTGTATAATACTAGTCTTGTAGGAGAGTATTAAAATCATTTAGTTAATTTTGCGTAGCATATTTTCGGGCATCAGTTCGAAACGATAATAGATCTGAAAAAATCCCCAACACATTCCCGACACATTGGTCAAATTCCTAAGAGTTTACCAGTAAATGAAACTCAATTAAATAAACGTTTTTGCAATTGAAGTTGTGGCTGCACAGTCTGCACTCTAAAAAATGCAGCAGCTTCATTTCATTTAAACTAATTGAAGCTCATTAAGTTGCTTACTTACAATTTGATGTCAACTTTGTTGCCAAGTTTTGGCTGGGTAGCTTTTATAGAAATGTTGATGCATCGTTTAACGCAACATGCCACATCCCAATTGGAATTTACATATATACTCTAATTGGTTTTTATAAGTAGCGCACTGTTGCTGATCAAACTTAAGAGAGCTTATAAACAAAACTATAACTTATCTGCTGTACTCTAAGAGAGTACTCTAAGCTAAGCTTTAAAACAAAGAGAGATAGCGAGAGAGAGAGAGAGAGCTTGCGTTGTCGAAAAGCGTAGAGCTTTTAAAGGGTTGTCAGGTTTTTATAAAAATGTAAGAGCTTTGTTTACCAATTAATTAGAGGTGCGATTTTTGTTTTTAAATTAGCATATACCAAATAAGCTAATAAAATGTAATTTGCAGAAAATTTTAATTGATTTGAAGGGTGAAGCCTTGTCATTATTTTTGAATGTTTATATATGCTTGAATATAATAGTACCTACGAGTAAATTAGAGTTATCGAATTATGAATATTTAACATAAATTTTAACTCTTTGAAAGACTATGGACTGTACAATAAATAGATTACAATAATTGTTAGCTAAATTATCGCAGCCTTCAACTGTTGACGGAAAACGTTTAAAAAACTCAGTCAACAAATTTTTTAAGCATTAACAATCCAAAACATTTGATGCTTAAAATAAAGATAACATAAATTTACAACTCGAAATGGGTATTAAAATTTTATTAAGCAACAATTATAATTACGGCTTAATTATTGTATTCATATCAATTGCAAAACAAGACAAAAAGAGACACGAAAAGAACCGTGTTATGAAAAATTGATGAATACACAGAGATAGTAAACAACTACATGAAAAACATGAACGAATAGTTGTTACTTATTTTGCAGTTATAAACAAACTAATTAAAATATAACATACATATCTATTACTTTTGTATAAATATTGTAAACATTGCATTTAAATGAAAAGACTGCGACAGCACAATAAACCCATCAAATATTACAACATTTTATAACCTCGCTGCAATTGCCAAGAGAGTGGCCCAAAAAAGAGCACAAGGGAATGAGCGACAGAGAAAGAGAGAGAAGGAGAGAGAGAAGGAGAGATAGAGAGAGAGAGAGAAGGAGAGAGAGAGAGAGAGAGTCATTTCATGTCGGAGAGCGCACAGCACAGTTGCATTTTCATTAATTCATATTTTGTTTATGCTTAAATTTCAGCAATTAAACATGAATTAAAAAACCGACAAAAACCAGTCGACGATTAAATACACTAACTCTATTATATATTTTAATGCAAATTTTAGAAAAGTTAAATTGAAAGTCAAGATGTTGCTACGTATACAATTTGTAAAATATGATTTCTTACTTTTGCAAAATGAATTCATTTATTACGTACGAAAGTTTATCCCAAATTAATTTATGAAAGAGCTAGTGTTATCAACTGTGCTCAGTATTCTCTATAAATGGGTACATACAAATTTATTAATATCACTTCAGATAAATGCTATGTTAAAAGAAATAATGTATTATTCATTTAGTTCGAAATGCAAGGGAATGCTTGATTTTTTTGACTTTCGATAGTTCTCTTAATATATTGAGTGGACAAGCTGCACGAGAAAGGGAATGTAGCTGTGGGCAAGGGCATTTACAAGACCCTAAAGAGCGCGTGAGTCGTGTAAAGGCGGGCTAGTTAATCATTGCACAACCAACAACAACAAAAATAATAATAATAAAAAAAAAAATACTTTGCGACATTTCTGTATTCGGCGCTTAACCAAAAATTACAAATCCGTCAGTCTAAACGTTGCTATTTGCTGGGCTGCTGATCAATAAGCCAGGCCGACAGACGGACACTTTGGACGGACGCACAGACAGGTGAGCCGACGCGTTCAACAGACTCTAAGTGGGTTAAAAAATGTGGATGTTGTTGTTGTTATTATTATTGTTATTGTTGGCCCTCTGATAACAGCGTGCAAACTTAAGCGGCGATGCGAGAGCGCTCGACACTCAACGATGAACGTTGACGACGCTTGCGCAGTCGCAACCGCGTCAAGGTCGACGCTATTGTAAAAGAAAGCGCCAGCGTTGGCCTTGAACACGAAACAATATGTTAAAGCGAAGCACCAGATAAAAATGAAGCTCAAGCTGAAGCTGAAGCTGAAGAAGAAGAAGATGCTGCCTAGACGCATGCGCAGTTTGAGAAATGAATGCAGAAATCATTCGACTCTTCAGCTCGAGGATTGTTGCTCTTATTTTTGTTGTATTTTATTTTCGGTCGGTGAGTGTTTGCCCCGTTTTGCATAGAAATGTTTTAATGTTTTAACTATCGCAACAATCGGGCCTCAACATGTCATAAACTTTATGCTTGAGTAAGACAATGCGAACGGTTGAAAAATATATATGTACGTATACATATTTCGAACCAATTTATTTTGCAAACTTGTGCAAGAAATGAAAAAGAAAGAAAGAAACAATCCAAAGCAACTCGGACAGACAGATAAAAACAGACGCTGGCATCTCGAAATGTTTGCAAACAAAATATAAAGAAAAGAGTAAAAAATTCAAAAAATATGGCGAGTCCGAGACGAGCAGTGTTGTGAAAAATTGGGGTTAAATGGGAAACAAATGGGTTAATTGAGATGCGCATATGGGAGATATAAAAGCGAATTGGGGCAAAGTGCAACCAAAATGTGTCAAGAGGAGTGTAATTTAGTGAATGACGTCAAAGTCAAGAAAGAGAATCAGCAGATCAATAACAAATTAACGCTACTGAAATAGTAAATAGTTGAGTAAATTGTGAGTAATTTAAATTAGTAGATCAACCAACTATTTTTAACTTTGCTGCAATCAATTATATTCTTCTTATAAAGTTTTCTCTTCATTTCTTAGTCAGTAATCTTTAAGGAAAAACAGAAATAATAATCCAAAAGGAAATAATAATAATAGTACATTATCTAAATATTCTGTTCTAAGAATTCCCTATCTCTCTTTATATTTCAGGTAGTCTAAATATCAGTTTAGTCTAGTCACTAAAAGATTTAATAATGAATGTCATTTAAAGCCAGTCTTTTAAAATTAGAAGTTGATAATACATTATACATAAACTGTAATTTATATTATATTTATATTTGCGAGCGTTAAATATTCTAGTCCTACAACATTCACTCTAATATGAGTACAAGTAATTATAGAATATATTTAGTTACCTTAATCGTTTATAAAACCAACCCGGAATCTTGTTTTTTTTATGTAGATGCCTCAGGTTAAGGAGGTCGACACTTGTTGCTACAATTAAATGATATTTAGTGGCTCGTGGAATTTTTAATCTAACAAAGGGTCTAACATTCTGAGCTTGAAAGCAAAGTGCGACAAATTTGTCTAAAATTCCAAATTTGTATGTTCGAGGGCTGCTTGATTCTTTTCTTGACATTGTGTATTCAGCCGTTTAACTTTTAGAAAACCCAAGAGAATTTTTATCAAAATGAAAAAGAACGAATTTCGAGTGAAGATCAATATTGTAAACAAAAACAAAATTGGAAAAATTATGAAAATAGTGTACATTACTAAAAGGAGACTAGGATGACAAATAAAATGTTTTTTTCCAAAGAAATTTTGTTATTCAAAAAGCCACTGACTTATCAACCAGCACTCGTCTGGATTTTATTTTCTTACTTTTTAAGGTGATCATTATAATTTCGAGTTGACACGTGCCAATTAAAATAAACTATGCTAACAGATAATAAAAAGGTAAAAGTTTAAGATTTTTGACTAAAAAAAGTTCATAAACATAGATTTAAAGATCACTTGACCTTGTATATTTCCCTGAATGTTGTCTAATTGATTTGATTTTAGAAATCACCCTTATTTATCGGTGTAGAAATTAAAATATGAGATTGGTTGACTTGACATTCAAGTAGATTTTTCAAAAATTTTCTATGAAAATCTCTTAATATTTAATAAGAATCGGACTTGTCCTTGCATGCATATAATTATTTTCGTTGTAGGAAAAAATAATCTAATAGAAATTGCGTGACAAAAGAAACTAAATTTCAGTTAAATGAGCTGTAATTTAGCTCATATTATGAAAATTGCTCTCTATATAAATTCTTAGTTATCATCTTGTGTGTTTCTTGTGTGCCGCATTTGCTTTGTGGAGCATACAATTCAACAATAAAACAATTATTTATGCCGGACTTCCATAAACAAGTTGAACGATTGATATCAATTGAAGACTGTTCGGTTTTGGGAATGTTACTCTAGCAATGAGTCCTTATTTATACAATTTAATGCGCACTTAAACCGTCAATCAATCAGACACTCACCATAGAATAACAATTGTTATAAAACATTTACGTACCTGCAAAGAAATAGATTGAACAATTTCCATTAGTTAAATATGTACATTAATAAGAGGGCATTTAATTATATCTTGATGTAAATATTGTATTCGAAATGTAATGATCCTATAACAATGAAACTTGATACTTCTGTTTAAATTAGAATATAATGTTAGCACACATTTTAAGTGCAGATTAATGAGTTCAATTAAGCTTCCATTATAATATTTAAATTATTCTATGACGGAGTAAGTTTAATTGGAAACTTGAATTTCGAGATTTACGAAAATTTCATTAAAATGACGAATTTTTAAATTTATCTCATTGAAACTTGATGAACGAGTCTAATTAGATTTCATAAAAAAATTAAACGACATTATTATATAAAATCATAATTTATTTAATGTAATCCGATAAAAGTAAATTCGTCATTTATCCGAACCTAAAATTACAAATGTAAATTAAACATTAATACGTACAAATTGTTATTTAAATCGGGCAATAAAAAATATCAATTTAGCTAAACGAAACAAGAAATGTATTAACATGTGTCGAGTACAACAGCATCAAAAAAATGTGCTGTGTTGTAGCGCATTAACAATTTTTTATTTATTACGATCTATCTTATATGATTTTTTCTGTTTAAAAGCAATGAACAAAAAATTCGCATTTTTATGAACTTTTGTTTCGTTTGTGCCGCTGCAAAAGCGTCGACAAAGCGCTGCGAAAGCTGTGCGGCCACAAGTCGAAGTCGAATCTGAAGTTGTTTTTTGACGGCGCGGCGAGCTTGCGAGCGGGCCAGCGTCGAAATTGAGTGTTCAGTCGACAAACGGAGCTTGGCCGCGATACTTGGGGTAAGCGGAACGGTAAAGAGACAGCTAAAAAAACGGTGCGCGACTTGGTAGTCAGTCGATAGTCGGCGAAAAGCAAAGAAAAATACAACCAAAAAAGATAATTGCAAAACATTACCAAACGCGCGCTCTCAAGGAGAAGTTGGTTAGAAGCGCATTGATTGGTACGAAGCAAAATATAATAAATAATTAACTAAGCACTGTGTGTGAACTATAAAACTGCAAGAAACTGAGTGCATACCCTCTAATATATATTCAAAGTGAATTACAAACTTTAAAAGTGATCAGAAAATGTGAAAAAAAAATAAGATATCAAAATAGATTTAGGCTATAACCAAATTTCCGCCTTTTAAAATTAGTCAGCGGGTTTTCGTTGGACACAAAAACTGTTTTCTTGGAAGAAAAAAAAAATGTAAAATAAAATAAAATTAAAAAAACGAAAGACTTCAGACACAAACTTGAGCGGGTTGGCGCGTGTGCGCAAATGCATGAAGCAGCTGTAGCAAGTGAAGTATGTATGTGGATATGCATGTGTGTGAGTGTGTTTTATTGACCAAAACAAATAAAGAAACTCGAGTAGAGACAATCACAGAGACAGCTCCAAAGACATCACCAAAAAAGAAGTTATTCAAAATTGTTTTATTCCGTTTCGGTTTGTTATATGTTCATCTTGAAAAAAGTGCAATAAAAACCTATTGTAAAACAAATAAAAACTGAACTTCACAAACGAACAACAACAACAACAGCGACAACAGTAGTAATATGAGCGACGAAGACAACGACAACAACTCTTTCGGTTGCCCCTGCTACTGTTAACTGTCTTCTTTCGACTGTTAACTGTCTTTCTGTTTGTTTTTCCTCATAATATTTCGAAAAAGAGCGTACAGCACAAGTAGCAGATGTGGGTCTGTTTGGGAAATGGCATGTTGGAGGGGCCAGTCAGCAAGCTGGTCGAGGGATTGAGCAATGCAAAATATTGCAACAGACAATGACTGCCATATATAAATTTGTGTTGAGATTCAGCTACATGTACAACTACAATTACACCAACTGGGATACGAGATACTCCTATGAAAATTGTGAGTGGCCAAATGAATTGATTCAGATCGGTTAAATTGAGATCAATTAAAAGGCCCGGGGGGAAACCCCTGCAGCTCTGATGTAAATCAAAAAATATCCGTCATAAATAATCGAGTTTCCTTAGTTAATCGTTTCCCATTGCACATTTTCCAGCGTCACATAATTTGAAAGTCTTCAGTGTGTAACCCACTTTAACAGCACAGTAAGATGATCATCTAGCTACCCACAGATCTTTTGCATTATCATGGCTTTCTACTTATGCATACATATGTACATACATGAATACTTTGTCTGCAAAAGTAAATGGGGTAAAAAGTGGGCAAAATTGTTACATGTTCATAATGCACTAGTGCGAAATGACACAGAAAAAACAAAACGGCAAAACAAACATACAATATGATTATAATAGCAATAATAATAATAAAAACAAAATAAAGGAAATTAAACAAAGATTTAAATAAAAGAAATGCAAACAAAACGTTGAGGAAAATGCCAAGCGAAAAGCACAAATTATAATCAAAGAAATAAAATTACATATGTATGAGTGAGCTAAAAGAAATTAAAGTAAATGGACTTGATAACACACTCGAGATCATTCACATAGCAATTGCAGAAGAGGAAATATCTAAGAGTTGTTAAATTAATTGCAATATATTTGCTGATAGATGAGTAGAAATATAATCGCATTAAAAGTTAGTTGAATAAAGGCAAATATTTAATATTTATCATGTATCAATTTTAAATTTTAAAATATATTTTATTCAGCAACCTAGCACTACAAGTTCTACTTTTAAATTAAACTGATAGTCATGATATAATTGTAATTATTTTATGTAAGAGCTGTTAGTTGTTGTACGTATATTAAGACAACAAAAATTAATAATAGATAGAAAACTTAGTTTATATATTTATTTAATTCTTTGTAAACTTTAAATACTTCAGATATATGTATTTGAATTAATATTGATTACAATAAAAAAATAATAAGATTATTTAACAGACACTAAGATAGTTTAATCCTTTGTTATAATTTAATCTTTTTGGGTTACTTGACAAAATTTTTTTTTAATACGATTTTTAGGTGTTGATTGTCGTTTGTTTTTTAAAAGTGAATGATTTTCGCAGTGCATACAACTCCAACTAAGTCAGACAGCTGTTGCTGTTGTTGATGGCTGTGTTGTTGGTGGTGTTGCAGCTTGGCCGAAATGATTGTTGCTGGATTATATAAGAAGTGGCCATGCCACAAAACCGAAACTGCAGACAGAGCGAGAGAAATGTGCGGCCGGTTGGCAACGCGCAACTTGCGACTTGCAACGGGCAACAGGCTGCAAGTTACGGGCAACGGGCTACGGGCAGCTGGTGACAAGCGAGAAGGAAGCAACTGTCGACCAATTCAACGATCCACGATCTCTGCTGTGGCTGTTGCTGCTGCATGTTGCACGAACTAAATACCCACTAACACTGCAACAGGCCAAGTTATCCGATCGATTGTTAACAGCTTTCGGTTAACTCGACTGTTGACCAGTTGATTCGCATTTAAATATGCCGTTCAACTGCATCAAGGTGGCTACTTGGTGGGGGCGTGGCAATGGCTATAATTATATAACCAAGTTCTTGCTATTGAGAAAGAGGGAAGGGGGAGTGTCCGAATGTATGTGTGTGTGTGTGTACAACTCAGGGCCTCTTGCCACAGTGCAAGCATTGCAAAAGATTTGCAAATTTGCAAAATAAATTCGTTGCATATATGACCAGCAGCAGCAACAACAACAACAACACTCACACACATAGACCAAACAATTTGGGAACAGCCGCGACGGCAATTGACGTTACGACGTTAACGTCCACGTCGACTTTGACGTTGACGGCGACGTCGACGCCAGCGCCCGCTAACCAGTTGGCAACCTTGGCGTTGTTTTGTTTTTGGCGCTGCGCTTTACGTTGTATTTTTTTCTTTTTCGTTTTTGTTGATTATTTTGGGTTTTTTTTTTAATTTGTAGTTTACACTTGTACAGGGTATAATCAGTTCGGCATGCACTTTGCAGTGCAGTGTGTCCAACAATAATAAGCTAATCAAATATACTAAATAAATAGAATGACAAGTTAAAAGAATTTGCAATTTTAATTAAGATAAGCAAATCTTCTAAATAAACAAATAATATGTACATTCAATATTTAAAATTTTTATCTAACTAATAATGCATTTCAAAGCTGTTTAACAGCTTTTATATCTCAAAACAAAAAGACTTGGTTGTGAACTTGATTCTAATACATTTAGTCAGATACTTTTAAGTGTATTAAATTTCATCTGTATAAATTCTTTGGACTTTGAATAATACATATTTTAAGAACAGCAATCAAATTTGACAATCAGCATTAAAATGTATTTAAATAAGTCTCTTTATTGGTCTCTTTGTGAATGTTAAAGTTGTAAAGCAAGTAGAGTAATTACTTTTAATTCTTTTAAGCAGTTGATATATCTGTAATGTACTAAATTCCGCTAGCAACTTTTATGTTAATTTTGCTCAGCATCTTGTGAGCTTTTAAGTTTTAAAAGAGAAGAAGAACAAATAATATAATCATGTCATATTATTTTTTATGACAATATTTCTAGAATATTTTCTGTGTTTTATATATATTTATTTGCTAGTTATATATATAGTAATTTATTTAGTTTTACGCGACTAAAAGCTGTCGACAAAAAGTAAATCAAGTGTTAAAAAAAATTAAACTAAAAATTATACTAGAAATTTACATTTAAATTAATATTAAGTATATAAGTGGTTAATTATACACTTCAGATGAAAAATTAAAAATCTGCGAGGGTATTAATTCTGCGACTATCCAAAAGCAAGTTAATCCCTGTTATTTCTATTTGCGTTGAGCACCAAAATTACCAAAAAATTATGTTTTATTTCTGACTCACAAGTTAAATATTTACAAAATTAAGTAAAGTAATGAGTGCACTTTTTTTGCGTCTGCCTTTTGGGTTGAAACCATATCAAGCCCTAAATTGTTGTCCTTTGCGTCATAAGGCATAATGTTAAGCAAATAACAATAACAACAACGACGGTAATAATAACAACAGATACGTCAATTTATGTTCATGAATTCGTGTTACTAACCTTACTCAAGTTTTTTGGGCAAGCTTTATTTTTTTTTAATTTTTATTATGTTTTTCGAGTTTGACTTTCGAACGTTTTATGGTCATTTTGTGTGTGCATTGCTGTTTCTGCTATTATAGCTGTGTTTGTTGTTGTTGCTGTTATTTCTAGTTAGCCGGCTCATTTGATTATGTATCTAAGAGATGCAAAGATATAAGAGAGCTGTGTGTTAGCTTACGGGTTTCAGCTGAACATGAGCTGGCAACGTAAGTAGGTCAAAGTCTGACAACGAGGCCATTGATTTATAAACAGGAGTTGCCAATAGACTTGACATAACAACAAATTTAAATTAATTACAATGCAAGGATGTCAAAAGTAGCAATAGTTACATTCAAGAAAATAGCTTTTAAGACTTATTTTGGCACAAAATATAACTAAGCAAATTTTAAAATAATTAAGATAACATAACTAAAGTAAGAGTCGAATAAAAAAGTGTAACTTTAGATTAGTCTGGTCTGATAAGTTCATTTAAATTTGAAACGCATTTAAGTTATTTTAATGAGTAATTTATACTAAAAAGCTTCTCAAATATGCATAGGATACTAAAACATTTTATCTACTGAACGTTGACTAATGATTCACGTGTTTGTCATACAAATGACACAAAACTAATTATTTCGACATTTATGCACTGCAAAATAAATTAAGAAATTGCATATTTTCTAAACTGAATCACATTTGAAAACTTAAACCTAAAGTGTACAGATTTGGTTTATAGAGTAATTTTTCTACCACTTAGTTGGTCAAAGTCACAAGTATCAAGTTACAAGATCCCCCCCTTCCCGCGATGTCCATCGTTTTCTTCCAAAATATTTCTAAATAGTTCTGTTTACCTGTCCCAGCCTTTCACAGTCCATTTCACACAGACACTCTATTTGTTAATTCTAAATGCATTTTCTTGACGTTGATATATTATATTTACATACATACACATATATATAATATATACATATGTATAAGTGTGTATTGTTATTCAAGACGCTTTGTCTTCTCTCATTTGATTTTTCCGTATTGTCATTGCCCGAGTGGCCCACGTTCTGAGCACTTTTGTAATTTGCATTTACAGACATGCATAAATAATGTAAGTAAAGTGAAATTCAATTGTTGAACAACAACTTCACATTGCTTACACATATCTGTAACTTTTGTCAATATTTGCTGCATCAGTTTAACTTCAAGTTTGAGTTTTGTTAAAGCGCAGTTTTTACATTTATTCAGCAAAATTTCAATGACCCAACACTTGAAGGTTCTTCTGAGAAACCTCGTTACCTTGTTTATTTCTAGATTTAACGGATGTTTCTTATTGGTAAATGCAATATTGCAAACAAGACCTTCAAAATGGTTATTGAGGTTAACAATCAGCAAATAGAATATTAACTTGATGTTTTTATAGAAGTGTGAAGTGGTAATAAATAAATGTATTCTATTCATTTAAACTTTCTACATTTTTCTTTGAAACGTTTTTTGGATTAAATTATTTGTATTTAGGAACTGTTTCAGTTTCCTGGTTCAAAGATTGCTAAATTTTAAACTTTGCAGCTTGAATCGTTGAAGTTTTCCTCGATTATTAATTAATTAATAATGAATGGAACTCTTAACTCAATTGTGGTTGAAATTACCAAGAGCATCTTGAATCCACTTAATCTAATGACATCTGTCAGCTTTGGGGTTCAATAATATCATTAAAAAAATGTCAAATCATGCTGCCCTTTCATCATCAACAACAAAAAACCATCAAGTTCTTAAATGACAACTAAATGATGCATTCCATTAAATGTAAAAAATCAAAGGTTAATGAAACGATCAACTCTTGGGATTATAAACAATTATAATAACTGAAGGGGGACAATTTCAGATTGACAGCTGATGATATCAAATACTTTAGGTGAAGTGACAGACAAGTGGGTAAAGTTTCCAAATTGAAGGGGGCACTGAACTCGGACATCTAGTTAACAAGTTGTTAGTTTAATTTTCACTTTCAGAAATATTTTTGAATGGTTACCAAGCGAATGTCTAGAATTAACGACAAGACTTATATTTTTATTTATTTTCATATTTTATTTTTATTTTTTTGGCAGTTTGTGCGCTTTGTGTGCCTTGGCACGTGTCTGTCATAAAGCAGCGCCAATCAATAAAATACATAACCGTATAAAGATTTATTGACGCAAGTGATTACTCGATACTCATCATATTCTTTTCGATCAGCACACAGCAGAGCATTAGCAACGTCAGACAGAGAGAGAGAGGGAGAGAAAGAGCTTTTCAGAGAGTGATAAAACCACACACATACACCCCCACACACACACACTCCTACAAGATGGCGGCCGTTGAAGTGCGCAATGGTTATAAGTATTATGGCTCCAAATCGAATCCCAAGATTGTGCTCAACCAGCTGAATATGAACGTCATGCGTGGCTCCATGTGAGTTGCATTATTAATCAACTTCTGATCGATCGATTGATCAATCGATTCTCCCTCTTCCCTCTTCCCCATTCCACCTTCTATTTTAGTTATGGCCTTTTGGGTGCCTCGGGCTGCGGCAAGACCACACTGCTCGCCTGCATTGTGGGACAGCGTCGTCTCAACGGCGGCGAAGTCTCTGTGCTGGGCGTTAAACCTGGAGAGCCGGGCAGCGGTGTGCCAGGTTCTCGAGTGGGCTTTATGCCCCAGGAAATCGCTTTGGTCGAGGAGATGACCGTCAAGGAAACGATCTTTTACTTTGGACGCATCTATGGACTCACAGACGAGAAAATACGCGAAAAGTTTAAGCTGCTCAAGGAGCTGCTCCAACTGCCGCCAGCTCGACAAATGATCAAGGAATGCAGCGGCGGACAGCAGCGACGTTTGTCCTTCGCCTGCGCCATGATACACGATCCCGAGCTTTTGATCCTGGATGAACCAACTGTCGGCCTTGATCCCATGTTGCGCGAAAAGTGAGCAAAATATTTTGTTGTTAAAAAATTAGTTATTTACAATAACACACAACGATATCTTTCTAGAATCTGGGACTTTCTGGTCGAGACAACTAGAAATAGCAAATTGGCTGTGATTATCACCACACATTACATTGAGGAGGCGAAGCAGGCGAATTGCGTAAGTTTTAATCTTAAATCGAGATATTTTTATTAATTCCATTAAAAGGAACAATGACTGTACAGATTATTATTTTAAAAACATTTTATTTCATTTTATTTATATAGAAATAAAAGGAACTGTTTTTTTATCTGAATAAAAAATGTTTGAAATAATAATTAAATTAAAATTTGTATTTACAAATCATAGAATAACTTTATTATTTTAATTTTTTTTGATAAAAATTTGAAATTAAATTTTAATGCGCATTCAAAAAAAAAAAGCAAAAATGAACTTTAGTCTATTTGGCATTTTTTTTATCTTTTGGAACGTGCTTTCAATTTGTATTATTTTATAAAATATAAGTCTTACACTATAATTTATTAATAAAAATTAAAATTTATAATTTTTTGTACTTAGATAAAAAATATCTATAGAAAATATAAGGTAATTCTATTTAATTGTCTAAGCATTCTGAAGTTGGAATTCAACTAAAACTTTTAAAGAAGACAGCTTATATATTTATGTTTTCGATAGTATATCTAAATTTTATGCACATACCAATTTAAATTCATACTTATTTAAGAATGTATTATTGTAATTTGATTGAAAGTCTATCATTTAATTTTATTATCAATTTTTAGATCGGTCTTATGCGCAATGGCGTTCTGCTGGCCGAAGACACGCCCACCAACATCATGATCAAATTTGGCACACAATCCATTGAGGATGCCTTTCTCATACTCAGCCAGCGACAAGGCAATGAGGATGAGCTGGCCGAGATACTGAATCAAACTAGAAATCAGGCACTACCCACAGCTGTGCTACCAACTGAGGTTATAGATTCCCATGAGCCAACAGCTGAGAAACCGCCCATACAATATGATGATCCACTGAACGAGAATCGCAAAAAGGTTTTCTTTACGACCAAAGGACGAATCAAGGCGTTGATGACGAAAAATTTTGTACAATTGTTTAGACAACCCTCGTAAGTTGACTCAAGTTTCCCATTCAGATGATAGATTTTAAATGTGGAATTTTCTTGGCTTTATTTTTAGTGGTATCATTTTCATGCTGCTGTTTCCCATCATCCAATTAACCTGCTTTTATCTGGCCATTGGCAAAACACCGAAAAATCTCGAGCTGGGCGTCTATTCCGGTGAAGTGGACAGCTATTCCGAGTGCTTCGATGAAAATCTACGGACCATTTACAGTGCCAACGATAGCTGTCACTTTAATAAACTCTCCTGTCGATACATTAAAGAACTTGGTGACGATGTCGCCCTCAGAAAGTATTATTCCACAGAAGCGGCAGCTCTCGCGGATGCCAAACGCACCCTCACCGTGGGCTACATCCACTTTGCGAAAAATTTCAGCGAGTCTGTTTACGAACTAATGGAGGATGGCATCCATGCCAGAGACGGGGCTGTGGATAATGCCGAGCTAAGTGTACACATCGATATGACAGGTAAGTGGACGCTTGGGTATTGTACCCTTTAGATGTTTCTTTCTACATTCCTCGACAGATCAACAAGTTGCCTACTTTATACAACGCAAACTGCGCGATAAGTTCAGCAACTTTATGAACAATGTTGTCCAGGAATGCAATGTATCTGCGGCTCTTGTTAAGCTGCCCGTACAGTTCGAAGATCCCATCTATGGCAATATGGAAATTGAGTTTCAACAATATTGTGCACCCGGCGTGGTAATGACGTAAGTAACAGATCTTTTAATAATAAAATGTTGTAAATTGGAAAATGAGAATTAGTAAACAAAAGCTAAAATAAATTTAATTACGAAAAAACAAAAATCGAGAGACTTTTTATAAAAAAACTTTATAATTTCGGTTTTTGGACTTGTTTCTACTAACGTATTATGGTTAAGTTCCAGAAATACCCTAACCTAAAAAAATTCATCTCTTGGGTTCGCAATATGATATAAAAAGGTCATTCAAATCAAAGCTACTTTTTCCTATTATTATCTATATTTTTCCCAACATTTCCTATTTGAATTTTTTAGTTTCCGCTTTTAGAATTATTAGAAACACTCAGTGGATTCTATCCACATAATAAATCTCATCTATCGAAACTTTAAAAATATTACAATATTTCTAATTTCTGCTTTTGAACTTGTTTCTAATAACGTTTAATATTATAGTTAAGTCCCATATAAATATAATACTCATATTGGATTCGCACAATTAAATAAAAAAGGGCTAGAAAAATCAAAGCAACTATTTCTTAGTAAAAATTACTATATTGCTTTTTCCCAACTTTTCCTATTTGAATTTTTTAGTGTTTGCTTTTTGAATTATTAGAGACACTCAGTGCATTCTATCCATATAATAAATCCCATCTATCAAAACTTTAATATTACAATATTATCTCTAAAACCCTTTAATTTATTCATTTTTAGGATGGTTTTCTTCTTGGCCACTTTGATGACGGCAGCTGTGTTCATTTCGGAGCGCATGGATGGTATTTGGGATCGTACCCTCTTGGCCGGTGTATCGGCCACCGAAATGCTCTGGGCTCATCTGCTGACTCAGTTGATTATCATGGCACTGCAATCGCTTGAGGTCGTTATGTACATTGGCATCGTCTTCGATACGTATAACAATGGAGATACGACAACATTGATAGGACTGCTAACGCTGACAGCCTTTTGTGGCATGTTATTTGGTATTTGAATAGTAAAACATCTAAAAGACTTTTATAACTTTTAACTACTTGTTTATTTGTACAGGTCTTTTTATCTCGGTCTTCTGCAAATCCCACACGGAAGCTAATTTTGTGGCAACTGGCGCTTTCTATCCTATGATTATACTTTGCGGTAGGTTGTCAAATATTCAAATTGTTGGAATTTAAGATTTGTGCGTATTTCAGGTCTGTTGTGGCCCTTGGAGAGCATGCCGGGCTTTCTACAGGATCTGGTAATGGTTCTGCCCTTCACCATACCCTCAATATCGGCGCGAAATGTTATCGAGAAGGGCTGGAGTATCACCCATGAAAAGGTCTACAACGGATTTCTCGTGATGGCCGCCTGGACTATAATATTCTTTGTGTTATGCTTGATAGGCATTAGACGCAAGGCGTAGTGGGCTATATTCATTACTGGGGGTCCTTCTAGGAGTAGTAGCGTATTACAATTTCCCAATAGGCGATTTTATCTATGTATATTGTCATAGTATCTATATAATTTAATAACTATCGGAAGCATATCACTCGCATATCGTAGACTCTCATCAAACTCATCAAATCATTGTTAGTCAGTCTTCATTGGGTTGTCCATTGATTTTAAGCAAACGTGTACTTAAGAATGTGTACTTAACTGGTGCAACTCAATGACAGACTGTACTAAAAATATAAGGTCTAAAGGGTGTCTCACAGATATTTATAATACACAGCAAAAACAACATTCGCATTCATCGAACGGAAAACGTTTCGTTTCAAATTTAAGCAATGAAGAACATGTACAATTATTATACTCAGATCCTATGTAAATAGCCCAACAAATAACAATCGAGTATGGATTTAATACATTTAATTAAGAATTTTAGCACGCGTTGCATTATTAATAATAATAATAAGTGCTGCTAAGTTGTTCTAAATTGCAAATCATTTAACACAAAATTTCAAAGCAACCAAAAACAAATCTAAATAAATGTCTTTTATATAGTATCGAAATAAAAACAAGTCTTTTAATGAACTGTTGCTGAAAATTTAAATCATAATCATATAAAGAGACATCTTTAAATTGAGATGAAAGTGAAATGAAATGAAAGACCATCAAAAGTAAACAATTTTAAATTACTGTCAACAAACTCTTCCATGCACGACTTAATATAAAATGCAAGCCAGCGCAAAACTAAAGCGAAAGTTCTTCCTGCAAAACCCTCCTAGCCACCTCTAATATATATATAATGTATATGTATATATATATAAATATCTGAGAGTTTGTGTCTGAGTGGGGGCCAAGGACAAGGACACGTTCACGACGGCTACGACGATGAAGAGGAAGTCGAGGAGGTGGCAAAGTTGCTGACACACTTCGGGCTTGAAAATAGCTAGACAGAATGTCTGCCCGGTTGGTTGCCCCTAACCCCCGACCACCCCCGCCCTTGACACTCCTCCTTTAAGCTGCCTTGCCGGTCTGGCAGACAGTCTGCCGGTGTCTACCAACAGACATTTTTATTACAAAACTTTATCTTTGCCAAATACGAAAACGACGACGATGACGAAGAGAAAAATACAAAATGGCAAACGCTCGGCACTTGTGGGCGGTGAGTGGTGGGCGGTGCTGGGCGGCCCTGGGGGTTGTGGGGTTGACGGGCAGGCCAAAGTGTCGTTTGCCATTTATATAAGTTGCATAAAATGTGAGAAAAAAAAAGAAAAGAAAACTTTTCTCACTGAATCTGTGTGTCAGAGTGTGCGTGAAAATTGCTTTGGAACTTGTTGCTTGTGGAAGGCAGGAAAATAGCACAGATGCAAAAGTTAAATTATCTTAAAGATGTCAAAAAATCTATAAAACTTTTGAAATACTCTGCAATCCAAATTAAAGTGGAAATGAGGAATGTGACTCTTACTAAAATGATTTGATTACGAATTTTAAAATCATTTTGTCATTTGCACAATTCAAATACTTGACTATCGTCAAAAATAGTTATTAAGTAATCGAATAATAAAATCATAAGTTAAATGAATACGGAAAATAAAGGTATGAAAAGAAAATGTTTCAACTATTATTTGATTGATGATGTTTCAGTGTTTCTAAATGAACTTGAAATATGCTAGAAATAAATCAAATTAACTGCATTCACAAAATAAATATAAATATCCTTGTTTATTTGCACATAATCATTCACAAAACACACATTTATATCAGATTTATACACCCTCTCAATGAGTTGCCACATTCCTTAGTCTGGACACATAAATATTGCGCATACGCCTCGTAACACAGGTCTGAGACTCTAAGCCTTTTGTTATGCAGTGTGAAATTGAAATGGATACGTAGAAAAACAACAATTCCCATCAACATTTAGAAGCAACAAATAAATTCGGACACACTCACAAGTTGTGAGTAGGTCAAGTCGCCTGGGTGTAGGCCACAAAAGTTTTTGAGTGTCTACAATAAAAGCACATTTCAACCGGTCTGGTGTCCTTCACACCCCACTGCCTCCATCTCTACCCCGCACTCGCCATCATCCTCAGTCTCTGTGTGCAACACATCTCACATCGCTCTGGGCAAAGTTTTGTTACAACTTTTGCTCCATTTAATATACACATAGTATATAAAATGTTATCCAGGGTGCTTTCCAAAATTTCGCAATTTGACCTTCAAAACAATTGCAAAAACAAAAAAAAAAACAAAAACAAACAAACTCACACACTTAAAATTATGTTCATGTGAATGTATTTGGATTGAAGAGCTGGTCTTATATTTATATGTAAATTTAATGAAGGTAAAACTGTTTTGTTTACATTTCGTCTTTTCTTTGTGGTCAAGCTAGATATGTGTCTGTGTAAGTGTGTGTGTGTGTGTGTGTATGTGGTTTTTCTGTGTGTATCCGTTGCCTATTTGCAGTCTAATTGTTTGCTTTCCCCATGTCTGGTTGGCTCTTTTGGGGCAGCTTTAAGCATATTCTTAGCTAAAGTTCATAGACTACAGCTGTTGGCCAGACAAAAGCATGTCAGAAAGTTAGCCAAACTCTAAACAATCGAAACAATGGCAAACAAAACAAGTTGTCTTCCTTTCAATGGAAACAATTTAAGCTGTAAATGAGCAAAGGATTTTCTCTTTCAGAGCTATGTGGGATCATACATGTATATAGATCATTTACAGTTTCAGTTTCATACTTAATATATTATTAATGCTTACTTAAAATTATTTTAATTAAGAAAATATTTTAAAAGTGATACAAAATGTATTTAGTATTTTCCAATAAATAGAAATGTGCTTCAATATTTGATTGACTTCTAGGCCAATCAATTCTTAGGGTCTATCAGACCTGGTTACAAATAAGAGACAGTTATTTTGGAAACTTTTCTTTATTTTATAGATTTTAGACAGGAATTCCTTATGCTTATCTGTCTTTGACTATACCAAACACAAGCTTTCAATTAGCCTTTAGCTAAAAGGAGTCTAATGAACTGTCCCCGATTGTCAAGTTTGCTTACACAAAATAGAATATGTGAAATGAATGAAATGTTACCACAACTGAGCAGGTCAATAAAAACTGTAGAAACTGTAGATTGAAAACAGGCAAATATATTTTGGCAACTAAATCAAAGCCAATATACGAGGACAAGAAATGCCACAATAAATATGAACAAAACTGTGTCCTTTCCCCTACACAAAAAAAAAGATAAAGAAAAATAGAGAAAAAAACGGGAATTGGAATTGATTTGAAAGGTTCTCTCAACGAAAACGGGTGAGCAATCAATGAAGGACAAGGATACGGACTCGGATCGGATCGCAAATGGGAATGTGAATCGCAAGTCGGACATGGAAGAGAAGTTGGCATAGCTTTTGCATTTCATTGACCCTTTAAATGGCAAAGATGGACACACAACATAGACATGTATACACACACATGTATACACACACACACACACACACAACATACAACAACTAGCAGCTGGCTGTCATGTCAGTTGAGCAAAAGTGGTGAAAAATTTGATTTGGGAGTTTATTCAATTTGCTGCATGTTTGCATGTGTGTGTAAATGTGTGTGTGTGTTTGTGTGTATGCGACTGTTGTTGCTGCCTGTAGCCCAAAGGGGGTCCAAGCATTTAAGTGCATGTTGTGCGTCAAGAGTGAGAGGGAGGGGGAAGGTCGAGGTGGAGACTCCTCGTTCAATATAATACAATCAACATTGGACTTTGACTCGATACGCATTCAATGCGTTTGCGTTTGCATTTGAGGTGAAGCCGAAGCCGAAGCAACAACAGCAGCAGCATCGTACACACATGCAAACATACAAACACACACAGATATACACACACACACACACACACACACATGCATACGTTGCAGAGAGAGAGATGGTCACTCATACAGCTGCATTGAGTTTTCTGCTCATATGCAACGCAATTTTATGTATAGGCCCGTCATTCACTCTCTCTCTCTCCCTCTCTCTCTATGTCCTACTCTCTCTCACTCACTCACTCTTTCGCTGGCTATCTCCATTTCACTCGCTCTCCATTGCTATGTACAGTGCACAATATGCAATACATGTGTATGGATGATGGGGCGCAAGGGGGCAGGTGGGAGGAGGAAGGAGGCTGGCTGACAGGGTCGACTGAGCACACATGCGTTTGGCCTTTTGCCTGGCACACATAACTACCGACTGCGATGGCGACGGCGACTGCGACTGCGACAGCAGCGACTACGACAGCGGCTGAAACAGCGACAGCGACGGCGGCAGCGTCACGTTTCGTTCGCTTTTGCTGATTGGACTTGCACATTGGGGCAATTGTAATTTGTATACCTTTGATTTGCTTACCGCAGATTAAGAAAAAGGAAATAAGTCAAATTAATTGCTTACAAATTATAATTTGGTTACAAAATGTGAAACACCTTGATTAAATTTGTTGAAAATCTGACTATTTATATTTAGCTACCAACATCAAGGCTTAGTGTGAGAAACTTAGTGGCTTCTTGACATAACCACATCTCAACCAATCTCTTAAATTGTGTATTTAGTATTGTCTTATACCAATTAATTAAGTTCAACTAACTAAATAAATCAGTCTAAAACTTAATATTTTATGAATATGTATTTTTTTTTAAAACAAGGTTTTTTTGCGAAATAATTATAACTTTTAATACGCAAATAAATTTATTTTAGGTTCGTTAGAAATGAGAATGCAAAAATATACAGGATTCTGTAGATTTCGGTTTATATGTTTGTTAATAAATAAATTATTAATAAATAAATATTTGATATTTAAATTATAATACAACGAAAGCACCAAATCTTAATCCCTCAAAAATAATTGTAGCAAATGTAAAACGTCTTTTCAATAATTACATATTTTAAAAAGCTTGGAACACTATTTATTTTAACGATATTTTTCGATTTCTATTAGTTAAGTCTTTATTTAATTGAAGTTTAAAGGCATTCAATTAATATAACATTTTAATGTGGAATGAACAATTATTGATATATTGTAGCAATAGAATGAATTACATATTATTGAAATTTTAAAATGTATATCCCAATGGACTTAATTAAATTCACAATCTTCAATTGAATTTACGCTTTTGTTTTTTTCTAAATTACAGAAAACTAGATTAAATAATATTATTAATTTTAAAACTTATATCCCAAAGAACTTTATTAAATTCACAATTTTTCATTGGTTTTTGGCATTTGTTTTTACTAAATTAAAGAAAACTAGTTTTCTATAAGTTGTGTCACTGTGCACAAAGGCAAAGCATAAACTGCGCCTCCAATGCAGCTGCCGAAAAACAGCAACAGAAATAAATTCAACGACAAGAACAACAATGAGAATGAAAATAGGAGAGAGTCGTGGGTCAGTCGCAGCTTTGCAGCGCGTTGGAAGAGTCGCGACGACAGCGTGGAAAAAAGCCGTGGCAGAGGCAGAGACAGATGCAGAAGCAGAGTATCAGAGGTGGAGGCAGAACTGGAGGGGACACAAAACGCAGCAACGTCCACGCAATGCATGTATGTGCCACGCGGTACGCACACTACTAAAGAGACGCACAATATGCGATACATGGGGGATACATGGGATGGACAGAGGGGCTGTCGTTATACTGGGGGGAATTGGAGGCACTCGAGAGTGGGAGGCAACCACCCAAAAACAATGGACAGGCACTAAAATGCAGCCAGAATGAAATGTGCCCAACACATGCAGGCACACACACACACCAATACACACACACACACTCACACACACCAATACACATACACACACTCACACACACACACTCACACACACACACTCACACACACACTCACACACACACACACACATACATGACGAGGCTATGTACGAGAATCGGATGGACCATGTATTGCCCATTGACCAGGCACCTCTGAATGCTCTTTCCCCCCCGTGCATGCCCTCGCTCTCACTCTGTCGCTCTCACATACGAATGCTGTCCTTGTCACCCACATTTGGGTGGAAAGCCTTTGGGCCGCCTCGCTTGTTTACCAATTTATTTTGCGCACAAAACGAAACACGGAAAATGCATGAGGCCCAAAAAGAGCGTGGAGAAAAAGCAAAGCAAGCAACGTCGCAATGGATAGCCACAGTCACAGGACTCGGGCATAACTACAGCAGCAACAACAGCAACAACAACAGCAACAACAACAAGCAAACAACCAACAACAACAACAATAAAAGCAGCAGCAGAAAAAATTGCACAAATTTCAGTTCGATTTTTGGTCCATAACGCTGAAAAGGCTGCAGCATTTTCAGTTGCTATATCGAGCTGCCTCTCACTCCCACTATTCGCTCTCTCTCTCTCTTGCTCACTCTCTCTCTCTCTCTGTCCCTCTGTTTATCTCTTGTTCGTTCGTTTTCATTTTGCGGCTGTTTCAGTTGTTTTTTCTTCCTGTTTGCCACTTTGTGCGTAGATTTTCCTTTGCCGTAGCTTTTCTTTTTTTCCACAGTTTCCTCTTCTTTTTTGTTCTTTATCGCGGCTTGCGCTTTGATAGAATGACCGGAAAATTCATCTTCTTTTTCCTTCTTCTCTCCATTTTTTTTTTTTGGACTTGCAATCCAAATTGATGGGAAGTGGACCGGGGGAGAGTATAGTGTCGTAGTACTACGCTAGACACATTGTTAGTCAAGTTTCGTAGTATGCAGCTGCAAAAAGTCGCCATGGAAAAGAGCACCTACGAATACGGAGTAAAAATGTGGCACAAAGGACATGCGATGTCTAAAAGCCAACAAGGAAACAACACGCAAAGAAACGACGAAAATTAAATACGAGTACACTACAAAAAAAATTAATATGATCTTTGTAGTAAGTACTGAAAACAAGAGATACAATTCAATGGGTTATTAAAAAAAAAAGATAATTTCAAAGCATTTATGTTAAGTATAAAGTCAAACTAGCACTCAAAATTTTGTATGTAATTTAAAATTATCACTTCTATCTTTCAAGACTTGCAAAAAAAAAATGTATTGTTTAACTTTTTTTATTTAGCAAATTCCTTGACAAATTTAAACAATAAAACTTTTGTTTTTTGGCATCTTTCTGATAGTCAAAAGTGGAGCACAAAATGCAATTGATGTTGGAATCCGTTTGACGCACGCCTAAAAGACGACTACAAAATTCAAACTCAGGATTTCGTGTGTATGTGTGTGTGTATCTTTGTGTGTGTGAATTAGCACACTCAGCAGCTGCAAGTGTGGCAAGAGAATCCTTGTTGATGCAACATGTTTGATTTTCATAAACTAATCAACTTGTAAAATTTGTTATACTAATTTATTATTTAAACCATATATAACAGATTTGATAAATATAAATAAAGTTTCAATAAAAATTGTGCATATTTAAAATATTTGAAAATATTTCTAAAAATTTTAAAATATATGATAGATCTAGCTAATAATAAGCTATACTGATAGAAAAACCTAAGGCACAAAAATAAAAAAAAATTAATTGTAGAAAAAAACTAAAATAATTTTAGAAAATTTATTTTAAGCTCTTCCAACTCTAATTAAAATATTGATATTAAGTCTTTTCTTGGAAAGTCTCTTCATTACCTAGTAATTACTTAGATTTCTGTCAACTTTATAGACATTTCCAAACTGTTTTATGGTTTACAAATTGGAATTCAACTATCAGAATTTGTCATAATTTCAAAAGGAAAAGCTTTTAATAATGCTTGAATTAGTTTTGATTAAACTGATGCTGATATCTAGCAGCTATAGCATTTTCCGAGATCAATTTAATGAGCAACTGGTCAGTTATCTGCATGTGAATAGAACCCATATCCAGGAAGCTTTGACGCTGATCCAGTCGATCTACACCCGAAATTGTGTGCATATCTATTGCCGGAATGATCAACGGTTGCAGCTGGGAAACATTTTTCAGAGCAATCGCTTGAGGTTGATAACTGTGGAGCCCAACGTGAAGTACATCCAGTACAAGGGGACAACGGCACAGGCAGTTTATCGAGCTCATCTCCAGGACGATGAATGCCACGAAGGGAAACTAATCTCCGGCAGGACGGAGCAGATTCACTACATTGCACTGCCGTCACATTCACAGGTTTGTTATGGCATCTACACGGATCAGGCCTACAATTTGACCCTATTGCAAATGCGGTGTGATCGGGAGCGTGTATCACGCTTCGCACTGGGAATTGTGCTGTGGATGACGGCATCACAGGTGGGGGAATCCCTTATATTGTCCTACATTCTTGCTATCATTCTGGGCGTGCATTTGGCCAGCTTGGGTGTCGTTTGTGTAGCTCTTCTTTTCTCCGGCGATCTTCAGCTGAAAGGCTTGCAACCTTTAGGCGACAATTTCAAGTTGCTGCTGGAACGGAATCCCACAATCGTGACACTGGCATTGGTCGCCGGAGCGTGGCTGCTGCTCAGATTCTATCACCGATATCGCTCCTTACGGCGTTATCAACTGGTGCGTAGTGCACATTTCCGGCTTTTGAGATTACTCTCGTATTTCCTTATCCTTGGCGCCTCGGAGCATAAATATTTCGGCTGGTTTTGTGTATCCTTGTTGATGCCTTGGCCAGAGCTCGGCTGGCTGATCCATTGGCTAAGTGTACAGGGTGTCAGAATCAAACGAGAGTGTTTTCCTCCACACACAAGGCGTCTGTTAAGGGAGGAGGAGTTCCAGGCACAGTCCGGCTTTGAGACCCAACGGGCTCTGGGAGATTTGCGCCAGCGTCTTCAAAGTCAATCGCCCATGTGGGAGCAGGTGGCGACTTTGCAGGCACCACAAGACTTTGCACGATTCGTCTGCAGCGGCACTTTTGTGAGGAGGACGCAATTGGAAGACAATAGATCCGACAATTGTTATGATATCAACGGGGAAATGCAATCAACGGCCAAGATTGTCGCCAGTTCGCTGCTGGAGCAACTGACGGCCGTCATTAATGGCAACTCTCCCACCACGTGCGAATCTGCGGAATCCCTCTATCGGAATTTGCACTACACCGGTTCCACACGCAGCCTGAGGCCGGTTCCACGCCAAAACTAAATGCATTTGATAATTGAAAACTAAGGCGAACCAAATGCCAGTCATCTCATCAGTTCAGGAGTCAGAGAGGAATCTCCACACAATGCAAGGGAAATTGCCTCGAGGCCAAAAGTGGAATCAAATCGATTCGAATCCAAGCAAAATGGCAACAACAACAACGCAACTTGACAGACACATGAATAGAGGGCCATGTTGGATGGCCTAAGCCCCCTTTTAAGCCATACAAAATTTGGTAGATTGGTTAAAAGTGCGGGTCAAGCAAATAGGAACAAATTTGTGATTGATTTGTGTCATCGAATTAATTATTTAACCATAAATATAAATCGCTAAGATTTTTATTTCAATTAAAATTTATATATAGGCTTTAGATTTTGTTTTCGAAATCAAGAAAAGAATAATAATAAGAATAGTGTCGGAATACGATTTAAATTGATTGATTTTTGCCAGAATATTGTAAGTTGAATCGACTTAACAGCAGGTTAAAACAATTACATGTATTCTTTCTTCAAATAAGTACTTTTTTGGTTATAACCAAGTCATATAGCTAACTGACATTCTCCATTATATTTGTCATTCTGAATCTGAGTGCGAAAAACTAGAAATATTGGATGTGTGATGACTATTTGTTTTAAGAATCTAAGCCTAAAGTTTTTAGTTCGTAAAAACCTAAACAACATAACAATTATTAATCTCTAAAATCTTTTAACTCTTAATTAATGAGATAATTGAAATCTAGTTATTTATATATTATGTTATTATTTTATATTATATTATTATATTATTTAAATCTAGTTATTTATATATTTATACAAGACTAAAAGCGGTCATGAAAAAAATAATACAAAAACTAAACTAAAAATTATATGAAAGATTAACAATTAAATTAATATGGAATTTAAATAAAAAACTGAAACTGCAATCATTGCAAATCTTGGATCAACAAACAATTTTTAAATACCATCTGACGTAACTTCTTTTTATCATTTCAGTTTAAAATTTAAAATTGCGTATAATATAATATAATATAATATTATAATATTACATTCTTATTTTATTTAGAATTCTCAAAAAATTCTTTCAAATTAAAAATTTGACCAAAATTAAATAATAATGATAATGACCCACGATACTTACACAATCCAACAAAATTCTATTTATTTACAAAATTGGTGTTTTTCTACTGACTATTCTTACTGACCTGCTCCTTAATAAATAACCTTCTGAATGTAATTCACCTTGTTAAGACTACCCAAATGATGCAGAAGCAATCAAATTATGGGGCTATTAACTTGCACATACCATAACTCTGATAATAATGGGAAGTTCTTATGTAGATGGCCAATTTTTCCTCCTTGCACACACGCAACTTGGGCAGGAAACTGGTTAAAAGTGCGTGAACAGTGTTACAAATAAGAGACTTAAACATAGGTAGTTAGCCTTGGATACCGTTCCAGGACACACGCAGATACACACACACACACCTATTACCCCTGCATCTTAAACACAAACACACAAATACACACACACACACACACTCGCCATTAACAACAGTTAGAAATAGCAACAAAGTTCAGTCAAACATCAGCAACGTTCGAAAGCAGCCACAAATCGACCTCCCTCTTCCCTCCTCTTCCCCTCCGGCTGATCCACCCATTGATAAGGCCTAGGCAAAATGCAAATGTGGAAAATGTGCTTTGACATAACCGTATATATGTATCTGTGTGAGAGTGTGTGTATCTGTGAATGGGTGTGTGTGTGTGAATGTGGACAGTTGCAAAACGCATTTCAAATCGAAAAGTGGAACTTCAATCATTTGGCAGAGCAGGTAGATGAATCAGGAGAATTTTAGTTCTTTTGATACCCTGTATTCAATACCCAAAGAAGGTATTAAATCAGGAAGGTTTTGTTTTTATAATATGACACATAAATATTAACTGTATGGAGAATAAATTTAACTTCGGCATTTATAAATCTTTCTTAAATTCTTTTTTATAAAAGTGTAGAAAAGTAATAATAAAATCATTATTTAAGGTTAGAGAATTCTGCAAAAACTTAGGAATCTTTTTACTAATTAAAAATATATGCTTAAAAATTGAAAGAGAACTGGAAAACAATTGTGAAAATAAAATAAATTAGTAGAATAAAATGTAAACAAGGTTTGAAGCTAAATCTTTGAATCAAGAGATGCTTATTTGAGTTTGAATATTGGTCTTATACTGGTACTTTCCCTAACTTAATCTGTATTCAAGCAACAATTATGTATATCTGTCACAGGGTATTTCATAGTCCATCAAATATTGATTTAAGCGATTTAATTTTTTTTCGTTGCTGCCTGCTCATTGATGGTGGTTGGAAAATTGACTAAATGCAACGTTTCGAGTTCATTACGGGGAGCTCCCCATGAGCTCTCGGACCGAAAGCGACACGGCCAAATGGGCCAATTTTCCCAGTCCAAATGCTGTCCTGTCATGTCGTGTCCTGCCCAGTCAAACGAGTCCAATTGGGTTTTTCTATGCGAACAAATTTTTGGTTTCGCTGCTTCGGTGGTTGTTGTTGTTGGTTCCCATTTGGGACAGAAGGGGGCGCATCGCAGTTTGAGGGGTGGATGGCAAAACTGCATAGGCAGTAAATTTTTTCCATTTTCTTGTTCTCTTCAACTTTTCTATTTTTACATGTATTTCTTTTTTTTTTTTTTTTGATGTCCCGCGCAAGGATTTTTCATAGTGGGGTGGCAAATTGTTGTCGTTGTTGTTGTTGCATAAAGTTACGTCAAAGGTCAGGAAACGGGCGTACTTTTTTGAAGGTGGTGGAAAAAGTGAAAAGTTTTCAAGTCTGATTGTGAGTAGAGTTGTTTTTTTGTTTTATTCTGAGCTGCTTGACTTCTAAGGGTTTTATGGTGCATATCCCTACCCAACTTAAGGGGTTTAAAACTTGTAAATAAGTGTTTAAAGTTAAAATATCAACTGTGATTTTGATATTGGTGCTTGGGGAGTGTAGAGGTAACTTTTTGCTCAATATTCAGTATAGTGTAGTGCCAATTAAGACCTTTAATGCATAGGATAGATTCTTTTTAAAAGATTCATTGTTTAACTTTATGGTTTCACTAAAAACGCAATACCTTGTACTTATATTACTTATATACTTAAATAAATGTTATTTAAGTATGATCTCTATCAAGTTTTGACTTTTTGCAATCTGAATTTCGTAAAATCTTATTTTGCAGTTATTCAAGTAATTCTTTTTCACAAATCTATGAGTTCACACTTTCTGTTTTGCAAGAATGAAGAATTGTATTAATTATTACTTGCTTATGTTATTTAGAGAAAATTAGAAAAATATATAATGATTTCTATTGGTCTTTTTGGTGAATTTTATATTTTGTCAAAGCAATTTTTTGAGAATCGTAAAAGGCAACATTACAGTTAATGGATATTAATTTATTTTCTTATTTCATTATTTCTGTCTATGGTTTTTCGAACAAGTTAAAAGAAAAATACTTTTCATTAAATTTAATTATTTTTAAAAATAAAAAAAAACTGTATATAATCATTAAGGGGTTAAAAACAAACAAAACTTAACTGATTTAAAGCCAATTAATACAAACTTTCGACATTTCTCAAAACTAAGAAGTTGTTGGAAAACTTTTTCGCTTGCAAACTTGCACAGTTGTATACAAAATTATATTTACTGACCTGCACCATTTTTGTTCCTTTTATTTGTTGTTAATCCAATGGGCAAATCAAATGCCAGCAAAATTTGACGCCGGCAGCAGCGGCGGTGGCGGCGGCGACTGCGAAATCAAAACAAAATGTAAAAACAGCTACAACAACTTTCAAAAAGGCGAAAACCAATGTTAAACGCACGTGTTAATTTCACTTTTTGTTTTGCTTGTATTTACGATTGCGTTTTAATTCATTTGGCAACGCGAAATTTGCATTTATTTATGTACATGTATTTTTGCAATTGTGTTAAATTTTAAATGCAGTATGCAGTTCACAAGAAGAAAACTAACGAAACGCGTGCGGTGACGACGCGGCCTAAGCAATTATTGTTGTAGTTATGTTAATATGTTTTACTGAGCTTTTAACATTGCTTGAATTTGTGCGTGGGACGCGTTGTTTGTTAGATTTCCATCCGCAATTAACGAAAATGAACCGCACGCAACAAGAACATCGAGAACAATGTTATGTTATCGCTTACTTGCACCGCACGTGCTAGAGTTGTATCGACTGTTCTTTCAACCAATGTTGCCACCCAAGAAAAAATGAGCGTCTGGCAACCTTTCAATAAAAGATACATATTTAAAAATAGTGTTTTTTCCAAAATGTAATTTATTTTTATTTTTCTTAGTTTTGAAGCTAAAAATTTTAACATTTTTGCAGAGTTATTGTTAGAATATTGGTCGAATTTCAGCTATTTTTATAAAATTAAATTTGTAGCTTCTTGCCCCGAGCATCATTCATAGAATCATTCACCAAAATTTTATGTATTTTCAAAGTAGACAAAACCAATTTTCTCATAATGGCTTTTATTGATTTTTTAAATAATAGTTTTTCGTTAAAAGTGGTGAATTTAAGAAGCGCGCCGATCCGGAAAAGATCTCGGCCGGACACAGCAGTGTGGCAGCCTTGAATCAAAAAAAGCAGCCCCGTAAAACGACACTTCCCATTTTCAGATCCATTAGCAGTTACCGATAGTTAGAACGTCTGGCAACCTTTCAACTCCATGAAAGTGCGATAGTAAAAATAACTTTTACAAACTATCATTTTTTATTTTTCTTAATTTTATAGCTAAAATTTAAAAAGTATATTGCAGAGTTATTGTTAGAATTTTGTTGAAATTCAGATTAAATTAAATTGAGCTAAACAACTTCTCCCGAAGAGGGGTCACAAATTCCCAACATTCATAGAGACTATTCACTTTTTTTATTATTATTATTTTATTTAAACATTCATAGAAATTATAAACTATGTTTTTATCAAATTTCGAATTATAAATTTTAATTTTATTTTAAATTTATTATTCAATTAATGTATACTTTTTGACGGACTGTATAATGCGCTTTACAACACTAAACGAAAACTCTGCGAAACGTTTTGTTTACTCGAGTTTTATTAACTTTTAGCACTTTGTTTATGGCAATTTAAAATGTCGGACAATGAATATGAACGCTTCGAAATCACAGACTATGATCTGGACAATGAGTTCAACATAAACAGACCGCGCAGACGCCAGACCAAGCATCAGCAAATTTATGGTAAGATATACTGGCAAAAACATTGCAATCTGCTAAAGATTTGATTATTTTCAGGCATTTGGGCGGATGACAGTGACAATGAGAGCGAAGGCGAGAAGAGCAGCGGACGACGCGGACGTCGTGGCTTAGGCGGTGGCTCTGCCGGTAAATCAAAGGACTACACAGCTCCAGTTAGTTTCGTAGCCGGCGGGATTCAGCAAGCCGGCAAAAAACAGAAGAAGAAGAAGCCGGAGGAAAGCGCGGTCAGCGATGAGGAGGGAGGAAGCAATGCGGATGACAGCGATGAAGCGCGTCCTTCATTTGGACGCAAGCAACCGGAGTTGATGGGCAATAGCGATGCCAACAGCTCCGACAGCTCGGCGGGAGCGGAGGAACATCATCCGCGAAAGGCAACGATGACGTCACGTCAAACAGCCGGACTCAGGCATAATTCACACATTGCGAGTAATCGGAATGTGGGTGCCTGGGAACAGCATACGCGCGGCATAGGCGCCAAGCTGCTGCTGCAAATGGGTTACGAGCCCGGCAAGGGTCTAGGTAAGGATCTGCAGGGTATCTCGCAGCCGGTACAGGCACATGTGCGTAAAGGACGCGGTGCCATTGGCGCCTATGGACCAGAGACAGCAGCAAGTGTGGGCGGACAGCCAAAGCCTTTAAAAATCGACGAGGGAGCTCAGGAGGCTAAAGAGTCGAAGGAGCAGCTCAACAAATGGAAGAAAGGCGGCAGCGAAGCACGTGAAAAGTCCAACAAGCGATACTACTACAAATCGGTGGAGGAAGTCATTGCCAAGGGTAAGAAATCGGATCATCTGCTGTCGGAAAAGCTGAGCAAGCGTCTGGGCAATGTTCCAGTGATAGATATGACTGGACCGGAGCGACGTGTGCTCAGCGGATATCATGCCTTGGCTCAGAATAAGATAACGCCCGAGGAGACACTCTACGATGCACAGGGAATTGGAGTGGAAGAGAAGGGGGAGAAGAGCACGCCCGTCTCCATATTCAGCATGCCGGAACTGACCCACAATCTGCAGCTGCTCGTGAGCCAATGCGAGCAGGAGATAATTGCCATTGACAAAACAGAGCGTGAGTGTTCGGATCGTCAAGCGGCTTTGGAGTATGAGCAGCAGCAGCTGCTGGAACTGGTGCAGCTGGAACGGAATCACATGACCACGTTGCAGGCGGCACTCGCCCGCCTCGATCAGCTCAGCGAGAATCCGGAGTTGAGCCTGGCCCAGGCGGAACATTTGTTCCTCGAGCTGCAGCAAGACTATGCGGCAGAGTACAAAGAATTTGGACTGGCCGATCTGGCGGCGGGTGTTATAGCACCGCTCCTGAAGCGGGAACTCGGCGATTGGCAACCATTGGAGCAGCCGACACATCCATTGCAGCTGATCAAGCGATGGCGTGGCATATTGCAGCAGGACGGACCTGATGTGTCGGAGCAACAGTCGCGCAATATCTTTGATCCCTACTCCTCGCTCATCTGGGCTGGCGTGATGCCCTCGTTTAGAGCCTGTGCCGCCAGCTGGCAGCCAAAGGAGCATGCCCCAATGGCAGCTCTGCTGGATGCTTGGGCGCCTTTGTTGCCCACTTGGGTGCTGGACTCGGTGCTGGAGCAGCTTGTGCTGCCGCGACTGACGATAGGCGTCAGCGAGTGGGATCCCCTGACGGATACTGTGCCCATCCATAGCTGGATTCTGCCATGGCATGCAATACTGGGAGCCAAACTGGAGGAGTCCATCTATCCGCAGATCCGTAGCAAACTGGGCGTTGCCCTGCAGGCGTGGTCACCGCAGGATCGATCAGCACGCGCCATGCTGACGCCCTGGCAAACGGCCTTTGCCGAGGAGCAACTGGTTCAGTTCCTGTTGCGTCATATTATACCAAAGCTGCAGGCGGTGCTCGCCGAATTCGTGATCAATCCGCTGCAACAGAATCTGGAGTTATGGCATCAAGTGTGGGAGTGGCATGAGCTGATCCCCGCCCAACACATGGCTCAGCTGCTGGACAAACACTTCTTTCCGCGCTGGATGCAGGTTCTCGTCATGTGGTTGAATCAGTCGCCGGATTATGCGGAAATCTCACGCTGGTATGCCGGCTGGAAGAGCATGTTCAGTGAGGCGATCCTACGGGAGCCTTGCATCAAGGAGCACTTGCGTCGCGCTCTCGATATGCTGCATCGTGCCACGGATGCGGTGCTGCAAACCAACTCTGCACCGCCACCGCCCATGCCACCAACTCCTGCGCCTGTGCTCCTCACTCCTGTCATGCTCGTCGATGTGGCGCCTCCAGCTCAACTGGAATTCAAGGAGCTCGTCTCGCAGAAATGCGCCGAATTGGGCATCATATTTGCCCCACTTCCAGGTCGACGGGAACTGGGCAAGCAGGTGAGAGTTGAGAGGAAAACTTGGTGTAACTTTAGATACGGAATCAGGCAGGAAAAACTCATTTGAGCCTCTTTAATAGGAAATGGAAATAGTTAGAACTAGATTCAGCTTTATTTTAAACAAATTGTCCTTAGATTAAACCGCTTCAACGATTTTAATAACTTTAACCAATTTTCCAAGTTGTCTAAACCATTTCTATGAGATTTTACTACGTGAATCCGTTTATGCAGTATCGGCATTCAATTATCATTTTTAATTTTTGTAATAAAATTTTAAAATTATAATTATATTGAATTTTGACCCCTTTTCAGGATACTCTATTAAAAAATTGTACATTATCTAATTCATACAGATAATTTTTTGACTGATTGATTTTCTTAAACTCTTATTTGTGTTTTCTGATATTATATTTCTATCTGTATTTTTTAATAAATTTCTTTCCATTCCAGATCTATCGCGTGGGCAAACTCTTCTGCTACATCGATCGCAATGTGTGCATGCTGAGCGACAGCAGCTTTACAAATTGGCAGCCCGTGGGACTTACCCAGTTGTTGGAGCGGGCACAGACTGGTCTCCTTTAGAGGCAAGTTGCAGAAGTGCCACTCCAGGATTAGTGACAAAATGTCGTTAAAGCTGATGACGTTAAAAATTTAAATAATAATAATAGTAATAACAAAAAGAAAGAAATAAAAATAATGATGTTTTTTTATTAATACGGTTATAATAATATAAAATATGGAACAGATATAAATTAAATTGATGATAAAAACTTCCTAAGAATTGATATAACGTAGCTCTCCTAACCAACACCCAAAAAACTATTGCTCTAATAATGTTGCTTGCAGAAATCTGATCATAACTTATTGGTCATTAACTTATTAGCTATTATATTATACGTTTTTGTGATACCATTTAAAAGGACACATATTTATAAATACATTTGGTTTTTTATTACTTTTGATTCTTCTATTCATAATTTCTAAGTCAGTAACAACTTATCGATTTTTATATTTGAATTAATATTAAGACTGTCATATTGTGGTTTTTCCTTAATACATTAATGATGATAGCGTATCAAATATAATGTGATATCGTCAAAATTCACTTTAATTGCCACACATTTAATATCGCTTTCAATAAGTCGGCTTACTCGTATATTGTACACTGTATAGGGACTTGGATATCAGGCTGTGCCTCGATAGGGGTCTCAAAAACCATATAATAATAATTCATAATTTGGGAACATGAAATTTTGATAAATGAGAAAAGTTTATCAGCTCAACAGGAAGTTTGAAATTCGTTCACGACTACCGAATACAAAAATAGTCATTATAGAGTAATTGACATGATAAAAATATTTAAGATATAAAAATATGTAAAGAAATAATTAATTAACGATTACTTTACACATTTTTTTCCATAGTGAATAAACTATTACCTTAACGTTCGTCATCGAGTTCAATAAATGGGTTTCCCAATATGATTATTTCTCTTGCAGCTCAGAGATAAGCCAATAATTAAAAAAAATATAGAAAGAGCTGGACAGAACTTTTTATGGTGTTCAAAAAATAAATTGAATTTCTTATCGGTCTTAACACTTTACCCATAAATATTGAGAGCATTTTTTAAAACCCAAAATAAAATAATAAAATAAATTTAAATAATAACAAGTAATAATTTAATTTAATTAATAATACTATATATACATGCATGCGCATTAAAATTTTTTAAAGAGTAGTATATCTACTCTTACTTCATAGAGTTCTATAGCTTTTCTGTTTCACACATTTACAACAAAGCTATTATACCCTTTAATTGACTAGTTTTACATTGTATAATAACTAAACATATCAAATTACTTCTAGTAAGTATTTTGTACACTCGAATACTTTAAGATTGTCATTATCAGACGCATGTGACTTATCTGATTCCCGTACAATATCAATTGTAACAACTGGTCAAATATTCACTTATATGTATGTAAGCACACACATATAACCAAGTGTGTATATATGTATTTCTGATATTAAAATATGTTTATCCAATGTGGTATTGATCAATGGACTATCCCAAGGCATTCCCATAATCAGGCACTTCCCGCTTATCAAACCAGCTCCGGTCTTCGGATCTACGAACTCTCTCGCGCTCGGTTTCTGTCAAGTAGTATTTGTTTCGGAGTCTTCAGTTGTTAACCACCGTTTGTCGCTTGCGGTTATTTGCGAACGGAAATTTCGGGTTTGTTCGAGTACAAAATAAAATAATACTTACGAATGTATTATCACTAAAGCAATCTGCGAATTGCACAAATTTTTATGAGTCCATCGATAGGAGAATTGTCATGCTCTAATATAAAAGAAAACTTTTATAAGTATAAATCAATACAATCAGTTAATCAACAGGTGAATCATAATCGAGATCGGAAAGATAATAAGTCTACCTATGTTAAAGCAAATTGAATGTATATTATTTTTTAAAATAATTTGAACCTTATCAAAGAAGTCAAATTCTCATTCTCTTAGTTATTCTGTAATCAGTCAGTGAAACATTATTTACTTTACTAAATCTTTTTATAATTTTCAAGAAAAAAGCAGAAATGAATTCCGTGCTTTATAATAAACTAATGTTATTTTTTAAAATGTAATCTTTAGAATTTATAATCTTTCCATGTAAGATTATTAGATTATACATTTATCTAATCACAAATAGAAATAAGATTCCTAATCTTAACTTTTAGCTATATTCACAACAGCTTTGAAACTTCCCAAACTAATCAATTAAATTTTCATATTGTGATTCAATAGTTATCTTTATCGATAGACCCATAAAATAAAATAGGTCGCTCCCATCAAATATTGGCTATGGTGAATAATGTTCGGGTATTATCGGTAAAGTTTTGTCTGTGGCACTAACACGTAATTGGGATAGTTTTACTCAAAGGTAATTGGAGTGCACTTCAATTCGGAGTTATCATTGACAGTGTGACAGTGGGAATAAAAATATGTTTATTATGTCATAACATTACAGGGAAATTGTGTTACTTTGATAGTCGCAAGTGTCGCCCAGTTTAGTGCACAAAATTCACTGTCCAACAGCAGGTCGGACATCCATGGCTCTACAGATCAATAAACGCAGTTTGCGAACACTTTCGCTCCTCTTGCTCCTCGTTTTGACTTCCCTGCTCCTACTGACGAATCTTCAAGATGCCCGACAATTGACGGTCGCTCTGTCGCCGCAACGGATCAATGAGATTGAACTAGAGTCTGTCAATCTCCTCGGATTTACCAAAGCGATCCCATTGTTCCCCCCGACCACAGAGGTGCCCAGATTGGTCACAAAACGCACCCGAGAACTCCAACAGCTGTTAAAATGCCGAAATCGTCGGCTAAAATTAGAGAAGGTACAACATGGCGATTATTGGGTAGTAAAGAACATGGTGATCGGACGGGAGAGTCGTCACATGGGATGTGCTGAGTCCATAACATATACCACCAATGGTGACTATACATTTTTCGATAATCTGGAAATGATTGCCCAGCGGTAAGTAGATTTCATATTGAAATTAAAGTGTGTTCCCCAGTATAAGTATATTTTAATATTGAAGATGTTAATTTTGAAAGTGTATTCTTTATCGAGCTTATCTAAAAATATTTATTAAAATTAATGGGTCTAACGGTTTTAATACGTACAATTTCGCAAATAGGAACGATTGGTCGAGAATGCCAAATTTTGTTTTCTTTAGAATAATTCATATATTAAAATAAATATCGTTCGTCACAAAAATTTATCACTAGCCATTTACTTTGTAAAGAAGTAGTCATATTTGCCAACAACAAATATTTCTTTTTTCAATGTAGATATAGATTTTCTGTATTTTGAAAAGACTTTTAAAACTAATCACGAATATCTGTCTCTATTTTCAGCTGGCTGGGTCCCATTAGTTTTGCTATACACTCGCCTGGGTATGATCTTAAGTCCACCCTGGATGCTATACAGTATGTGAGAAACTGTTTGCCGGGAAGTCGATTGATCAATGATTATGTGAGCTTTCATGTCTACTTTTCGAACAAACATATGCCGGATTATGTACCCTACAATGAGGATGAGACCTTAGACTGGCCCTTCAAATGTACAACGGAAAATGGAACCTTATTGCCACCGCCTTATCATCGGAATCGCAGTGAAATGTACAAGGAACACGCGAATATGACCTATCCAATAAATGTGGGACGGAATATTGCCCGTCAGGCGGTGAACACCCATTTCATTTTCGCTTGCGATATCGAACTGTTTCCAAGTCTGGGATTTGTGGATCAGTTTCTTGACATGGTGTACCGCAACAACAGTGTCCTATCCCTGAATAGCACACAGCCCCCGAGAGTGTATCCTTTAACTGTCTTCGAGATATTTGAGGACGAGCAGCTACCTAATAATAAATTCGAGCTAATGGAATTGTACCACAAGCATCGAGCTCAACTTTTCCATGCAAGAGTCTGTGCGAATTGTCACAAGGTGCCCCGATATCAGGATTGGATAAATCGCGTCCCAAATGTTACGGATGAATTGCAATTGTTTAGCATGACGTTGCGACAAGGTTCATTTAGATACTGGGAGCCTTTCTATGTCAGCGACAATCGAGAGCCCTTCTTTGATGAGCGTGTTACCTGGGAGGGACAGTCCAATAAGCGTATACAGGTGGGTAAATACTTTAAGCATTCTTGCAACTCCATTTTGTCTATTCCCTATTAGGATTTCAACAAATAATACCCAGAATATCAAAATTTAAATACAAATTTAGCAAAACTAATATAGGAACTATGTATTTTGAATATAAGAATTAGGAAACAAGAATTCGAAATATGTTAATAGGATATTAAAATTAGGAAAATAAATGGGAAAGGTACAAATGGCTCGATTGATAATAAAATATTTTTGATTCTTAGCTGTTGCATTTTTTTCTAATACGAATGAAATAGATTTTCTTAATTTTATGCTTTCCTTTTTTCAATCCATATTTTTGATTCGTCAAATTTTATTTTTTGTTTATATTTTTAATCTCCAAATTTTTATAAACATATTCTAAATTCGTATGTAGTATAATCTAGTCAATATTGGTATCGTTTTCTAAAATGATGTTCTTTCTTTACAGGGTTATGCGATGTGCTTATTGGGATATGAGTTTCACGTCCTACATCCTGCCTTTCTAGTCCATAGTCCCGGTATTAAGAAGCCCTCACAGAATTCTACACGCGCTGTCTTTGCCAAGCAGATGACCAAGTTCATCAAGTCCAAAATTGAGCCCGAGTATCGAGTACTTTATGGAAAGAATAAGAAATGCGTAACGTGATTGAAAAAATGAATCCGAAATTAAAAAAAGAACAACGTATGAACAGAATTGACGATTGCTAGGCAATCATGTGATATTCCAAATAGAATTTAATAGTGTAAGTTCAACATTTGTATTTTATTTAATGATTTAATGTTCTTAAGCCACTAATTACGATTAAATATATATAAGTTATCCCTTTTAGCTTCAGGTTCTAGACTCACAAAATTATTGTAGAATTTATACCATGTTAACCACAATCGTAAACTGGTCTTACGTTGCATTTTAACTAGATCTATAGACTTCCAACTGTCGAGTGAATGACGAATAAGAAAAGCTCCATCCAAGGTGAGAAACGAGTAGTTAAGACCGACGAGTACTTTAGCCTGTAATTATTACAAATGTTTTGAATTTAGAATTAATAAAAATTCATAAGAAATAAACTTATTATTATAAATTTCTCTGGAAATAGACTGACCTTTAAGTTGGCACCTCTATCATATATAGACTCCATATCGCATCTCTCATCGTAGAGTGGTTCCAGTTCATTGATGCTTATGTAACCCACACACATGTTCATTTTCGATGAGCTACTGAAGATACTGAGATCGTCTTTTGAATTTGGAGTCAACAGCCATTCTTTTTGCAATCCATAATGATTATAGATGGGATTGGTGATATTATATTCACTTAAAACCTGAATCAATTGATTCTTGGTTTGGGCCAACGGAGCATGCGGCTTATGAGCAAATGTCGGCAGACAGTAGATGCTGTAAAAAGAATATTAAATAAATTGCTAAAGATAGATAGATGTATAACATTTACCTGGTGTACGGCGTGGACATATCGGACTTATAAATATAATTCATCCGCACAAATTTCAGGAACTTCTTTACAAAGTTGGGTGGCGGCACTAGCGTAATGTCTAAGGCCATTACGTAAAAGGTCTGAGCGTTATATCGAGCCACATTTCGCAGCAGGTTAACAGGATAAGTTAGCTTAATTTTATTCCAGTAGGTCAGATCCTGTCGCATCTTCTCAAAGGGTGCAGACTTTGCACACTTATTCGGCGGAGCTGTCATGGAGATTCCAAAGCGCTCTAAATTCTCGGGTATATGTTGGTTATCGATAACCAGATGAATGCTGAGAAACCGACGCATGAGATCCCTTTGCTTCAGACAGTAATTGAGATATGCCAATGATTGGATTGTCTTATCAAAGTCCGAACCACATGCATAAATTGCCAGGCTGATGGGCGCTTGCCATCTGAAAAGCAACCCCTTAGTATTACTTCCGGTGTACGACAAGCACTCACCTGTCTAGTAATGTGGGTAACATGCCAAGATCCATGTAAGTGGCGTGTGTGGTAAGCGTAATGCTCTCATTGCCATTGAAGTCGTCGTATCTACGTATATAATCATGCCAGACCCAGTAATTCCCATGCTGGCGCATCAATCCATGTGGCTGGGTATCATCTTGCTCCCAATCGTCCTTAATCGAATGTATATTATTCAATATAACGAAAAGTGTGCTAAATATTATCGCCCCACATATAATTAAAGCGATTTTACCGAAAAATGGCGACATTTAGTTTATTTATTGAGAAAATTCATATAAGAATTCTTATATATTTGCGCCTACTGCATGTATCTACATTTCATGTTTCTGAAATACAAAATTTGAATTTGAAAGTTCACCATTTTTCCCGGGTGGCAACGCTGTGCTTTATGAAGCTCTGTTAACTTAGCTAAAGCTCTGCTAGCATAACAGTGTCAAGACCTGTTTCTGTAGTTTGGCATAACATGCAGTGTACAGCTTTTGATTACAGAATTCAATTCTGTTGTGGTTGATGAAATACATCTGTTATTCATGCGCGCTAGATTCAAAAATGGAATTGTTCGTGATGACACCGTGTGGTTGATAAGTTCAACTGTGTCCCTGTGCTATTAGCTAAATTCACTGAAATTTCAATCATTTTGAAAATATTTACAAAGCTTATAAGATGTGTTGCTATATAATGAGATATGATTATGGTATATTCAGCTAAAATCTATACATCTTAGCATAACCTCTGCTGATGGCATTGTGGAGTATTACATCTGGCAAGAGCTCCTGACTTTGAAAATATTTATGCATTTCATCCACCTGACAAGCTTCTCCAATAGTATTTTGTTCAATATTCTTCACTTGCCACCATTTAGTAGGCATCTTTGGCATAATATAGAAAATTAGAGGATCTTCCAGATTTCGTTGCTCAATATTAGTAAATCCGATATGATGCTGTGTATTGGGGTTTAACGGATCCGAGCCATAAATTTGTTGATATCGTTTGCTCTTCACCAGTCTCACAATCTGTTCAAAGGCGACTAAAGCTAAAAAGTCGTAGGCCACCAATACTAAAAAAATTTAGGTTTAATAGTTAATATATAAATAATGCTAAGAAAGAATACATACTGGCATAAAAAGTGGCCACAATCGTCAGTAAAGTCAAGTGGGTTAGGTTTAAAAAATGACGAAGGATTCGCAGGAACAGTGTAAAAATCGTAACAATTTCCACAATATAAATAAACTCAAAAATGGCGAGAGGTATGACAAAGCGCTTTTTGAGCTAAAATGATGAGAGAAAAACGACTTGTGATGAAAAGGCTTAAGGAATATTAAGTATACGCACCTTAAAGGCACCATAAGCGGCGATAGCACAGGACATAACGTGAAAAATACTGTATAACTGTAGGACTACAGAAACTGCCTGAGGATCTGTAAGATATGGTTGTAAAATAATATAAATATATATTCTATTTGTAGCTCGTTTGGTACTTACACTTTTCCAACCAGTATATGGAGTCCCTAACCATATAGTAGCTGGCTCTATAACTCAGATTTATATCAAAGGTCGAGATTATCGAAAGTGTAAAACGCATGCCGTGCGTTGATACCACATAGATGATAATCATGCTTTTTAGCTGTAAATGCCGTTATTATAAAACAACAAAATTGTTTATAGAACAAAAGATTTTAATTTGAAATCAAACCATTTTACTTCAATACTTAAAGATACAGATATCTGTTAAAAGCTGTCTCTTAAAGAATATGTATCTAAAAGCTTAAAGAAACCGCTCTAATTAAACATAAAGTTTTTGGAATGGCAATAAAACATGAAACAAAAAGTTTATTTAATTATTTTTAAAAACAAAAAAAACTTTCCAATTTTCGAGTGAGCTTAAAACTTGTAGTTCTAATTCTAATTAAAACTGACCAAGGCAAATGCACTGATAATAATAACACCCAGACGAACTGAAGCGCAGAAGAAATAGGACTTCATGAGGACCATGATAACCGTTGACTGAGTCCGTCCTCGAGGACATGACATCGAAATCGTAGTGAACTCCGTGACGTTCAGCTGGCGAATGAATAATGTTACTCATTCAAGTTGCATTATGGCATAAATTGAGACCAGAGTATGATATGTAGATAGATATCATTGGAACAAGTTTTTGTCATTTGGCCCCCTCTTTCTCTCTTTCCCCTGCCCGGTGTTGTCTGGGCAGCAATCGTTTATTGTTGTCGTTGGGAATTCGCCTGGGTTTAGTAGTTGGCGAGGGTCCTGTCGGACCAGGTAGTTGTACTTTAGAGTTATGTCAAGCGATTAAAATAATCGAGCAGTTAATATGTTGTTTATGGAGAGTTATTTGTGCTATTGTTCAGTTCGCTTAGGCGTTATGATTGTCGCTGTGCTGAGCATTGTGAGAACTCCCGTATCATTAGTTGGAATGTCTATATATTTCAGTTCTGATTTCCTATAGATCATAAATATAACATTGAGCGTTCTATTCTTTGTGCATGGAGTCCATATATTCGATGGCCTCATCGATTTACTTGAGAATGACTCACAGTACAAAAACAGCAATATGGTGAGGAAATCTGTAAGCTGGGTCCATCATTGTGAGTAAATTATATATATGCAAATATAGTCTTGTGAACTATATACAATTTACTTAATTTTCATTGCAGCACCCGACAATGTGCTAGTTTTTTTTCAGTGCATGTGCTATTCTCACATTGCGTTCGCCCTTTTGGGTATCTTCGGTGCTATAAGGGTATGTTATAAGCAAGCCTCAAAAATTATAGAGAACAAGATTTAAGTTCGACCTCTAGATAAACTGAATGTCAAAAAAAATTGAATTTTGTCTTCAATATCCTTGTTTAATGCAAATATTGCAATGATTAAAAAAATCTTACTTAAGATTATGATTTGTAATACTGATTTACGATTTTTAATTGATATTATTATAATAATGAGGCAAGATTTGAGTTCGACCTTTAGATAAATTTTGTGTCAAAAAAATAATTCAATTTTGTCTTCAATTTCCTGCTTTTTTTAAGTCGATAAAATTGTTTAATGAAAATAGTATTGCAATGACTAAAAAAGTTTATGATGTATTTTATTGATTTATGCTTTTTTAATTGATATTTCAAATAATGTGATTTTTCCTCGACACGCTGATCTCTACAAGTTTTTCTATTTAATTTTTAAAAGCTGCACAAATGGCTGGTGATTCCCCTGTCGCTCTTTGAATTCGTTTATTTCCTGGGAATCACAATTGCGCATATTGTGTTGATGATTATGCTCAAGAAGCAAATTAATTTGGGTTTGCTCATTGTGCTCACTTTGATTGGCAGTTTCTATTGCCGTAAGTAAACGATTAAGTAATTAATTCATAATTAAAAACTATTAAGAATTATTTCACAGTTTTTGCGGGATATAACTGCGTAACTTGCATTGCAATGTTTCAAGTCATCAGCCTGGTTAAGAGTCCGAAATATCGTCAACTCTATGGCGAAGATCCATTCAATCCAATTCCACTGAGGCGTCCTCATGGCAGCTATGGCTCCGTACAACAGCTCCCCATGCTGGGCGTGCCCGATGATACGGACATTGATGAGCAGAAGCGTTTGGCCAAATTGGGCCTCTGGCCAAGTCGTAAGCCTCAGGTGATTTCAGTTATTCCCGTGCAGATGCCAGCTGTCAGACTCAAATGGTGGCAACAGCAGGCCCTCGATAAGGATGATCAGCTCCAGGACTCCGCCGTTCTTCGCAACTGGCAGCATGGCGAACTGTTGAAGGGCGCCGCCGGCGAGGCAGAGCGCAAAAACGCCCTCAATCGTCGATATGCAGAGGCGCAACCATATGGATGGCATTAGGAAAGCAAACTAGGAGCAGAGGAGGACTTTGAATAGTATTCATTTGAGTCCAAACCGAAACGAACCTCTTTTATTTATATGCATTTCATATTTTATTGTATTTAGATATTTACAATTATATACCAGCTTGATTTTGAATCAGTTTAAATCTTTAATAAAGTCATTATCTAAAGTTAAATTTTGTTAAATAGTTAGAAATCTTTTTATGAAATATTATTATAGGCGTTAAAACTCAAGGAATATATTTAAAAACAATAGAGAAAATACAAATTTGGTTGTGTAAAATTAAACCAATGTTCGAACTATAACCTTTAGCTAAACTAAACAAATTTATCAAAATTTAACACCTTAAATAACTAAAACATATTATTCCAAATAATACAATTATAGTTCAAAAGTTTTTTTTTATTTTTCATAGCATGAACACGTTTATTGCAATTTGGGACAAGCTGATATTAATATTCGAAAAAATCGTTATGTGGATGGAGCAATTTTGTAATCTTCAAAAATCTGTAAATCTTAACTGAAGCTTCTGTCTCACCGGGAAGTACATAATTTGGAATTCTGTTGCTCCGTTGGCCAATTAAATTGGTTCATAATCTTGCTAAAATCAAACACTTTGTTAAAGATTAAGCTTTTTAAATGTACTTTTAAATCTATGTATTTATAACTTAATTGATATTTTTCCTTCGAGCTCTTTTTTAATTTCAATGCATGTTACTACATCTCTCTGCTAAATGATACTTATTTTATTACGGACTGATATCCTAAAACTATTCATGTTAGGTTGTTATTTTGACGGAATGAAAGCAATCATCGTAGAAATTGTTAGTCTTAATTTAAATTCAAATTTATAATTTATTCACTTCTATTTGAAATTTGAAAATTTAATTTAAATATTTGTGTCAGCTGCTAAAAATAAATATATACAAAAGAAGAACTTATTTAGAGAAAGGTGAAAGTGTAGCATAATGGAAGCTTGAAACGAAAAACAAGTTGCCAATTTTAGTTTCCAAAGATGTTGGCCATTTATTGCCCATTCAGGCAGTACTCGTATTAAAAAACAGCTATAAAATTGCGGTAGATATAATAAAAAAATAAAAATTGCTTTATCAACTTTCAAGTTATTCAATAAAAGTTCGATTTCTCTTTGTGCTGCATTTGCCGGAGAGAGAGACGGAGAAGAGAAAATAGCTTAACAATTCTGGACACCTCTTAACAATATCCCTAGACATCTCTGGATACTTGCTCATTCCCTTTATCCTGGTGGACTTATTTTTTTCGGGGGCACTTTGCATAAACGGCAGTACAGATTATGCAACTGTCTGGGATTGTCAAGCGTCGAGTCGACAACACGCTGCACACTTTGCATATCCTGGCCAGGATGTGCATGCAAATAGGACAAGGGGAAGAGAAGTTGCTGCAACGGGTGGAAAGACTTACAAATGCTTTTTGCCTTTTGCATTTGCAGTCAAATGCACAGCGTTTAGATAAAAAATAGGGAAGAGAAAACTTTCTGGACTATTGTGAGATGCCAAACGAAAAATCAAAGTGTCTAACAATTGTCCCAGCCACTTGGCGACGGGTGCAATGAAGTGAAAGAGAGATAGACAAGGACAGATCGAGTGAAAGAGAGATGGCCAGACGATACAGTCAATTTCAATGTATTTCTGCGTTCGCCATTCCTCCATTGATTCGCATTTGATTCACATACTCCTACCCGTCTCTAGAGATTTCGGCGCTCTGTTGACAGTTGCAGTGCTACCAACTTGTGCACTAATTTAATTAAAACTTTTTGACCGAAAATAAAACACAACCAGTCGGTCGGTCAGTCATTAGGGACTTTAAACTAGGCCAGCACATCATTGCATTGTATAAGTTATAAGAATATTTGCATTTATACATAATGGAATTTCAAATAAATCCGAGTTAATAATTAAATAAGCCAAATATTCTGAAAAATATTAATAAAAGTTTATTAAATATATAAATGGGAAATTATTTTATATTATTTGAAGATAATTGTGAAAGATAAAAGCAAAAATATACAATGGTGTCACATAAATCCATTTTAATCAAGTGACAACTTATTAATAAGATTTCAAATAAATTCGAGTTAATAATTAAATAAGCCAAATATTCTGGAAAATATTATTAAAAGTTTTTTTTTCATATTTAAATGGGAAATTATTTTAAATTATTTGATGATATTTGTGAAAGATAAAAGCAAAAAAATACAATGGTGTCACATAAATCCATTTTAATCAAGTGCCAACTTATTTATAAAATTTCAAAAAAATCCAAGTTAATAATTAAATAAGCCAAATATTCTGAAAAAATATTATTAAAAGTTTTTTTCATATTTAAATGGGAAATTATTTTAAATTATTTGGAGATAACTAGTACGAAATCAATATATTATATCACTAAGAATTTCAGCCAAAAAACTAATAACTCTATTACGTGAAATAATTTTACGAATGAATGTAGTTTTAATAATCACAATAATCCTTTATTGAACATCCCAGCCCGCAAATTCGACCTGTGAATAAAAGTTTTTTTAACATATAAATGGGAAATTATTTTAAATTATTTGAAGATAATTGTGATAGATAAAAGCAAAAATATAAATCCATTTTAATCAAGTGCCAACTTATTTATACATAAGTCCAGGTGAGCCACTAGACGATTTCAATAATAATATCATGAACGTAATCACTGCAATCAAAAGGCATTAGTGCATAACATCGTCAGTTTGTTAGCTTTCTCATTTTTTCTGGCCATTTCTAGGACATGGATAGAACACACGTAAGAGCTCTACGTGTCGTTGATTATCTGTCGGGTGCTTAGCAGCGGATTAGGTTGCCAAAAAACGAGTCGAGCCTTGGCAACAGACTCAACATCGTCGTCGTTGGCACGTGGCGAAGTGTGACGCACACTTTGAACCAACAAGTGGATGGCAGTGGAGATGTTGGATGTGTATAGGTGAGTTAAACTCAAGTGTGAGACACCTGGCTGTGGGTTAAGGTGTGCCTGCAACCAAAAATATGTGTGTAGACTTGACAGTTGTTAAGTTCATGACTGAGTTTTAATTCAAGGTGCGTGTGTGAGCACATTCAGAATGGATCTAAGAGGTAAAAGATAATCGCATATAAACTACAAATTATTAGCTGATATTTTTTTAAATTTTAAAGAGGTAAATCAAGAAAATTAGTATTCATCAGGGATTAAAACCCAAACGAATATCGGTTTCAGTTACGGTTTCGGTTATGCTCGAATTAAGGTTTTCGGTTAGCGGTTATGGAAAATCTTAGAGTATCGGTTTCGAAATGGTTATCGGTTTTTTAAAAGTTTCGGTTTAAAAATACCGGTATGGTTTCGATTCACATTTTATTATAAATTGTTCTCATATAAATTTGGTTTGAAAATTTCGATTATTTTGATTTTACTTATTTTTAATAACTTCGAACTGCCATAACTTTGTCAAAAGTTAATCAATTTCCATGCGCAATGTAAATTTGAGCATGATTTTGCATCTTAATTAGTTCTGCATTTAAATTTTGTTCGATTTAAAAGTTTTGAAAATTTCGAATTTTTTCAAAAAATATACAGGGGTAACACTGTAAATTTTCGAAAAATTTCGATTTTCAAAAATGAACAAAATTTAAATGCAGATCGAATTTAGAGGTAAAATTATGATCAAATTTACATAGCGCATGAAAATTAATTGAGTTTTGACAAAGCTATGGCAGTTCAAATATATCAGTACCTGCGACAGCCAGAACCGATATTAATCCTTATAAATGAATCGGTTACTAAACGGTTACTTCGGTTTAAAGAGTTTCGGTTTGTGGGTTTCGGTACAGCGGAAAAACATTTTTTCGGTTACGGTTTCAGTTATGGTTACAAATTTCAATCGGTTTTCATCGGTTAAAGGTTACGGTTTCGGTTAAGGTTTTAATCCGTGGTATTCAAATAATATGTTTTAAGACATATTTTCAGCTCATACCATAAAATTGTTTCCTTTTCTTAATATGACAATTAAACTTACCAGTTATAGTGAAATGGATTTAAAAAACGTTTTACAAATTCTTAATTCATATTTATACTGTGTATGAAATAATTTTGAATATTTATTTTTTACACACTTTACATTTATTTTGTCAATGTAAATAATAAAATTGTAACGTTTTGTTTCTCACACATTTATCAAGTACTTAACTTTAGTTAGAATACCAAAAATTGAATATGTAACCCAACCCCAAGAATGAAAATAAATATTTGAATTGAGTGCAGTCCAAAGTAGTAGATAGAGACACTTCTCAAATGGTGGGCAGATGATGCTCGGTGCGATGCAGCATCGCTGCATTCTTATTCAGCGGCTGCAGCTTCACATAATCCTGATGAGGGTGATGATGATGATGCTGGTTGCTCGGCAGCAGCGGCAACGATGTGTTTGAAGTCTGTCCAAAAGCAAATGATAAGTTCGAATATGAGGAATGTGATTTATTTGGGGTCACCTTTGATTTATCACGAGACGCGGCAATGGCAGCTGCTTGTGCCGCGCCCGTTTGCAATTGCTGGGCGGCTGTGGCAAGCATGAACTGCTGGGAGGCCAATTGTTGTTGCCGCATTGTGGCTGCCTCGAGGCTGTTGATGTGCTCCTGCTCGCGTTGTTTGGCTATGTAGTCATCGAAGTACGAGTGCTTGATGAGCTTGTCGCAGGACCATCGCTTAGCCGGATCTTTGTCGAGGCACTTCTTCAGCACGTCGATAGTTAGCGGATTTTGCAGAGCTTTCGCTGGCATTTTATCCTCCAGCGGTTCAAGCGTTGGCGGCACTGGCAGCGTTATGCCCTTGAAGTACTCGTTTTGCCCAAAGATTTGTATGTGCCTTGGCAGCAAATCTCCTAGTGTTTTCCGTATCAGATACAACTGATCCACATCACTTCGTCCCGGCCACAGCGCCTCGCCCCGCACCAACTCCGCAAAGAGGCAGCCAATGGCCCAAACATCCACAGGTGTGCCATACTGTGTGTCACCCACCAGCAGCTCAGGTGCTCGATACCAGCGTGTCGCCACGTAATCTGTGTAGTTCTCCCCTGGACTGAGCATACGTGCAAATCCAAAGTCGCACAGTTTTACCTGACCCTGTGCTGTTAGCAGTATGTTCTCCGGCTTAATGTCCCGATGCAGACAACCCTGTTTGTGGCAATAGGCCACGCCAAGGAGCGTCTGATAGCAGATCTGCTTGGTCAGGGGCTCCGGACAGCCCTGTGGATGCCGTTCCAGTTCATGCAGCACCGTCAACTCACAGAACTCAAACACCAGATGCAGACGACGCTTGCGACGAAACACCTCTAACAGGGATACCAAATTCGGGTGCTTGAGGTTCTGCAAAATAAAATAACAGCAATTAATATTATACAAAACACCTTAATGATTCCTCAATGATAGCGTATATTCAACTCTTAAAGCTTGTGATATATGTACATACATTTTGTGGTTGAAAATATCAGACTTATTAATTTTACTAATATTTATTACATACAAATAATTAGTTTCGTCACGCAAAAAGAGACAAATAAATAAAATAAATATGTTAGTAAATAACTTTATAAATTAAATATATTGATAATTTATTTTTTAATATTTAGTACATAAAAATAATTAGTTTCATCACACAAAAAGAGACAATTAAATACTATAAATATATTAGTAAATCACTTTATAAATTAAATAAATTGATTATTTATTTTTCAATTCAATTAAATACTATAAATATATTAGTAAATCACTTTATAAATTAAATAAATTGATTATTTATTTTTCAATATTTAGTTCATACAAATAATTAGGTTCGCTACGCAAAAAGAGACAATTAAATAAAATAAATACATTAGTAAATCAATTTATAAATTAAATAAATTGATAATTTATTTTTTAATATTTAGTACATGAAAATAATTAGGTTCGTACGCAAAAAGAGACAATTAAATAAAATAAATATATTAGTAAATCAATTTATAAAATAAATTAATAAATTTTAAATTAAATCAATAATTCAATTTTAAAATATAATTTTAACCTGTTTTACCCAGAGTTTATTTTTGGAAATCATGTACCCACCTTGAGCAGCCTTATCTCTCGCAGTGCTATTTTACGTATGGCCGGATCATCCTCAGACTCAACAAATCTTTTAACTGCAACCAGAGCTCCTGTTTCTCGGTCTCGACATTTGTAGACAACGCCATAGGAACCCTCTCCTAGTCGACTTAGCTTCTCATACCGATCCATTTTGCTGCTACCTTGTGGTCTGAAAGTGTTTCCAAGTTTAGTAAATAAAATAGCTATGTATTTGAACAATTAAATAGTTAAAATTTAAATAGAGTTAGTTGTGGTTAAATTAGTTTACCTTAGACTCAAACATTGACCACGTTTGATGTTAGCACGACGCATTGCTTTGCATTGAGCACATAGAATGTTTATGAAGTTATTTGATTGACACGAACATATGTGAGATCACAACCACATACGAGTATGTATTTGCATTACATTGTAGTAGTATCATATGACAGATTGAAATGAGCGGTGATCATTTGTTTAACAATTTATTTACAGAATTTTTTATTTTTTTTCGGGTTAATTTTGCTTGATGTCCAAAAGTTGCTTTCTGATTTGCGTATCTTATTAGTTGTGTTAGTTTTTGGATGGGTTTCTTTTTTGCAACGAAAACAAATGAGATTGGAAAAGTTTTAATGAGTTATTTGAATGCCAGTGAATGCCGTAAGCAAATAATTATTTAAAAAACTTTTTAACGTAATATAATAAATTAAATTGTAACAGTGCGTTTAAAACTTTGACACACGTTTAACTTATTGTGTGAATTTTAATAAATTGTTGAAAAATAAGAGAATACATAAATTCTTAATATCCAACTGGATAATAAACAATTTTTTGTTATGTAGAATAATATTGCCCTGTGCCCAAACATACCATATGGACACATAAATACATGCACTTAAATCTACACATACTAAAACATACGTATATATATTAGCACACATGCAGGTGGTTAGACCTAATATTAAACTATTAAACTATTATGAAATTAAACTAACACATCTTTATCCTTACTAGGAATTTGAACCAAAAAATGAATAACTCTATTTCGTTAAATAATATTATGAATGATTGTAGTTTTATAATAGTCATAAGCAATCGATACCACAATAATCCTTAATCGCACCCCGTAAATGAGACCTGTGAGTCCCTCAAAACAAGGCTAAAATCGATTTTCTGGCTAAGTCCTTAATGCGTGTGTCCTTTTCAGTCAAAATGGCGTTTTATGGTAGAGTCTATGAAATTGGAGAACATTTTAGCTGATTTCATATAAATGATAAGCTTAAAAGCAACATTTGTTGGTTTGTTTCAATGTCAGATCGAGGTAACTGAACTTTGAGAGAGTTTGTCGGAAACGGACCCGACCCGGACCCGAAACCTTATAACATGTGTGTGGTTCGTAAACATAGAAAATGCAATTAAATTAAATATTCATGTGCGGGTACAAGGTCTAAGTGCAAATGAAACGGGAAAGAATACAAATACAACACGAATAGAACCAACAAAAAAAAAAAAGGAATAATTGTTAGGGATTGTCGAATAGAGCACTTACCTACTAGGTATCCATCTGGCTAGAATTTGACGTATTTGCCACTAGTTTTTGAAGTGCGAAATGTCAAAATGTTTGAATGATTTAATATACATATGAAATTTTTCATGATGAGCATCACAAATTTTGAATAGACGAGGAGAAATAATACACACCATGCGCTAGATAATCGGGAACTACGTTTCGAATAGCGATCAATATGGTTAAGGTTTTATCTTTTTTAATATTTGTAAGGTCGTTAGACGCGTGCGGCCAGTACAGGAGCCGTTTGTTTGACTGACAACCAACGACTGATTTCCCGGACTTTTGGCCCGATTTGTCAGAGCACCCCCCTTGCCGTCTGGCCGGAGAGACCCGAGAGCCAATGTCATAGCAATGCGACCAAAGTTAACAAAGCAAAAACCACTACAAAAGCAAACCATGCGCAGTGCTCTGAAGTTTTTCAAGAAGTTTCATGTTCCATGTAGTAGCTTCCTATACCCTTACCCCCATCTCTTTAATATTGCCTACCCATAGCTGAGGTGGGTTTGTTGTGTTTGTTTTTGTTTGGCAACGCGCGACGACGCGTCGGACGACGAATACCGGAAAGCATTTGAGGCGTAGTTTTATTCTTTTACTTTTTGGCTTTACTTTTTTATTTTTTGAGGTTACCTGGCAGTTTCTGGTTAACGGGAATTGTGGGCGTGTGCCCCCGTCGCCTTTTAAACTGTGCTACAAAGGAACTTCTGGAGGGGTCGGAGAAAGGCGCAGGAGGGTAGTCCAACAATAAAGAAAATAACTAGGGAAGACAGTCAAACTGGTGCAGCAGTGCAATAAGTTTGCGAATCGGGGGGAATTGGAGGGTGTCGGGGTTACGACTCACTACGTTTTTATACCAATTTATTATGGGTTATTAATGTTTGATATTACAAAGTGTAATTACGCTATAATAGGCAGAGGTATTCCGGCTTGAAACTTTAGTTAAGGGTTACGAATTCACTTGTTTACTTCCTTAATTGATAAATAAATATTTAATAAAGTCCAATTAAACTGGAACTTAACTAACGACTGAAATACAAAGATAGATAGGTAGATAGATATATAGAAGGATAGACTGAAATCTAGCTTGTAATAGTTTGGATTCCTCATAAATTAAAGGATATTGTGAAATTATTTTAATCGATCACTTTTAGACTATTCTATAGAAAGTGCACTTAAAATAATATTTTGTATTCCTTTCGGTATCAATACATGCATTCAAAATTTAAATTAAGAAAAAATATAAAAACGAAGGATTAAATATTTGATAGCTCAAAAGCGTAATTTTTGTAGTAACATTAATTTTCTCATTTAATTATTACACTGAAAATAAATATAATTATATCTATCATTGTACTAATTAAATTAATTTTAAAATGTATGAATAGTATTTATCAATTAAATGAAAATATGTTTTTAATGAAAATATGATCAACGTGTGCATTAGGTTAATACTTCTCAGGTATTTTGTTCTTGAGAATATTCTAGATTCATCTAAGTAAAGTATATAGTATATTTTCGAGTATTCGTGTATTGGCTTACCTTCGCAGCGAAAACAACTTGGATATCTCAAACATTTTCATGGTGAACGTTGTAATATATTATTTTTTATTGCTTTACCACCTTTAGAACTTTAAGAGTAATAACAACTAAGTGAAAGACAACGGCAATGGCAATGGTAGTAACAACGACAACAGCAAACGACACCAACGAATGAAATGGAGCACGAGACGATGTCGAAACGCCAAGAGCCGGTAATCGACTGAAGTTTGTTCTGGCCAGGACTTCAGTAGTAAGGCCAGCGAAATGGCCAACAAGCAAATATGGCAAACAAGGCGCCGTAACAGTTGAAAAAAGTCAAAATGGCCGCTCAACTCGATTGCATCTGCGGACATTGCACATACGCCATGTTGGACATTGGCGCTTCCGTTTTGTTTCGTTTGGCTTCTGTTTGCTGCGGTTGCGTGTTGCATTAAATATACATTAAAAGTACTCAAAAATGCATTGAAATTCAAGCAAGCAGCGACTCTGAAATGAATTACTAACCATTGTCACGCATACGCAGTGTTGTACCAGACCAACAGACACTAAGTTCAAATTAAAACCACGCGTAACACCTTTTATCTCCTATCGTCTATAACCGCTAATTGCTTTCTCTCCAATTTAACCAATACGGGGACGGCCTTTGACCTTTTTATTTTGGCCAACTGGGCTGGTTTGAGCCACTTGCGGTTCGTGCAATTCAATTTGCATAATAATACTCGCAGCTGTCGAGGGGTCAGTCTCTATTTATTCCTATTATTACTACCTTTTGTTTACGAAGGCATTTGCTTTGATTATTCGACATTCTTCATGTAATTGTAGTTGTTTTCATGCCTCTTAATTACATTCTTTACGGCTTAAAGAGTAAAGTGGAGGGTTATCCTGCCATGTAGTTATTCATTTCATTGTACGGCCAGAGTTTTGGCTCTGTTGTTTGCCTTCCACCGGAGTTCAATAGTCGACACTCGCCTGGGGCTGTTCAACTTTTGGTCAAGTGGCAAGGCAAATTCTATATACATATATACCTATTGTGTTGATTGCACTGATTGGTATGGAAAGCGCGAAAATTGACAGCTGCTTCGAGGAAGAAATCTACCAAATGGACTTGAGTAACAAACTGGTAAATTGGGGCTTTGATTACATAAATATTCAATGAAATATTCAAATGCATTCTATATTATTGAGTAAAATCTATATAATATTATTAAATCATTGTTTTTTTTAATTATTTTAATTAGTAATTTTTTTTAAACTTTCTGTGTAACTGTTTACTAATGAAATTTTATTATATTACTCTCTCTTCATTGATATTATTTATTTTTGTTTATTAAAATATATTAAAATCAAAATTATAATAAATAATAAGAGGTTTTTGAAGTCCGCTCCCTATATATATACATATTACATATTACGTATATATATTTTTTTTTCATTAAAAAGTTTGTATGTTTTCTGCTACCTTGTTGGCAGCTTTACAAGTTATACGTCCTATATATTTTAAATTAATTAAATATATTTTCTCTAGACACTTTCAATAGATTGATTTAAATGTGTTTAGCATTTGACCTGGAATTGGTTTGACATACTCGTATGCACACAGTAGCAATGTCCAAAGTGAGGTGACCTTTGCAATAGCGAAAGAGCTCACATTTGTTAGTGCACTTGGCTTAAAAATAATCAGCATTACGTCGTTGAACAACTTTAGCTAGAGTAGAAACAAGCATGTAGTACAAAAATAGAAATAATGCCTGGTAAAAGTTTTGCAATTTTAATGTGCAAAAGGGCAACATAGCGAAGTGAAGTGCGGCAACGTTGCGTTCTGTTTTTGAACAAATATGGGAACTACAGGGATTGCTAAGGTTCGGTTAAGGTGGGCTAGCGGCTTGTGGGCTTGTGGTGTTGACTTGGCCTTGTTGGGCGTTGTATGCCATAAATAACAAGCTATTAATGCCAAATGTGCAGTGCACATACTCATACACGCACAGGTGAAAAAGCATTGCATACTTACGGGCTGCGGCTGCAGACAATATGGCATGCGTAGCAAAGGCCAAGGCCGTTACAGAGGACTAAATGTCATTGGGCGATTGTTTGGTGCAAACTTTTGCACATTTTTCACTTTCCGTTGTTGCCACAAAAGTTAACGTAGCTAATTACGTCGAGTCGAGCTTGCCACGAGGCGAAAGTTTATTCGATTCGTTGTCGTTGTTCGACTATAACTTCGACCTACCTGCGGTGCCTGGCATCTAGAACAGGCTCATTGCACACCTGTATCTTTTGTATAAGACGATAGAGAAAGCAATCCTGAAACGCTTGAGGCAAATAATAATTTTGAAACATTTCACACGGCCACGAAACACGTTTGCACCGTTCCAGCACAGAATTTAGACTAAGGGCATTTTACCTCTATCTATTTTATCGATAAACGCTTTAAAATGCATTGGACATGATGCATATTTAATGCACGACTTGTAATACTATTTAACCCCACTGTAACCCCCCAAAGACCCTAGGCGTTTGGAGCTTTGACTGTGATGTGTTTCGTGTTGCCAGCGTCGCCCATTTCTCTTTTCTCAGTTTTTTTCTGTTGTGTTTTATATGTTTTGCTTTTGGGGTCAGTAAACAGGTGCTACATAGGAATAACTGAAAAAGGGGCGCATGCAAATGAATCAGGCTGCAGAAGTAGCTGCACCTCCTACAGAGAGCGAGAGTTGTGATGGCAGTCAAAAAGATTCAAGGAAAAACACGGCACATGCAATATGAAGCTCATGAATGTCCAAAGCAAAGCCAGGCAGGTTGGTAGGGGGGAAGTCACAGCTGCAGGGGTGAGTGGGGTTTACATGATGTGAGAAGAGACGTGATGATGGAGCCAATGTAAAGTTTTACTTCATATAGACTTTAAATTGCTTTGCATGCCATGAAAATCCAACAGTATATGTTCAAAAAAAGTTAGTTCAATGTAATTTCTAGATTAACAAAATTTTGATTATGCATATAATTATTAATATTTATATATTACAAATAATTCAAATTAGTATATACAATATTAATTTTTCTATTTTATATTATTTTTTCACATTTTTATACCCTTTCGTTTTTCATTATATTTAATTTAAATTATTTAATAATTATTTTCATGTGCATACAGTTAAATTTAAAAATAGTATATTAAATCATTTCTTTTGTGATTGATATTTTTTTTATTTTAAATTTTTATATATTTTTTCAATTCCGCTCAAATGAAATATAATAACCTAAGAGACATTTTTCTTTATTGAAAGTTGCTATTCGTTATTATTCCAATTTTAAATCTTGATAATTTATCTTATCTTAGACTGAAAACAGAAAATTTTGACTGTAATCTAAAAATTGATAAACAAGTTTTAAATTGAAATTTTAATTTAATTATTCAAGCTGCTACATAATATTACTTTATTTTTTCTCTAAAACAATTTGTTAACAGAACTCAGTTTATGAATTTTAAATGTGATATAAAAACGAGATCCTTGTAATAATTGAATAATTGTAAATATATGATTTTGTTGTTGTGTAAAAAATAATATGAGCTTAAATAAAAATCTATTTGTTGCGGTAATAAATAACAATAGTTTTGTATCATAAACCAAATATCAGATTAATTGAAATATAACATGTTGTTTATAATTAAATACAAATTATCTGCAGCCAACATAAATTTTGCCCTTAGCTAATTCAGGCCCATCCATCAATCATCAAGCAATACATCAATAAAAACAATTCCATCATAGAAGTCTCATACCATATTCGATTCATTGCTGACAACAAAATGAGCCACATGAAAACCAACAAACCGAAGTATTAACCATCCAACTATCAGAGAACCCCATCAAAAAACCTGGCTGAGTCAGAAAAAAAAGAAACTGAAAACTGCAATCAAATTGAAATTCAATCAAAAGGAATATGTACAAAAAAGTACACAGACATCAAATTGCATTGATATGCGACCATCGCTTTGTTCGACTTTTTTGTTTGGTCTCCTTTGCCCGGATCCGACAGGGAAGGGAACCGGATTCCAAGCCTGGGAACCGGCAACGACTGACAGCCAGACAAACAGCTCAAAAGGAATATTGCATACTTATTGGCAGCGGCAGCGGATGATTTAGCGGTTTTTAATGCTTCTTCCTCTGCCTGGGAGAAACCTTTTGCTTTTGCTTTTGCGCACATGTCAACGCCATTGCGCGTCTGCATGGAAAATGGAAAATGCGGGCGAAAATATGGAATATATTTCTCTAGTATTGTGGTTAAACATTTTTTCTCCTTGCGATTGTCGTCTGATTGAAATCATTTGAATCGTTCTGCCTAACGAGCAAACGGGCTGCACTGTACACCAAATATTTGCTCTAATATTCGGCAATTTATGAGATAGTTTCCGCTGTCGGCAATGTTAATCTCAGTATTTTCTTAGTATTTTTAAATGTTTATAGCGATAATTTTTAATGCTTAAATTTGATTCTGAGGGGTTTCATTTTTTTGTAAAAAATCATGTGGAGAATTAGAAAAAATTAGACTTGTAAATTGTCTAGTTCAAAGCTCTACCAGACTTCAAACTTGCATAACTTTGTCAAAACAATCCCGATTTTCAAGCGGAATGTCATTTTGATCATTATTTGATCTCTAAATTGAATCTGCATACAAAAATAATCATATCAAGAAAATTTTTTATTTTCGTCTTTATCGCGACAAACAGCATGTACTCCCCCTTTGTTTTTTCGGAAAAAATATTTTTTTAAAAATTTGGAATCCATAGTTTTCACTTTTAATCAACTCCTGGTACCCAAATTAGTATAAAACGACACTTTAAATTTGATTCTGAGGGGTTTCATTTTTTTGTAAAAAATCATGTGGAAAATTAGAAAAAATTTGACTTGTAAAGTGTCTAGTTCAAAGCTCTACCAGACTTCAAACTTGCATAACTTTGTCAAAACAATCCCGATTTTCAAGCGGAATGTCATTTTAATCATTATTTGATCTCTAAATTGAATCTGCATACAAAAATAATCATATTAAGAAAATTTTTTATTTTCGTCTTTATCGCGACAAACAGCATGTACTCCCCCTTTGTTTTTTTTGAAAAAATATTTTTTTAAAAATTTGGAATCCATAGTTTTCACTTTTAATCAACTCCTGGTACCCAAATTAGTATAAAACGACACTTTAAATTTGATTCTGAGGGGTTTCATTTTTTTGTAAAAAATCATGTGGAAAATTAGAAAAAATTTGACTTGTAAAGTGTCTAGTTCAAAGTTCTACCAGACTTCAAACTTGCATAACTTTGTCAAAACAATCCCGATTTTCAAGCGGAATGTCATTTTGATCATTATTTGATCTCTAAATTGAATCTGCATACAAAAATAATCATATTAAGAAAATTTTTTATTTTCGTCTTTATCGCGACAAACAGCATGTACTCCCCCTTTGGTTTTTCGGAAAAAATATTTTTTTCAAAATTTAGAATCCATAGTTTTCACTTTTAATCAACTCCTGGTACCCAAATTAGTATAAAACGACACTTTAAATTTGATTCTGAGGGGTTTCATTTTTTTGTAAAAAATCATGTGGAAAATTAGAAAAAATTTGACTTGTAAAGTGTCTAGTTCAAAGCTCTACCAGACTTCAAACTTGCATAACTTTGTCAAAACAATCCCGATTTTCAAGCGGAATGTCATTTTGATCATTATTTGATCTCTAAATTGAATCTGCATACAAAAATAATCATATTAAGAAAATTTTTTATTTTCGTCTTTATCGCGACAAACAGCATGTACTCCCCCTTTGTTTTTTTGGAAAAAATATTTTTTTCAAAATTTAGAATCCATAGTTTTCACTTTTAATCAACTCCTGGTACCCAAATTAGTATAAAACGACACTTTAAATTTGATTCTGAGGGGTTTCATTTTTTTGTAAAAAATCATGTGGAAAATTAGAAAAAATTTGACTTGTAAAGTGTCTAGTTCAAAGCTCTACCAGACTTCAAACTTGCATAACTTTGTCAAAACAATCCCGATTTTCAAGCGGAATGTCATTTTGATCATTATTTGATCTCTAAATTGAATCTGCATACAAAAATAATCATATTAAGAAAATTTTTTATTTTCGTCTTTATTGCGACAAGCAGCATGTACTCCCCCTTTGTCTTTTCGGAAGAAATATTTTTTTAAAAATTTAGAATCCATAGTTTTCACTTTTAATCAACTCCTGGTACCCAAATTAGTATAAAACGACACTTTAAATTTGATTCTGAGGGGTTTCATTTTTTTGTAAAAAATCATGTGGAAAATTAGAAAAAATTTGACTTGTAAAGTGTCTAGTTCAAAGCTCTACCAGACTTCAAACTTGCATAACTTTGTCAAAACAATCCCGATTTTCAAGCGGAATGTCATTTTGATCATTATTTGATCTCTAAATTGAATCTGCATACAAAAATAATCATATTAAGAAAATTTTTTATTTTCGTCTTTATCGCGACAAACAGCATGTACTCCCCCCTTTGGTTTTTCGGAAAAAATATTTTTTTCAAAATTTAGAATCCATAGTTTTCACTTTTAATCAACTCCTGGTACCCAAATTAGTATAAAACGACACTTTAAATTTGATTCTGAGGGGTTTCATTTTTTTGTAAAAAATCATGTGGAAAATTAGAAAAAATTTGACTTGTAAAGTGTCTAGTTCAAAGCTCTACCAGACTTCAAACTTGCATAACTTTGTCAAAACAATCCCGATTTTCAAGCGGAATGTCATTTTGATCATTATTTGATCTCTAAATTGAATCTGCATACAAAAATAATCATATTAAGAAAATTTTTTATTTTCGTCTTTATTGCGACAAGCAGCATGTACTCCCCCCTTTGTCTTTTCGGAAAAAATATTTTTTTCAAAATTTAGAATCCATAGTTTTCACTTTTAATCAACTCCTGGTACCCAAATTAGTATAAAACGACACTTTAAAATTTGATTCTGAGGGGTTTCATTTTTTTGTAAAAAATCATGTGGAAAATTAGAAAAAATTTGACTTGTAAAGTGTCTAGTTCAAAGCTCTACCAGACTTCAAACTTGCATAACTTTGTCAAAACAATCCCGATTTTCAAGCGGAATGTCATTTTGATCATTATTTGATCTCTAAATTGAATCTGCATACAAAAATAATCATATTAAGAAAATTTTTTATTTTCGTCTTTATCGCGACAAACAGCATGTACTCCCCACTTTGTTTTTTCGGAAAAAATATTTTTTAAAAATTGGAATCCATAGTTTTCACTTTTAATCAACTCCTGGTACCCAAATTAGTATAAAACGACACTTTAAATTTGATTCTGAGGGGTTTCATTTTTTTGTAAAAAATCATGTGGAAAATTAGAAAAAATTTGACTTGTAAAGTGTCTAGTTCAAAGCTCTACCAGACTTCAAACTTGCATAACTTTGTCAAAACAATCCCGATTTTCAAGCGGAATGTCATTTTGATCATTATTTGATCTCTAAATTGAATCTGCATACAAAAATAATCATATTAAGAAAATTTTTTATTTTCGTCTTTATCGCGACAAACAGCATGTACTCCCCCCTTTGTTTTTTCGGAAAAAATATTTTTTTCAAAATTTAGAATCCATAGTTTTCACTTTTAATCAACTCCTGGTACCCAAATTAGTATAAAACGACACTTTAAATTTGATTCTGAGGGGTTTCATTTTTTTGTAAAAAATCATGTGGAAAATTAGAAAAAATTTGACTTGTAAAGTGTCTAGTTCAAAGCTCTACCAGACTTCAAACTTGCATAACTTTGTCAAAACAATCCCGATTTTCAAGCGGAATGTCATTTTGATCATTATTTGATCTCTAAATTGAATCTGCATACAAAAATAATCATATTAAGAAAATTTTTTATTTTCGTCTTTATCGCGACAAACAGCATGTACTCCCCCCTTGTTTTTTTTGAAAAAATATTTTTTAAAAATTTGGAATCCATAGTTTTCACTTTTAATCAACTCCTGGTACCCAAATTAGTATAAAGCGACACTTTAAATTTGATTCTGAGGGGTTTAATTTTTTTGTAAAAAATCATGTGGAAAATTAGAAAAAATTTGACTTGTAAAGTGTCTAGTTCAAAGCTCTACCAGACTTCAAACTTGCATAACTTTGTCAAAACAATCCCGATTTTCAAGCGGAATGTCATTTTGATCATTATTTGATCTCTAAATTGAATCTGCATACAAAAATAATCATATTAAGAAAATTTTGAATTTTCGTCTTTATCGCGACAAACAGCATGTACTCCCCCCTTTGTCTTTTCGGAAAAAATATTTTTTTCAAAATTTAGAATCCATAGTTTTCACTTTTAATCAACTCCTGGTACCCAAATTAGTATAAAACGACACTTTAAATTTGATTCTGAAGGGTTTCATTTTTTTGTAAAAAATCATGTGGAAAATTAGAAAAAATTTGACTTGTAAAGTGTCTAGTTCAAAGCTCTACCAGACTTCAAACTTGCATAACTTTGTCAAAACAATCCCGATTTTCAAGCGGAATGTCATTTTGATCATTATTTGATCTCTAAATTGAATCTGCATACAAAAATAATCATATTAAGAAAATTTTTTATTTTCGTCTTTATCGCGACAAACAGCATGTACTCCCCCCTTTGTTTTTTTTGAAAAAATATTTTTTTTAAAAATTTGGAATCCATAGTTTTCACTTTTAATCAACTCCTGGTACCCAAATAAGTATAAAGCGACACTTTAAATTTGATTCTGAGGGGTTTCATTTTTTTGTAAAAAATCATGTGGAAAATTAGAAAAAATTTGACTTGTAAAGTGTCTAGTTCAAAGCTCTACCAGACTTCAAACTTGCATAACTTTGTCAAAACAATCCCGATTTTCAAGCGGAATGTCATTTTGATCATTATTTGATCTCTAAATTGAATCTGCATACAAAAATAATCATATTAAGAAAATTTTTAATTTTCGTCTTTATAGCGACAAACAGCATGTACTCCCCCTTTGTCTTTTCGGAAAAAATATTTTTTTCAAAATTTAGAATCCATAGTTTTCACTTTTAATCAACTCCTGGTACCCAAATTAGTATAAAACGACACTTTAAATTTGATTCTGAGGGGTTTCATTTTTTTGTAAAAAATCATGTGGAAAATTAGAAAAAATTTGACTTGTAAAGTGTCTAGTTCAAAGCTCTACCAGACTTCAAACTTGCATAACTTTGTCAAAACAATCCCGATTTTCAAGCGGAATGTCATTTTGATCATTATTTGATCTCTAAATTGAATCTGCATACAAAAATAATCATATTAAGAAAATTTTTTATTTTCGTCTTTATTGCGACAAGCAGCATGTACTCCCCCCTTTGTCTTTTCGGAAAAAATATTTTTTTAAAAATTTAGAATCCATAGTTTTCACTTTTAATCAACTCCTGGTACCCAAATTAGTATAAAACGACACTTTAAATTTGATTCTGAGGGGTTTCATTTTTTTGTAAAAAATCATGTGGAAAATTAGAAAAAATTTGACTTGTAAAGTGTCTAGTTCAAAGCTCTACCAGACTTCAAACTTGCATAACTTTGTCAAAACAATCCCGATTTTCAAGCGGAATGTCATTTTGATCATTATTTGATCTCTAAATTGAATCTGCATACAAAAATAATCATATTAAGAAAATTTTTTATTTTCGTCTTTATTGCGACAAGCAGCATGTACTCCCCCCTTTGTCTTTTCGGAAAAAATATTTTTTTAAAAATTTAGAATCCATAGTTTTCACTTTTAATCAACTCCTGGTACCCAAATTAGTATAAAACGACACTTTAAATTTGATTCTGAGGGGTTTCATTTTTTGTAAAAAATCATGTGGAAAATTAGAAAAAATTTGACTTGTAAAGTGTCTAGTTCAAAGCTCTACCAGACTTCAAACTTGCATAACTTTGTCAAAACAATCCCGATTTTCAAGCGGAATGTCATTTTGATCATTATTTGATCTCTAAATTGAATCTGCATACAAAAATAATCATATTAAGAAAATTTTTTATTTTCGTCTTTATCGCGACAAACAGCATGTACTCCCCCCTTTGTTTTTTTTGAAAAAATATTTTTTAAAAATTTGGAATCCATAGTTTTCACTTTTAATCAACTCCTGGTACCCAAATTAGTATAAAGCGACACTTTAAATTTGATTCTGAGGGGTTTCATTTTTTTGTAAAAAATCATGTGGAAAATTAGAAAAAATTTGACTTGTAAAGTGTCTAGTTCAAAGCTCTACCAGACTTCAAACTTGCATAACTTTGTCAAAACAATCCCGATTTTCAAGCGGAATGTCATTTTGATCATTATTTGATCTCTAAATTGAATCTGCATACAAAAATAATCATATTAAGAAAATTTTTTATTTTCGTCTTTATCGCGACAAACAGCATGTACTCCCCTTTTGTTTTTTTGGAAAAAATATTTTTTTCAAAATTTGGAATCCATAGTTTTCACTTTTAATCAACTCCTGGTACCCAAATTAGTATAAAGCGACACTTTAAATTTGATTCTGAGGGGTTTCATTTTTTTGTAAAAAATCATGTGGAAAATTAGAAAAAAATTGACTTGTAAAGTGTCTAGTTCAAAGTTCTACCAGACTTCAAACTTGCATAACTTTGTCAAAACAATCCCGATTTTCAAGCGGAATGTCATTTTGATCATTATTTGATCTCTAAATTGAATCTGCATACAAAAATAATCATATTAAGAAAATTTTTTATTTTCGTCTTTATCGCGACAAACAGCATGTACTCCCCACTTTGTTTTTCGGAAAAAATATTTTTTTCAAAATTTAGAATCCATAGTTTTCAATTTTAATCAACTCCTGGTACCCAAATTAGTATAAAACGACACTTAAAGAATTTATCTGCATTGAATAGACCTAAAGTATTCATTGTTATATTGTTGTATATAAGATCTATGCTATTTTTTTTAAATTAAAGTTTTCTTTATAAGCAATTTGGTTCTAATTAATAGGTTATAATTATTATGCAATTCATAAACAAAGTTGTTGGCAAATAAATATTATTTTAAATAATATTTTTGAAGTGTGGTATGAATTCAAAGATCAAAGATATTGCATTTTTTATATATATTATTAAGTTGAAGTATACAATGCTTTGTAAAATAAAGTATTTACGACAAGTTAACGTGGAACTGGAATAGCTGAAATGCAATATTAAATAAATTTGTACAATAATAATTCCACTGTATGTTCAGTGTCAAGGAACTTTAAAACAAGGTAAAAACCACTAAGGTTGTAGCCAAACAAAATCAGGGTCAGGTAAGCCGCAATGGCAATTATCAACGTATTACCTATCAATCTTGAACTTGCTAAAAACTCCAAGTTCAAGTCAAAACATTGGAAGGCTAATAACCTAAACAAAACTAAGAACTCATTCAATATGTGCCGAGCAATGCGTAGTACTAGAAAGTTCTGAAAATAACATGTAATAATTCTAAATACAATGAAAAACTTACCTTCTGGGCAGAAGTGGAAGATGGTTACCAAACAGCCATAAACGTTTCTCTCCAAACCATTTGTCCATAGACCTTTGCTTCGAAAATATTTATTTATATTTTATATATTATGTTTATTACAATTCGCAACTAGATTTGCCACATTTTATAGTACTTTAGTTTTTTCGAGTTTTTCAAAATAATAAATAATAAATTCACACGATTTTCTATTTTTTGTGCTAATTACGCGGCAATACTGTGCGTCCGTTCTGCGAGCAATGTTAATAAAGTTTGTTTATATTACGCCGGAGTCGAAACCGTAGCCGGAATTTTTGTGCGGCATTGAAAACGCCGCAGAGCAACAGTGATGGGTTTGAGGTTTGTTGGGGTGTCGGCGTCGGTTGACATTGGCAACGCTTTTGGCCCTCTTTGGGGTAGATTGTAGTCGCTGTTGTTGTTGTTGTTGTAGCTGTTGCTGTATTTAAGTTATTAATAGTGTTGTTATAGTTGTATGTAGCTCTGCATGTTTGTGTTTTGCGTTGTCAATCCATTGTCATTAAAAACAAACAAAAAATTTACTAAACATGTGCACAGAAAGTTCATGCTTTGATTTCGCGTTGCCCAGCAAATTATTTTCGAATATTCATAATAATTTTATGACCCAGAGTTGAGGTATGGGATTCAACTTAATTGTCATAGAAATGGGCAACATTTCGATATCAGAATAATGTTCTTTAAATGGCCACACATGCCACAATTATCCCCATCTATATATTGGGTTATTAATATAACATTTGTTCTGTCATCTGTCTGATTGTGTTTTGTCGCAAACGGATAAGATGCTTGTCATAATTAACATGTCATAATATCCGGTGTTATACAATAAGAGTTACAACATTATACGGATACGATCAGCAAGGTCAATAATGTGGTATTACATGAAAGGTCAAATTAATGTTATATTTATTATTTATAAATGCGAATAGGATAAATGGACTTTCGACAATAAAATATCTTGGAATTCCCAATTTTTATTGAAAGTGAACTTTTTTTATGTTTTTCAAAATATTATTATATAGAAATAATAATTATTATTATTTATAATATTAATTAATAACAATTTAGAAATAAATAAATAACTTTGTCATAAAGCTGAATCTAGTTCCATTAGATAAAATTTTTGTCAGTAATTTTCAAATGTAATTTTAAATAAATATTTTAAATTTTGTAAGTACATAGGTTGACAAAATATTATCGTAATTCGAATTTCTGATATTTTTAGGAATATGTATGTGAGCATATAATCTTCCAAAAAAACTTTTAACAAGTAAAAGTCTAGTGACGAAATCTGTGGACAAAATTCTGATATCCCATTTTGTGACGACGATATTAAACTTAATATATAAATAATTATAAAATAAAAAGTTTGGCATTCGGAACATTGCGCATAAAGATCTTGATTCTTTATACCTAAAAATAATTTTAATGCGCAGTGCCGAATGCCAAACTTTTTATTTTATAATTATTTATATATTAAGTTTAATATCGTTCGTCACAAAATGGGATATCAGAAATTTTGGGGCATGGAAAGACTTTCGTCACTAGACTTTTACTTTGTTAAAAAGTTTTTTTGGAAGATATCAGAAATTTTTGGAATTTTATATGATTCTGACAGTGTAATTTTGCTATAAAATTATCAAAATGCTTACTTCAAATAAAAAATAAATAGGGCAGCTATAAAATATATTATACCGATTTTAACCAATTTTGTTTAGGATGTATAAAACCAACCCAGATGCGTATGTTGACAGTGTGATCAAGATATCTAAAAAACAACAAAGTTTTTCATACTAAAACTTGATTTTATACCGATTGTTCATATGGCAGCTATATGATATAGTATACCGATTTGAACTAAATTTGGACATAATGTATTAGACCAACTTAAATGCATACTGTGTCAAATTGGTTCAGATATCTTGAGAAATATAAGAGATTTTCGTACTGAAACCTTATTTTTGGACCGATCGTTCATATGGCAGCTATATGATATAGTGGACCGATTTGAACTAAATTTGGACATAATGTGTAAGACTAACTCAAATGCATACTTTGTCAAATTGGTTGAGAAACCTTAAAAAACAAAAAAGTTGTTCATACTAAAACTTGATTTTTAACCGATCGTTCCTATGACAGCTATATGATATAGTGGACCGATTTCAACTAAATTTGGACATAATGTGTAAGACTTACTTAAATGCATACTTTGTCAAATTGGTTGAGAAACCTTGAAAAACAAAAAAGTTTTTGTACCAAAGCTTGATTTTCTAATCAGTACCATATAGTAAATAGTAAAATGTATATATTCAGTTAACCGGTCATATCTTCCACACCTTGCGGCTGAGAGACATGTGTCATATATCAAAAGACGCGAAATTTTACGTGTTACAACATATTGAAATTTAATAAAAATCGTCGGAACCGTTTTCTAATAAATCGCCAAAGTTTAAGCTAAAAATCCTTTTTTCACCTGTAGCGTTTTACCTGAGCACTTTGCAAAAAAATATTCAAGGCACGTCTGAAAGCCCTCTAATATACCTTTCTAACGACATATAGAACACATCTCTAGCTTTCTTGGATTGGAAGCAATGGGTGTTTCAAATTTATCACGTTTTAGCTTTTTCCCGCTAAACTAGCTATTTCCCGCTAAAGTCGTAGAACAAACATTTCTAGATTTCTGATAAGAAACAATTCCTCATCAGAAAAATTTAGCTTTTTCAGCGCCTTCGTACAAACAAACAAATGGACAAACAAACTTTTCATCTCATTTTGAGAAGGCCCTTAAAAACTTCAAATTAATATATCTTTTGAACCAAATGTCGGATTGAAATGATCAAGGTATCATTCGACGCGTATTTTTAATAAGAATTTTTAAAAATTATAAAATTTTACCAAAAGGCTCCAACGGTCCCACTAGCTGCAATCATTAAAATTTGGCCCCTCCCACTTACACCCCCATATCTTACGAACCAGGTGAGTTACCAAAAGTCTTAGTCATGCACTTTTGTTAGGTAAAGTCATACCTTTCGATCGGTATATAACTCAATCCGATCGGACAGTCATAGCAAATTTTCCATTCTGCGTGTATATATTGCTAGTCGCCTTTTGCACACTACGTGTTGCTTTCGTCACTAGCGCGGACTGCCGTCCGCAGTGATATACAATCATCTGATTAAAGAGGATTACAGAAAAACCTTAAACCGTTCTCGATCGTCAACTGAATCGGTGTGAGCTTTAAATATATTAATAATAATATTTTATTTTATACCAGTTTGAAATCCGATTGAAATTTGTTGATTTAGTTCTGCTTCAAATAAATGAAATTAATTAGACAATTTGTAAATATTCATATGCAAATCCAAATAGTTTGTTTTGCTGTTAAAAAGCTTTCTCATTGTCAATCATCGAAAGTTGTGCCTGCCAAAGTTTGAGCTTTACTTTATTTAAGCCTGGCAATGCCGTTTACAGAGCTGTTAACGCTAACGGTAAATGCTAATGGCAACGCGCAACTTTACCGGCTAAAACGCGTGCTACCAACACAAAAGCAGATAAACAAACACACGAACACACACACACATGCAAGGTGAAGTAAAGCACTTAGGGAAATGCCGGTGTCACCATATGCAAAACAAGGAAAAAAAATAGATGCAAAAACCTTACACGAGCAACAACAACATTGGGAACAACATCAAGAGCAACCACAAAAGGAACAACAACAACAACAACAACAACAAGAACAAGCAACAGCAATACTAACATTTAACTTTCCGTCTCAGCCGATTTGTCTTTTATTTTTCTAGCGTTTTTCCATTCCGTTTTGTTTTTGCCGCACTTTGCTTTGCACTTAAAGGTTTTGCTTCACTTGATGCGTTGCTCCATTTGCGAAGTTGCCGCTTTTGACCAGAAAGAGGAGCACAAAAGAAATGGCGCAAGTGAGATAACCTTTAAAAGCTGCTCGTATGCTTAAACTAAATGATGACAGCCAAAAAGAAGCTAAAGGACCCAAAAGGAGCTGTATGTGCGAGCATATGCAAAGCAATGCAAGTTGCTTAGACAACAACAACAACAAAAGCAACAACAGCAACAATAATAACAGTTACAACACACAACAAACAACAACAACAATAAAAATAGCTACTATCTCGCTCTGGCATTGCGGAAAGTGGTTGCCAGGACAACTGACAAACGACGACAACTTGTAACCAAAACAAATGCAAATTCCGGTCGCTTCTTTCTCTCTCTCTCTCTTCTTCTCTCTTTCTATCTCTATCACGCTACAAATGAGCACAATTGTTTTCATGTGCAACAAATTATTAATACCCTGTAGCCGCTTCAATTACTAAAAATGGGTTTAATTAAGGTTTAATTAATCAAAAGTCTTAATTGGTTCTATTTTAGTTAGTTAAATAATTGTCTCGACAATTTACATATTAGTTATTTTGTTATAAAAAAGGGAATTTAAATTTTGTTCAAACAATTGCATGACTAACTGGGAAAAGATAACGTCAAGTTACTAAATTTCTTAAAATAATATGTTTTTATTTTTTAGTAATATTGACAAAATCTGTAGAAATCTGATAAACCCGTATCATTTTTCTGGATTTTATTTTAATAGGTAAACGGCACTTTTTGGATTCATCGATTATATTGGCCGATTTCATATGTTTCTACAGTCGATATTATGGAACAATAGTCGAATCTAGTAAACAATTCTGATTAATACTAAAAAGTAAATAAAATCAAGGAATAAAAAAAAAATTATAATTATCTATTTTTTTGTTTTTTGTCACTTCATTATTAATTTATGGTTTGTATCATAAATAATCCTTATATATAAATATGTATTTATTATAAAGTAAATGTATTTTTTAAGCTATGATAAAATTAAAGCTTATCCCTTAAGTCGTCTAGTCTGCAGGGTATTCGCTAGTCGCAAAACTTTCATCTTCCTAACGCTTACTTGTTATGATTATCTCTTCGCTTTCTTCCGTACACATACAAATTCGTATACGAAGAGAAACACACAGTGAATTGTGGCGCAAGCAGCTTAAAGTTTTCCATTTCTGTTGCATCCTTTGTGGCATTGTCTAACCCTGTTTTTTGGCCAGGGAGGATTAACACCTGTTTGTGTTGGATGCTGCACATTTCTACGTTAAATTTTCAAGCCCTCAATTTATTGTATTTGTTTACAAGGTTTTTGCGTGCACAATTGTGCGTTGCTTCAACTTATAGCCAGGAGACTTTGGGACACGACTCTGGCGGGGGAATGAAATAGGGAGCCGAGCATTTTGCTCTGGGGCTTAAGTGAAAATAATGTCATGAAGATAATGCGAAAAAGGAAAGTGCACGTTAGTTTGAACGTGGCTTAGCATTCAACTATATCAACCGTTGCATTTCATTTGCATTAAACTTGTCACTCGAATATGTGGCCAAAATACTTGAGTTCAACATATTGTGGGAATTCCGCGCCTGCAAATGTCAAACATTAACATGTTTATAAAGAGTTAAGAATGAATTTACTTTTGCTTGCATTCAAGCATTCTCTGTATTTTCCCTGCTGAAATATTCATGACAGTACCAAGATATGTGAACGAAAGTGTGTGAGAGAGTTAATTATTTATAAGTTGGAGAAAAGAATACAAAATTATTGAATTACTTCCACTACTTAAATAAAAATATTTAAATAACTTAAAGTTGGAGTTTAATGTTGGTCATACAAAAGTTTGGTATAGATGATCTAACTATTTAAGTATATAAATTCTAAATTAAATTGGAATAAAAAGAAAACCAAATTATTAAATAACTTCGACTATTTAAATATAAATATTTAAATTTTAATTTAAAGTTGGAGTTTAATATTGGTTATACAACAATTTGCTAAAGATGATCTAACAATTTAAGTATATAAATTCGAAATTAAAAATGGATCTAAAGCTTAAACAATTGAATATTTTTATGTACTAAAATTTGTTAGAAATTTTTAATGGATCAAAGCATAAATAAAAATACACTATTCCTCAATCTCACATAAAAGCTATTAATCCTATTGTCGTTGTTTGTTACTATCAATTGATAGCTTTAAATAATTTAATTTATATGGATTTGAAAGGACTTACCCATTTAAATTTATTGTCCATTATTTTAAATTATTTTTCAGGTGTATGTTATTACAGTAGCTCTAACTTAAACAGCAACAGCAAGAGAACAAAGTTTTACAAATAATACTTATGTTAAGTTAAATAAAGACGTGCTTCACATTGCCGCTCAGTTTGTAATCAATAACTTTATACCGAGGCACAGGTAACATAATCTAACTAAAGTTTACATGCCTTTATTGTGCCACCTCAACAATAACACCGCAAGCAACTAAAGAAAACCAACGGAACCTTGTGCAGCATTAACAACAACAACAACACAAACAACGACAACGATAGCTGCAGCAAAAATGGCGTCAAAACTTTCACTGTTGGCTCGGAGAACGATTATATGTATAGGTATATATACATATATACATACTACTTGTGGTGCATGCAACAACAACAACCTTGCTAAAAGTTCCATAACAAAATTTATGCGTGTAACTGGGCGTATGAAAATGCTGCCAACAACAAAAACATAAACAACAACAACAACGACAAAAAAGCATCACTTTTGTTGCTGTTGCTGCTGCAACTTTTAAATAAATTTCTAAATACTCGACTCGAGGTGCTCTCTCAGACGATCGCATCTAAACGAGGTAAAGTTTAAAGGGCTAAGAAAACAAAATGAAAATAGAAAATAGAAAAGGCAAGAAAAATGCTCAACTCTGAGGCGTGGCAATGAGATGGACTCAGTGTGGAGGCAGTAACACTTTTGACTTTTGTGGTGGCAAAGTTTTTGGCCTCTCTTTAGTTGGGCCAAGTTCTCGAGTCAACTCGATGCCGCGATGTTGGCATATGAATTTATGTTAATAACTTTTAGCTCGATGTGTGTCTATGTGTGAGTGCTTGTGTCAGAGAGAGACACACACACACACAGTGTGTTTCAAGTTATGCTTGTTGATAATGGCATTGATAGCGCAGTAAATATTGTACATAAATTATTGCTGTGTCTTTTGTTTGTCTTTTTGTGCTCTTAAAACTTGGATAATTTTAAGGTGTCTTGCGCTTCTTGAGTTACCGCATAATTTATTGCGTATACACTGGCTGAAGCTTTACAAGCTCGTCGACTTGTATTACCAACTTGACTCAAAGCTTTTGCTAGTTGGTGGACTAACTTTAGAGCTTTCGTTGAGTTGAGTAGTTGTTGTTGTTAAGTTTGTTTGGTAAATGTTTTGGTAAAAATGTTGGCAACTAGAGTCGTCGAGTTGTGAAGCTTTTTTGGGACATTGTTTAATAGCAGAGTTAAGATTATTTTTGGGAATATCCTTTTAATCATTACCTCTTTTTTATATCTTATTGCAAATTAATGAAACTTGTATCTTGTGAATAGGTTTTTAATAGGTGTATTAATTCAGTAAAGTAAAAGCTTTTCTATAAATATTTATGTAGGTAAATGAGTTTATACATTTTTTAAATAAATCTTTTAAGAGTACCTATTTTCGTATAATTCCGTATTTCTAAAACAAATCTTTTAATTGTACCTATATCCGTATTAATCCGTGAATTTATACGATCAAATCGCAGGAGGCTAACATGCTAAAAATAAAGTCGAGTAAAACAAAATAAAGTCGTATTTCATTTTAGAATATACAATTTTAATAGAATCCTATGAAAATTAATTACAAAACTCTTTTATTGAATATGAATAACGTAAAATCAAAATGAAAAATTCTTCATTATATTTAATTAAAATAATCATAATCGCAGACTCATTTCCGTAGTCAGTCATCACATATTTTCAAAGTATTAAAAGCTTCCTTATAGCGGAGAGAGAAAGTATTCTGAATTAATCTGATTAGTGATTCTATTTCATTTGTATTTCTATAAATTGTTTAAACGAATAAGTTCATTTAGTTTGACTTACCAAATTAGACCTGCCAAACAAAGATCCTTTTGCAGTTTGTCTTAAATGATGAATGACTTAATTGTGGTAAAGTCTTTTATCAAATTTCAATTCAATTGAGAAGTTTAAATATTTATGGAATACAAACACAAACAGCATAAGTGATACCTTAATACACACTCTTCACACTCTTGCATGAGCAGTTTTGGCTTTTGGCATTAACAACATCCTTGGGAATATACTCACACACAATCACACTTGACTCTGACTGCACGACGCATTTCATGGCCGTTGACCGAGGCAATTAATGCAAAATGCTGCATACGCCCGGTGGGCCCAGTTGTTGCGACGTGCAGTGTACTCACTGTTCTGTCCATTCCGGGGGCATTTCGGGCAGGGGACGGACTTGTTAGCATGCACAATGACCATAGACATTTGCATAGTCATCGGCAATGGCAACGCCATAGGCAAAGTCATCGCCATCGGGATCAGCATCAGCATCAGCTTCATCATCGGCATAGTAACAGGCCCAACAGCATTCAACTGGCGCTTATGTTTTGATAGTCATGTAATTTCCGCCCATAAACAAAGACTGGTCCAGATTCCAACTGAATGTGGTAGAGAGATTCATATGGTAGACACAGTCTCTGTTCAAGTGCAACTATGATAGTTGAACTCTTGCTAAAAGTGGCCTAATGAGCTCGGCAGTTTAAGCTTTAGCATAATGTTGACAAGACTAATTGTTTAATAATAAATAGTATGTAAATCTTCAAGTCTACTAAAAGATTCTTAAACTTGATGTCAAAAAAATAATGTTATTAAAATTCAATAACAAATCAAAGCCAATATTTTTAGCTGATCAGATAAATTTTAAATATTTAGTTAAGTATTTGAAAATTTTCTGGTCTAACATTCGTAGCAAGGGTTCGGGGCTTGAATAAAATCAATAAGTATTAGTATTGGTATTAGTAATATTATTAAAATTAGACTAAGCATAAGTATTAGTACTAATATTAGTATAAGCATAGGAATTAGTATTACTAATGACAGTGATTACTCGAAAGGTATCGATAAAGTAAGGATTTCAGGAAAAGTTGAAAGGAAGGAAGAGTACTGTGAAGAAAATATGACAATTGCGAATAGTTTCCAGTTTATTTTTTTAACTACTTTGCTTTATTTATTGAATCTTCTCCGGGTGGAGACTTACAATAAGTTAATCAAATCTTATAATTATAACTTATTTACAGTCAAGTCGACTGATTAAGGTCTAGGGGCCCCGATATATTACTGCTGGGCTGGGAGGTCGTTTCCGCGAATAGTTTCCAGTTTATTGGCTTAAAGAAATTTTGTTTTATCTTTACAAATATGAAGAAAGTACAGCATGTACTTTGTATACATTTATAATTAATTTGCATGCCATTTATTTAAACTCAATTAAGAATCTTTTTTTTCTGTAAATGTTCTGAGCATTTGATTTTAATTTAAACTGTCGTTTCCCTCTAACTTCTGCCCCGTAAATCATGCCCCCTGCCAGTTGCCACCTCATAGCTCACTTATTACATTTTGGCAAATAATTTTGTACACATATGCCGCATTTTGTAGGAGTACGTATTTGTGCAAAAGTTTCAACAGCCTGTAAAAGCAATGCCTAAACCTAAACTGTGCTCCGGTTTTTGTAGTTTTGCAAATTGCTTAACGCAGAAAACCCTTCCCTTTCCCCCGTCCCTCATTTCCAATGCAACTCCCTTGGTAACTAAGGCTCAGTTGACTGTGGCCCAAACTACTTTTGATTACTGCCGCAACTACAATGCAACTACAACTACAACTACAACTACAACTAAAGCGAAACTCCACTCATTGCAGGCAGTTCAAACAAAGGCAGAGGTTGAGGCAGTCAAGCATAACTTTTACTCTATTGACTGTAGTTCTTGCCTCTGCCCCCCTTTCCCTGCATGCTCCTTTCCATCATCCTTGCTGATATGCTTCATGTCTGCAGCTCGATTGGTTCAAACATGCTGAAAGTTGGTTCGTTGGGTTCTTTGGAGGGTCGCTTACGCTATGCATTGATTAAATTTGACTTAAATTGCATTAAGTGTGTATGCATACACACACACACCCACTCCCACTTATACTCACACACACACACACACACATTGCATCGTTGCAATTCTTATTGTTTGAAATTGGATTTTGTTACACAGTGCTCCAACGGCAGCAGAAGCAGATTCTTCCCTCAACATGAGAGTGAAGTCCAATTCTTCCTGCCCCGCCCCGCCCCACCACACACTTGTTGACATTCACAATAGACAAGAAAACTAACGGAATTGTTTTGCCAAACCTATTTGCCTATTTATTGGGCTAATTGAGAACCCTGAGCATTTTGAATTGCTTTTCAAATTGCCTTCGCCATTGATACACATGTTGATTCAACTTACACATCCAATCATACAGACAAGGAAAATGAATATATATTTAGTTTGGTTGAAAACTTATACCAAGTTGCGGTGTGTTTGTTCGTGTGTGTTTTAATGTTTATATAATTTTAACTTTATATACACCCAAAGAAAATCTAATTCCAAATATCATATATTAAAATATACAATATAGAAATCTTTGATTTTAATTGATTTAAATAATTAAAAATTACATAAACTACATTTTTATTTGAATTAAAATTTATTAACTTTTGCGAATTATTAAAATAAATATGTTTTTAACGTTTTACATGATGAAGACATTTTTAAATTAATATAGCTTTCACGTTTGATTTGCTTTGACACTTAATAAATATCCATTTATAATTCAGTATCTGACTTTAAAAATACTAATGTTCTATTCATAAAAATTGCATTTCTTGATTATTCTGGCCTCGCATATCCAGCAAAGTCATCAAATAGCATTAAATTTGTTTGGGACAGCTACTCAAAAACCATGAACCACAAAAACTTAGTTGAGAGAACGTATGTGAGTGTTTTGTAATGTTGCTCGTAACTGAATATGCCTTAATCTTTTTGTTAAAAACTTTTGTCTACGATTCTGAGTAGAATAAAGATGTTGTTGCTGTTGTTATATTGTGGTTTTGGTCGCATAACATGCCACACACATTAGGAAATGTTAAAATGACATAAAAACAGTGCCAGCGACAACATTGTGACACCTGTTTTTTCAATGTATTTGTGCGTGCTATTTTCTTTTTCTCCACACTATCGTGAACGTACTGTGTATCTGTGTGTATCTGTGTGTTTGTATGTGTTTATGTTGCAAGCGCATTTAGTGACATTTATGTGCAGCGTGGCGTTTTATTTGCAGCTCAATGCACAGCTAAAATTGCTTACGAAGTGTGCTATGAGTTGCACTTGTTGTTGCTTTTTATATGAGAAATACACTCAGAGAAATCTTCAAGTTGACTACTCAAATATAAATTGAACAGTAAAATGTTTATCATTCTCAGATTATTCTAGATTATAGACTTTAACTCGGATTACTTACTGGAATCAATACTGTAATTAATAATTATAAGTAACAATTATTTGAGTTTGCTCTTTCATCATTTGAGTTCTGAAATAAGTTGTCAATACTCATAAAAAATGTTTAACATTTGTAAGTAATAAATGAAATGTTAAAAAAATATCAAGAAGAATAAGCATCCTAGCATAGGATAGCATCCTTTCATATAAATTACACAACTAAAGTTTTATTGAAATTTAATCGAATACACAATAAGATAAATATTATTTTATTTATTAAAATAAAATTTGTAATTCAAATATCGATAAATATTAATATTATGCTTTTATATTACATTTTTAATTATTTTTTAATATATTCAACACCGTTAACATCAATTTTTTTAAGCCCTTCTTTAATAAGGGCACTCAAAACTTAACACAAATTTATTTTATTCAGAATTTGAGTTTTAATCAAAACATATCTGAAATTTGTAACAGTGCATTATTGCGAATCTTGAACTCTGCGGCATCTCTATCGGATATATATATATGTATATACATATATTCTCTTATATATTCTTGTGCTGCCTTCATTTTATCCAACTGCCAACTTCGCTTTGTTCTGCCTGCGCAGTGTGTGTGTGTGGTGTGTGCTATGAAGTCGCATAAAATTTTACAGGTTTTTATTAAAATGTGTCATAGCGGAAAGTGCGGAAAACTCGTGAAGTAGCACGCTGGCTAACTATGGGATATTACTTGCACTTTTGAAAGGAGTGTTTGCTTAAAGTTTCTGTACAAGGAAAATCACCATGAAAAATGCATAGAAAACTTTGGACATTACACGTCCCCAAACTCACCCACTACCGTCAAATGAAACATAATCATTATGCAATAATTAGCACGTACTAAGCCACAAATACTCGGGAGCATAGGGACAGGAAAAATCTCCCACAGTTCTGTTTAGCTGGTCCCCCATGCTGTCAGCCATATGGTCGAAAGCTTCCACGAATCAAGTTGTAAGCAGTTTGAGGGACGTGGCGTGGAAATCTCGGTCAGGCAAGCGTAAAAGGAGCTAATAATGTAAACAACTTACAAGGAATGGGAGGAGTGCTAAAAAAGATACTCTGGGGTGCTTAGACCTGTAAGACTAAGGATGTTTACTTGTTAAGTCACCCATTATTACACTTGTTTTTGTTTTTGTTTTTGCTTTTCTGACTTTCCTGGTCATTCGCAGCTGGTCAGGCATATAATTATGACAATTGCTGGTGAGCTTATGCGCTTCGTTAATTCCAAAGGTGACGACCGATGAGCTTTGAAATCTTCCGCATAGCTATGATTGCAAACAACAATAACTAATATCATTATATATTTTGTATTAACTGAAATGATCATTATAAAGCTATATTCATATTTTATTTATGTTTAAAAAAATTCGTATTTTAATTTACATTTGTCCAACTTAATTTCATTTCATAAAACACACTATACTATGTTCATCATTATGATAAAATAATATTTACTTAAAATTCATATTTCAATTTTCATTTAGCGTTTAACTAGCTTAACTTTTCAACTAATTTTTATTAGAACCGCAAACTATTTACTGCAGACTTTTAATCAGTTTTGAATGGCTGTACATGGCGTATACTTAATATATGCACGGCATATTGCGCATACGCCACCGCATTAAAATGCCGACCAACTGCAAGCAATTTGTGGCGCAGACTAAGTGCAATTTAGTTAATTTAGCACTTGATTAACTTTTGAAATGGAAAATAAAAAAACAAAGCGAAGCAAAGCAAAAATAAAAACCCATCCACACTTCACCAAAGCAATTGAAATGTGCATTGAGGCCAGTGGCTGTCGGAAAAACTCAAACTCAAACTCGACTAGAATTTTGTATTTTTTTCTCCTTGTTGCTCTGTTTAGTGGTATTTTTTTAACTGGCTGGAAAAAGTTTTAAGCAGCGTTGGTGTTTGTTAAATGTTGGTTGTTGTTCGTTGTTGGCGTTGGCGTTAGAGTTGTTTATATGCGGTCAACACAGCAAAGAAGACAGAGAAAGGTTGAAGTTTAGGGAATGGAGGTGACTGATGAAGCGAATTACGCGTTGAGAGTACGAAAATTTGATAATAATACGTTGGGTTTTAGTGGAAGCAACTATCCTTCCTTTGCTAAGAGAGATAGTCAACAGTATTGATTAAATATACAAAGTTTTAAATGCTGTAATTTAAAATTCAGCTACTTTTTACAGTGTCTCTTATATTATCGACATATCTTAATCATAGGTGCCATAGGAAATACTACGGAAAATTGTATTGTCTTTGTCTGCATTATTGCTAATTCATTAAGTTCCTTTTTGGCAGAAACTTTGTTAATTGGGATTTATTATACACCGCTGAATATCTGTAAGGTAATTTAAATATTTTTATTTTATAATATATTCCTAGAAATATTGCATATCTATGTATTTAAAATCTACCTTCAGATATTTTCTGTTTATTTTATCTACTTGATTCCTTAACTATTTATTTCTGATAAGATAATAAGTGCTTACATAATATCCAAGCACTTAAAATTTTAATAGTTATATGTGATTTAATAAAGTAATATTTATTGTATTATCTTTGCCTTTGCGAAAAGCTTGGCAACTTTCAGGCGCTTGGTTTTTCCTGTTTGCCAATGCCAAAACAAAATTCTCCCGTTGCTTGCCAAGTTTTTGCTTTGTAAAGGAACCCAAAACAGGCCTCTCGAACTCTTTTCAATAATTTTGTGCAGTGCTCAAGAAATAAATACAAATAAATAAATAAAATGTCGACGCGCCCCACACTTGGCCCGATAAACACGAAATTCAATATAAAATATGGTAAATAAATGGCAAATGCTTTTTGGTTGCGGCTTCTTGACACATTTAACGATGGGCCAAAGAAAGGGAGAGATGATGGCCAAAACGTCTTGGATTTGCATTTCGTAATTGAATTTTGTTTTGCAATTTATGTGTCACTCTTCTCATGCCAAGAGCACAAAGAAAAAAAATATGTATATTTATAAACAAAACATACCTTATGTAAACAATATCAACTCAAAGGCGGTCAAGTAATTTCTTTGCAGGAAGCTCTATAAAAATTGTTTATTGAAATTTGACTCCAAGTGCAGGCTGCTTTCAAGGTTTCCGATTTATATTTATAAACAATTTATGGAGTACGGCATGATATGGTTGAAATATCAAAATAAGTATAAATATTAGAATCAAACAAGGACTTTTGATTTAGAGTGTGCTATGAATTTCAGTCACTGCTCTAAATACAAGAAAAATATACATTGCTATAAGGTATAATGTACTATTATGAAATAAAATAAGTCAGAATATAATCTAATATATATTTATTATTAATTTTTTTATATTAATTTTTATTGTTATTAAGGTTACTGAAATGAAAGTGCTCTAAATACAAGAAAAATATACATTGCTATAAGGTATATTAATTGTAAATATTATTATGAAATAAAAAAAGTCAAAATATAATCTAATATATATTTATTATTAATTTTTTTATATTAATTTTTATTATTTTTAAGGAAATTAAATTGATGAAATTCTCTTTTAACAAAGCAAAGATGAGTTGTAAATAAAAGCTGAGTATATTGTCAAAATTAAACAAATAAATGTATTTCAGTACAATTTTCTATAAATTTTTATCTAATAAGGTATCGTGTTTATGAGGCTTGTATATTTTTTTAAAATTATTTTATACGTCTTTCTATGAAGTATTAACGACTTAAGCTATCAACTTGCTCGATTCCCAAGATTTTTATTACGGCCAGCAGAGCAACACATAAAAGTAAACACGCTCTTACGATTCTTATGGCAAGGACTACTTGGATGTACAGTCATCGTTCCTTGAAGTGTCTGTAACTCATCCATGACACGCAGTGCAGGCCGCTCGTTTTGTTTGCTCGTTGCACTTTTCAAAACGTGTTGCAATTTGTGTTAAAAGCAGTCCATTTTTATGGCATATCCTCTACTAAAACACACATATCCAAACACACACGTGGGATATTGAAAGTTGATTTTTACGATAATGTGAGAAAACTTGACGTGGGTCAAGTGAATGCTGGGCATCCCATTAAACGAGCTCATGGAGTAGCCCGGCGACTACTTTAAACTCCATTAAGTCATATTTACGGTGCAAGTTTCAAAGGACAACGGCAAAAAGTGTTAAAGCTATCCATGGAGCAGAAGACAGAAAACCAAACCAAACCAAACCGAACCGAACCAAAGCGAACCGAAGTGAACAGAAGACCAGAAAGATAATAAAAAGTTGCCGCAGCTCATGATAATAAAACGTACAACGCTCGCGGCACGTGCTGCCTCAAATGGACACGCAACGCAGCCTGGACACGAACCAATGAGTCTCGGTGCGCTTAGCTGCCTGTTGACATTCCCTTTTTTGTCTCTCAAATAGATTTCAAGCTATGTCCAAGCTATGTGAAACGCCCGCAGCAATTTGTTGCTGAATGATGTGTGAAGGGCATAAAAATGCTCAGCATGCAGCTTGAAAGAGATGGGAGATGAGAAGAAGAAGCTGCTGAGTGGATCCTGATAAAGTAGACAACGGGGTACAACAAATAGCGGGCGACTCCTTTGACAAACGTGTTGATAGTTGATAATAAGCAGACACTTGCGATGACGGCAAACAGTTGATTGTCAACAGGGGAAACTTTAAGAGTTGCTTTAAACTTAAAATTCAACAAAGCATATACTGAATGATAAGGAGAGCAGAAAAGGAAAATTGGCTACTTTAAAAACTCAATAAGCAACTTCTTTGTAGTGGCTACAAATAAAATTTAAGCCGATTTAATTAAACTATCAAGAAAACATGTTTAAATTTTTTTTAACCAGAATATTCAAATGTTAAATTGGAGTCTTAGATAAAATAAATTTCAAAATATATGCTCATATTCATTCGAAAGAGATAGAGATAGGTATAGCTAGTGAGAGAGTGAGAAAGACACTGATAGAATCGGTTGCAGTAATGGTTGAGGAAAACGTAAACCTTAATTGGAATATTTTAGCAATTTGATTTTCAATTATTTGCTGACACTTTGCAAGGCAAATGGAAAAACAAAAGTTAATTTTATTATGCCTGCAATTTCATATTTGTTTCTCTGCACTTTGCACACAATTTCGACAACTACAAAAACACTCCGCCACCGTCTTGTTTACAAGCAGAAAAACTTTTTCCTTCTCTGCTTCGTTGCTGTCTTCATCAGCGTCGGCTGCGTCTTCATGCATTTTTGCACTCTGTGGGCAGACAGGGCGTATGAATAATTAAATATTTACACTCACACACACTGCACACGCAGTCAGTACGAAACAGAGACGCTACTGAGCTTCACATACTTGAGGCAGCACTTTGTTTTTATACTCAAATACTTTTTGTTTTAATGCCTTTGCTGCCTGAGGTCTTTGTTTGGTTTTTGGGAAGGCTTTCTCATTATTTCATCATTTGCATTTCTCATTTGCTGCCATCTTTTCCCTGTTTTTTTCTCTACAGCCTTTCGGTGCAACCTTTAATGTACCCGACTTTTAGCCCGACTCTGACATTACTTCAATCTATTTTAACCTTCAAAAGTTCAGGTAACCACAGCAAAAGCCAAATTCTTACCCAAATATTTAAGCAGCAACTTTTGACCCAACGATTAGCGTGAAATATTTGTAACACCCACAATGGAATTTAGGTGCAGCTTAATTATCAAGGTTCTATTTTTTATTACAAGTAATTGACATTAAAATTAAACAAATAAGTAAATTAACAGTACTCTGAAGAGAACTTGAACTTGTTTGATTTAGAAACGTACTTAATTATTATTCTATAATTGTCACTCAGACACGGAAAGTGTTGATCAAGATTCAAGAAACTATATTACATATTAATATTTATGTTTATCATTCTTAATGTAACTAGGGCACAATAATAATTTCTTATAAGTGCGATTATTTGTTAGGCTCTTATCACTGTTTGCCGCATTTACTTGTTGAGAAAAGAAAATAATTTGGATACCGGATTCAAAACTAACAAAATTAAGAGTAGCTGAGACTCATAGGGAGTTAGTTGGAATGGAGTGTTAGATTTTTCGTCAAGTATTTTGTCAGTGAGTGTGTGAGTGCTGTAATTGATTGATCGTTTCTTGCTATTCGGTCTCTTTTGTTAAGTTTTATGATTATTCACTTTTATGAATAAATTCATATTTGTTGTTCAGACAACGGCATTTCAATTGTTGTGTTCACCTTTTGAAAATCTCATCTAATTGTAGGTATTGTGTTGTGGAATCCTTTTGTTAGCATGTGTGCTTATTGCTTTGTATGCCGAACGCAGCACTGAAAATTTGAACAACAAAATATGGAAAAAGCGAAAAATGAGAAAGAGACAGCGAATGCGAGAAAAAGAAGAATATAAACGATTTTGAAGAGTATATGCAAATAAAGCTCTAAGAAAAAGAACCCCTAACAAGATTTTTACCAACAAAGCAAAGGGCAAACCAAGGAACAAGCTACGTGTTTGGCGTCAAAATGGCCGAAACAAAAAAATAATGCTATAAGGGGAAAAAGGGGAGATTGGGAAAAATTAAGGCAAAATGCGTCGCTCAGCGTTAATATTAACTTTTCTGCTCAGTTTCCTTTGCTCTAAACTTTTCACCAAAGTTACGCGCCGCCCATTTTTTATGCTTTGCATTCTCCCCTCTCCCCGGCCCCTTTAAAATAAAGATAAAGTAACAGTAGAGACAATGCGCAATGTTTTCTTTTTGTACTGTTACCAATTTTCTGTTTATTTTGCTGGTCATGCATAAAATATTAAATTATTAGTTGTAAAGAGCAGCCGACTTTGGGTTCTTATGCCCTGCAAAATGAAAAGTATTGTAGAAATAACACACGGCTGGGTTTATATATAAAAACTCGAGCACCAATCTAATGTCTTTTAGAAATTCTAAAATCTTTTAGAATAATCATACTTCTTGAGATTTACAAAAAGCAATTTTACTTGCCTTTGGAAAGATTGAGCTCGTTTTTCACTTCAGTAGATTAAATATGATTTAATAATAATCCGTATAAAAATTACCCTTAACTCTTTTTTTGGTAGTAGGACGTCGAAAAAAGGTATCATATCCCATAACATAAATACAGAGTATCTGCTAGTCGAACACGCGAAAGTACACCATTCTGAGCTGTTTTTACAAAGTTAATTTTGTTGTTGAACAAAATTCGCTTTGTATGCAACCGCAAATAAATTAATGGAATTTCGTGGTATTTTTTAAAGAGGCTCTGCGGTAAATATTACAAAGCTTTGGTAAATAATATTGTAAAACACAAGAGTGGAATATAATTTAAGCCACTTATAAATGAAATGATGTGACAAACAGTTAATTATTTACTTGGTTAAAGGTTAATTATATTAAAGATGATAATTGTTGTTAAAAACGAAAGTACATTTATTAAGAAAATGCTTATTGTCTAAAAACTGAGTCTGAGGCCAATTGAACATTAGTATGCACCTTTAAAAATAATTTAAAGAATTACCAAACATTTATATTGTTTATAAAAATTTAATTATTTTAATATTTTATTTTTATTTTTTAATTCTTACGCCTTCAATAACATATAAGACTTACAATGCCTATAATACTGTCTGATTTATCTTCATAAACGAAATCCTACTTATACTTCAATATTGGCTGCTTATCGCGCTCTTTTGGCTATTTGCAATGCCAAGGAAAATGAAAAATGACGCTGAAATAGTGCGCTGCTAATGGCATTAAAAAAATAGAAAGGACGCGAGAGACGAATATAAAATGCACTGCCAAAAACGAGAGGCGTCAAGAAGCAACCAGACAATTTGATTAAGTGCCATACCATGGACCCCGACTCCCAGTCTGAGTCTGTGTCCAAGTCCAAGTCCGAGTCGGAGTAGTTGCCGGGTATCTTGATCTCTTAGTTTATGTGTCTTTATAAGGATTTCCCAATGTCAAGGCATTCATTCTGATTAGTTCCCGTATGTGCTTCCGCTTTTGGGCTGAGGGCGAGCTGAAGGGGACATCTGAGGAGGCATCAGTTTGCCAATGGGAGTGCCGGCGAATGACAAAGGTGCCGTCCAGGATAACAAAATCAAAGCCAAGGCCAATGAGCACTTGCAACTGAAATAAACGAATAAAAATATAATTACTTTATTTTCTCAATTGTTTTCATTTCTCCTTAATTTGTTCAATCAACAAAACTCCTATTAAAATATCTAACATAAGATTCTTTTTACATAAAGACTTTTAAGTCGCAGTCTGAAATAATATGGTCTGCCTTGCATTAAGCTGTAGTTGATTTCAGAATTTACCTGTGTTGAATTAGGGTCAGATGTGAAATCTTCGTAGCGCTGATCATAGAGGGGTTCATAGACGTTACTGCTGATGTAGGCGGGGCAATATTGGGGCTGCTTGGAGACTTTGTATATGGACATATCACCATCATTCACCGGATTGAGTAGCCAAGGACGAAACATGTTTAACTGAGCGTTATCAGGCGGTGATAACATTAAACTGCCATTGAGATAGGGCTCCAAACGATCCTTGAGATCCGATTTGTATTTGGGCAACTCGGAATCTTTGCAAATTTGCGGAAACACAGGCAGACAGTAGACGCTGATTTAAGAATTAAATTAGGTATCAGACGTAGTAAGCCACAATAATGGATTACCCACCTCTTAAGTGGCTTTCCCGTCTGATACAGGTGTACAAATTGTAGAAAATGCATTACAAAACCCCGCGTTGGCAACATTCCAGGCTCCAGTGCAAATACATAATAGGTTTGAGCATTTAGACGAGCCACATTCCTCAACAGATTCACCGGATAGTCAGTATAACGACGATGATTGGCCAAGGTTAACATATATTTGGTTTCCTTATTATTGAATTGCTTGCATCGGAATCCATAAGGATGTTCCGAATTCATGCGATGCAGTATCTCTGGCATATGCTTATCATGGAAGACCAACTGCAGAGAGATCCAATGGGACCAGCTCAGCGAGAATATTGTACAATACTTAATGTGATAGAGACTCTCCAGCAGCTGCTCAAAGTCATTCTTATCCACATAGACCGCCATGCTGATCGGAGCACTCCAGCGAACCAGCAGCCATTTCATATGTTTAAAGTCCCTATAGGTGCCATGTGTTGTCAGCGTGATACTCATATTACCCTTCAAATTGGGACTTGTGGACCGCATAAAATTATTATAGATCCAGTAATCGCCATTTTGTTCGAGCTGCAAACGTGGCCGATTAAAATAAGCCGGAGTTGTTTTCTTTTTGACCTTGTTTAATTTTGGCAGTTGGAAGCGTACAATATAAAGAACTACAAACAATCCCACTGTAATCAGGAGCAGCTTCTTTACAAAAATCTTACGATAGGCGGAAGGAAACATATTGAATGTAACTTCTCTATTTGTAAACAAATGTATTCGTGTGAGACTTGAACATTTTCTGACAGCATAGGAATGGAATAAAAATTCTATAAAACAACAGCAATTCCGAAAAATAATTTTATTTTCTGATCCTATATGAGATATTTCTTCTGTCTCATTTAAGCCTAAGATTTTTTGAAATCCAATAAGTCCTTTAATAAATTCAATAAAAACATGTTTCAGAAAGGGAAAGTTCTCTTTGTTGCATAGTGTAATCTATAACAAAATGTCTAAATATTTATTTTGATATGACTCTAACAAATCATCAGTTCGGCTAACTATATTATTTATTTGCTCAGGTTGGAGTCACATTGCATGCCTCTCTGTCATCATGCTGTGGGCCATTAATCATGGGGTTACAATCTATCCATTAGCAAAGCCGCCGCTTGAGCACCTAAATAGTTGCCTCCATTTATTCGGAACATGGCAAGAGCGAATACTTTCCAAAAGAAAAGGTAATTGCAATTTTTCGCAGACTTTTATCGCAGCTCGCTTTCCATTTGCATACTTTAGGTGTCCTTGGAATTCAGAAAATGCAGCATAGTTCGCTTTTTCCTTTTTTATTTTTTTATCATTATTAATTAGACCAATATGAGATGTCCACATAAATTTGTGTAAGGAATTCGGATGGCATTTGGTTTTGGTTCAGCATAGAGCTTATTTATGCTACGTTTCCCCAACTTAGCGACCATTTATGATTAACATTGGGCAAACATGCAATGCTCGCTGCCGTCATTAGGGCCGTAGAACTTGTCAAGTCTGTGCCCTACTCTACCCTACCTAGTCCCTGCAATATCCACAGGCACAGATCCAGGCCCAGTCCGAGGCATGGCACTGCTGATTGCGGTGGCTTTCCACACCATTTTCCGGTCTGCCTGTCTAGTGAACATTTGTCATTTTTTCCACTGACAAGCTGAGCCATGCACATTGGCAAATAGTTAGCCTATTTTTTTTTTCTTTTTTTTCACTTTGCTTCAGCTCGTTACGGACGTAGGTGTGAAATTATAAATTTGCTGAGAATTTATGTGGCTATTTTGCAGTTACCACTATGTAGATGGTTATTGCTTTTTGCATGACAAGCAGCTGGTGGGAACTGCTTTCAGTTTGAAACTATGAATATAACAGCAGTTGGCATTGAAATCGAAAGGAATACTAAAATGTTCAGTAAGATATAAATTCATTACATTTTACTGTCATTTAAATACATAAATATGTATGTATTTTCGATTTATCAAATTAATTAATTTTATTAAACTATTTAAATCTATATGCCTGTAATGAGATTTGATTTAATTTATTTGTCTTATCACCAGGGATTAAAACCTTAATTATTGCACAATAGTTCTCAGAGTTATTTTTTAGTTTAAATGAGGGTTATATTTCTTAGATATTGTGTTGTTTTGAAATTTTGTAAAGTATTTTAGTTAATTTAAAACACATAATGGAAATTCCATAGATTCTGTATAAATATGTTTACGATAACTGACATGAATTAAACAAAATAACTCAACCATTCTACAGTAGAGTCCAACAATAAGACGAATTAAGTAGCTACAAATAATGTTTGATAAAATAATCGTTTATTGTTTGCAATATATTATTAAAGCAGCTTAGCTAAATATTTATAATAGTCATTTAATGTTTAATTGTTTTAAAATATTTGTAATCTGTGTTTAAATTGAAATTGTTTAAATTTGTTGAATGAGAATTAAATGCCAATGGTTTTAAATTTTTTTAATTGCTAAATTCAAGGCATTCAAAGAACGTTCACTAAATAAACGCATTTGTTAAATTTATTTTCACTGAAATTGTTTTAAATTAAAATTTCCTCCCTGCAGTTCACACAATGAATTTCCAAGTTTTTTCCTTCTGCTAATTGTGAAATTTATAAGTCTATTTCCAGGCGAGATGCCAACAAAAAGTGGAAAAAAATTAATGAGAACGAAACTCAGATGCCTTATAAAGCCGCAAGAGCTGGAAGCTGCATGAAAAATAGTGAAATAAAAATGTAATGAAATGCGAAAATTGTTGAGTTATGTATACAAAAAATTCAAAAAAAGTGTGTATTATTATTATTATTTTTTTTTTAAACAATTTTTATAAATTTTGCTTTAATATGCATTTAATTATGACTATGAAATACTCGCGTTTGTTGTCCGTTTTTGTTGATCAGTTAAAACTAGTTAGTTGGTCTAATTAATGACCAACCAAATGGGTTTTATCATGCAAAAATTAGTTGCCTCTCATTGTCATAAAGACCATAATAATGAACTATACCAAAACACATTTCCGTGCCAAAAACAATTCAATAAATGCCTCTGGCTGAAAATCATTTCATTTATGTGAAATTATACAAATTTGCATAAATTTAATATAGAACTCATAATCAGAATTTTACATAAATGTTTTGAATATGTCCAGTAATTGGGATTTCACAGGCAATTGAAAACAATTACTTAACATCCTCTGATAGCTGTTGCTACTCCAGCCTCATTTCAAGGAGACATCGAGACCACAAAAACAGGAATAACAACAATACAACAATAAAACTTGAGGTCAAAGCTGACATAATTGGCCTGTTAGCTGTCGCTGTCGGAGCGTGTAAAAGTTTCACCTGGTCGACACGTAGACAACGCTCTCGAGACGTTCTTAATTAATTAATGTTCATTAACAACTGTAACTGTTACTGTAACTCGAGGCAACACTTTGGACACAAATCAAATGCTCTGATTGCCCCAACAACGGACAACTTTTGCCCAGTGGAATCTTTTTCAAACTCATTAGGTAACAGCCTTCCAGATCTTACTGAAATCAGACGTTGTTAATAATGGTTAATTACGTGTTTAATTATGCATGAGCACCGCTCACACTCTGCAGACCCATCCCCGCTCCCTCCCTCCGCAAGTTGTCCTTTTTCGCCAGCTTTTCTTGAGACTCGGCCCGAAAGCCTCAACGGAAGTTGACGCTCAAACTCTCGTTAATAAATTATGTAAATTGTAGGCGCAACAATCTTGCTCTCTGGAAAAATGGAAATTTATGCATGGAAGTGCTTAGAGAGGGGCTAATGGTTTGTCAAGTGTCTTAAGCTCAAGCGGAAGTCAACTCAAAGCAGTTATGACTGTCCCCTACTTTTATTAAATTAAATGCAAATTAACATTCATTATTAAAAAGCGCTACTAGAAGTGCGACTACAGCTGAAATATAAAAGTGTGTTGATTAATAACATCATAAATTATTTGTGATGCCATACATAGCACATCTTTTTAATGCTAACAGGCAATATTAAAGTTTTATTCATATTTTAATTAATTTTTAAATTGCACAATATTATCTAATATATTTTACGAGTTTTCCACAATTTATGAAAGCTTCTATCCATTTCCTTCGTCACCTTACAAACTGGTTAACTATTTTGCAAATTCATTTTTTAACAATTTAAAAACTACATAAGCCTAAGGTTGGGCACCTTATAAGCAATTGCACTTCACTTAAAAATTTATATTTTAAGCACTTAGGTAATACTTGATTTCATAAAAAAGTTAACATAACATACAAATAAATTCATCGCTTTTTCTAAACTTTATAGAAAATTTAAATATTCTTTCACAAACATTTATTTTCGCCTCATAATCTTCACACTTCATTTTAATTTAAAATTTATTTTCTTAACATTTCCCACAACTATCAACACTTCAGAAATGCAGCTTAACTTAACTAAGGTAACTTTTACTTTTAGCGGGAAACCAGTTGACCTTCAATTTTGCCAGGCACTTGTTCCTGTTAAAGTTTTAGGTGAACTTTCTTTCCTGAACTCTTTTCATAACACCTTGAATATGATTAAAAAATACGAAAGAAAAGACGAAAGTAAATATCTCAATGTATGAAAAACAAGTGCAAATAATAATCAAAACTTCACAGAAAGCGAAGTTTCTATTTAATTTTAATTAGAAAAGTTTTTAACTTAAATTCAACTTGCATGAAGCGCTCTACTTTCTTTTCTTTTCTTTTCTTTTTTTTTATGATTTTTGGCATAATGAAAGTAAAACAAAAGTCGAAGAAATGTCGAAAAGAGAGAAGTGTAATGAATTTAAAGTCGCAGACTTTTGCATAGATAAAACTGTAAGTTACAGAAATTGAATGGAAGAAAACTTGCAACTGCAACAAAGTAGGAAGAAAAGTTCACCTAAATTGAGATTAAATTGACTCATTGGTTTTTCCAAGGTTGTTTCGTAAGTAAGTATACAGATACTCTATACGTATATAACAAATGAATAAATAAATATAATAATTTCCATATCCATCAGTACCATCAGACTAATTTGAATTATGGAGCCCAATTAAAACATATGGCAAGTTTAACTCCAGCGCTAGTTTGACCAATGGCATCAACACCTCATCAGGATCAGTGGAGTCATTAGAGTCATCAGTGCAGAGCTTTTGCTTGTTTATGTGCTACAATGGATGATGGTGCTGCTGGCCTTCTCAAGTGACAGTGCTGCAAAATTGCGCTACCAAAATTGACAATACATTGCCGACCTGGTGGGCAGGGAGGGTGCAAAGTGAAGCTGTCCCGGGGCCAACGTCAACGATAACCGGCAATCGTCCTGGTAAATTGGAACGTCCGACTCTCGCCTCGATGGGCCAGTGTCTGTTGGGCAAATCAAATAACAAATGATTGTCCCTAGCCGGACTTGTGAGTGGAGCTCTGACTGTGATTGGGCAGCGACTGATGAGTGCCAGCCACGCGAGAAAATCAAATGAAAAACCATTTTTTTTAGTTCGCGACATTCAAAAGATTTATTACGTGGCCAGTGGAAAGTGAGGGAATGTTTGCATTGCTTTTCCATTTCCATTTCCATACGACAATGCGAATTTATAAAAATATATTGATCCCTTTTATTGTTATTTGATTAAAATAAAATTAGCTTAACGCTCAGCTGCGTATTATGAAAATTGAGTTTTATAAATTTCAATTTTGCAAATGCTAGGTGTTGTGCGATAAGAACCCTTTTGTTTTACATTCAATAAGAAGTGCTTAAATCAAGGAGAAAAACAATTTAATTTCTCAGAAATTTAGCATTCTTTTCAGTTAATACAGTATGAAAGAAGACATAAATAAAATAATTTGCTATACAGTGATATTGTATTAACAAACAGATGGATTGAAATTCATAATGATCACTAAAATATTCTAATTAACTAAATATACTCTAATGTTATCATGGGCTGTTTGGGGTTTTTTCCCAAGCCTTGCAAAAAATGTTGTTGTTAATTTATTTTGTTATTAACAAATTTTTTAATAATAATTTTAATTATAAATATACATTGTTGACGGTTTATAGCTTGGTAATAAATAAATAAAACTATATTTACTTTATACTTATTTTTTATGCTCATTATTAATGAACTAAGGGTCTCTAGAACGCTCTTTAATTATCTAATATGTTGTAAGACTTTTATTAATTTGCTATATTCACTTAATTATACTTGCACTATTTGGTGTCGGGAAACTAGCAAAGAGTAAAAAAAATAACTTATACAATTTAATAGCTCAATTATTTCAAAATTCTGTTAATGTATTCATAATAACTATTATTTAAATATTGACACAAATCCTTTCCAACCCACCCAGTGCTATTAACCTACAAGTTTAGCATTTGCCAGTTCCGCAAGGCGATAAATGCCGTAGGCAGTGGCAGCTCACAGGTAACCCGTTTATACACGGAGTGGGGAAGCAGATCTGCAGCTTTGGAGTTAACGCTATTCAGAATGCTATGGACCATGTGGTGGTCTCATTTATATCACTGACATGTGCTGTGCTCTTGCTAATTTAATTAAAATCAACTTAGAGCAGCCAGTGGCAGGCGATGCCAACAGGCAGCAGACAGCAGACAACGTGCAACATGTAGCATGCAGCATGCAACATCCGTTTGCCTTTTCCCCAGGCCAATTTGTTACGCTTTTAATTTGTTAATTCATTTGCTAGAGCTGCATAGAGAAGTGGCGATATGGGAAGGATGTGAACGATACTCACTCTACATACATAATAACAGAGACTGCAACAAGTGAAACAAGCCGACATACAGTTGCCACACACACACACACACACACACATATATATATATATATCTATATATGCTGTCGGTTATTCCGTATTTGATTTCGTTTGTTTTAACTGCTTTCACTTTTCTATTTACTCTTTTTCTGCGCTCTCTGAAATGAAAAATGGCAAAACGTTGTTTATTTGCTCAGCTAATAGCAGACCAAGCACACACACACACACACATGGATATACATATATATATATATATATATACACACTCACACGCACAGAATCGCACCTGTAACAGCTTTAAATTTAATGCTGCCTACGTTCAGACGTCTTGTGTGTTAATAAAAACATTTCAACGCGTTTTTCTTTATTTATATATGTATTTTTCTTGTTTTTTTTATGTGGCTTCACAATACGCATAATAAATTTTATATTTTTGATAGTCGCATATTTTGATATATTAAACGTGTAAACTGCCAGGGCACATAATCAGCACAGCCAACAATGAGCTTCCCCCATGTCCTGCATTTGGATGAGTAGCAAATGGATTCTCTTCCATCTTCTCTCCCAGTTTTATGCACAGCTCATAAATTGTTTGGAAACCTTTTGCAATCTACCCATCTGCTGGGATGTCTTCTCGTTTCTTCTCTACTTTATGCATATGGAAATTTTTATGTTGTTGGAAACTCTGCAAATATATAAGTATAGGAATGATGAGAAATTGTTAGTATATCGATGCGAATTTTGAATGTAAATTTGTAATATTTTAAAAGAATAAATTTAAATACATATTTTCTAAAATTAAATAGTTGAATTCACATTTAAATATTTTAAATTTATTTATTACACTGTTGTTCTAGGGACAACAAAAAAATACAAATTATATTTACCAATTCTATTTAATTTGTATTAAAATAAAATTCAGCGAATTCGTTCTTAAGGGTTGTAATTTATTATAATCCATGAGAAACTGTAAGAGTATTTGAATGTCGCTATATATTTCACAAATTTTCTAAATTGAATTAAATTTTATTTGCTGCATACGGCACGGCGCAGGCCTTAGACTCCATGTGGTATGCAACATAATTTTTTATTTGTCTTAAGCAAATGCCCGCGCAGACCACACAGCAGGTGTTAACCTTTTGCTCTAATACCCTGTATAAATGTTGATTGAGTAAATGTTGAAGCACAAAGTATTTCCAGGTTGCGTTCCTATTTTTACCTAGTTGTAAAATTGTTTAAGCTCTGCACAATTTTCGACTTTAATATTTGAATGCAACTTTTAGCAGGTTACAAGGCGAAAATGTTTTCTTTTAGTAGTGGAAATGCCAAAAATGCTTTGCACTGCAAATCAAATTCCGGCTAATGGATAATGTAGGGTTTTATGTGGGGCTTAGAGAGGGTAGGGGGTGTGTCGTATTGAATGAGCATGACATGGCAGTCATGTATTTGTAGAAAAGCCACATACAATTGACCCGTTGCAGACAATTTCTCAAATGGAGCTGTGCATCGCATTTATAAGAACTTGTGTGCTCAATGTTTTTGCCAGTTTCATTTTATTTTTATAATATATATTTTTTCTTTCTACATTCTTACTGTTTTATGTTGGACTCTGCAATTGAACTATTTGTTTTTGTGCCACTAACAGAAGTGTTGTGATTTTCTTACGTTTTGATGGCATTCAACTTTTATAAGGCTCGCTTTATGATTTTTTTAGTAGTTTTGAATAGGTTTCGTATATTTTTACTGAGACTTGACGTACTTTACAATTAATTATGGCAATAGCCATCAAAGAGAATAATGAGCTTGATTTTATGAGTCATTGAATAAATTATTTAAACCTGATTAATTTCTTTAGACATAACATAGAATTATAAAATGCATATCTTTTTTTTTCTTACTGCAAATTCGATAAGTTTGTTTTAATAATTATAAATATTATATTTTGACAACTTAATTACTTGTAAACCTTCGAGTATATACAAATATTTGTGGGCATTTGAAGAAATTCAATAAAACAGTAAATTGCTTAGTCTACCATTGCCAACATAATGTGATATTGTTTTTCATACTCTTTAATCGGCTTACTTTTCATTGAGATGTATTCTCTACCTCTGCAGAAGACCAGAAATTGACTTGTTTACCCAAATAAAAGGCAAAAAACCAATACAAATGATTAATGCGCGCTGTGTCAGCCCGAAAATATGTGCGTTGTCTGTGCGATGTGATGGCCAGGCCAGGAGCTAGGGGCGTGGCTGGTGGGCAAAGGCCAACTGCAATATGGGGCAATATGAAAGAAAGTTGGCTAACTTATGCTGATTATAGTCAACATTGGCCGCAAGTTATTATCAAATGTCTCCCTGGAGTAATATATATCTACGACTATACAAAACAACAACATTTCGAGAGGATGGGGCTAGTTCAGGGTTGGAGAGGCGACTCTCCTCTCAAGCCAGGGGCGTTGCAGCGTTTAATACAATAATCGAATTTTCATAAAGGCGGACAGGGGATAAAGAAGCCGTTGCTGTTTAAGCCTTTGTGAGGCTAATGTTCTCATGGAACACGCCCACTTTTTGTTTTTGTTGACCGAACCGGATGTGTGGCCGAAACCGAAACAAGTGCCGTTAAATGACCTTGTTAATCATGTTCATGTTCATGTTTGCTCGTGTGCGTGATTTATGCTTATTTATATTTTATTTACTGAGGCATTGAGCGGGAATAGGGAGGGGGATTGGAACGGACTGGGACAGCCAGGAACTTGCTGTGGTTGCTTCTGCCCTTTTTGAATTATGGCCTGGTCAAGAGGGCATGACAATATTTATACATATTACTTCCAGTGGGCAAGTTTTCCCTTTCACTCGGTGTTATATTTGATACCAGACATGATAATTATGTCGCTTAGCATAAGTAATTTGTCCAATAAAGGCACAGTTCATAAAGCAAGTGTGCAACAATATTGTTTTAAAATAAATAAATATTTGTTAATTAGAATTTGAGAATGATTAGGGTGTTTATTGTAAAATTTATTGACTTTGAGCAAATATATTCAAAAATATATGCAGAAAAATGTGATAATACTATATCATAAAAGAAAGTCACATGTCAAGAATATCAATGAAAACTAAAATGTGGTGAAACATTATCTAAAAAAAATCTAAATAAATAAATATAATATAATAAATTAAATTTGTAAAGGAAATTAATAATGAAATCCTTTACACCAGCAGTCTTAAATTAAATAAAAATCTAAATAAATAAATATAAAATAATAAATTATATTTGTAAAGGAAATTAATAATAAAAGCCTTTACACCAGCAGTCTTAAATTACATTGGTATATTGATTGATAAATCTCAGCTCTTTGTCTTATTGTAAGTGTTCTTAATTTAATGCAATTTAATTTGAAATAATTGCTATATATTTAGCTCAAGGTGCTCTTAATTATTATCACAATTGTCTTCCTATCGACATCAATCAAACAAGCGTTTAAAATACTTAACACATCGCCAAAGCATCCTTCAAATTGCATTGAATTGCAATTGACATTTCATACCCTTAACACTTTCACAGTCATCTGTGGATCTGTGGTCTGTTCGATGGGGATAGTCCTTGATTTCTGCTGACCAAGTTGAGCGAACTCAATCAGATTTCAGCTTTCAGCTATCAGCTTTTGGCTTTGAGCTTTCAGCTTTTAGCTGTCGACGCGGCACTTAATAAATGCAATTAATCCAATTAAAATGTCATGTCTCATTAATGCGCATTAAACGTGCGAATGTTGTGCAATTAAATAAATGCACTTAAATCGACATATCAATGCCAATGTAAACCCAAATAGAGATGGGAATGGTAAACGAAGGGGAAAAGGGAAGAGGAATCTGAATAAAGGGGGGGGGGGAAGGGGCAGTCAACGAGCTTGCAAATTTACACGCCGCGATGAACATCAATGAACAATTAAACAACATTACGCGTTGTTCAAACAGGCCTTATTTACTCCCTCTCTCTCTCTCTCTCTCTCTCTCTCTCTCAGTCTCTCTTTCTCTACTTCTCTCTCTGCAGTCAATTTGCCACTTCTTGGGCTTATTAACATAATCGCCTGTGTCAACGCATTGGCATTTCCCCTTTGGCAACGGCTAATTAAATGTGGCAATAATGCGGCTCACAACACACACACACATACATATACACACACACACATTTCATATTTCATCCTTCATACTCGAGTTACAGGTGCCACAGAGAAACGTTATCGTTAATGAATATTGTCCATATTTTATCATCAAATTGCAAGTACGCTGAAAAATATGCAACCTTCAATTAATAAGCGTCATTTACATGCAACCTATTGGCCGTAAATATTAATTGGTATCTGCCTTGTTGATTGCTTGCCACTTGGCAACAGCTTGCTACATCATATCCTGCAACAGGACGAACCTCAGCAGTTCTCAACTGGTAACAGGTACTTTACAATTAACTTTTACAATGAACTGATTTCAGTAAAGTTAATCAATGAATATTAAGTGCCTTGTTTTATATGCTGTAAATTATTTTCATATATTTACATTCTTAACAACATAAGTTAATATTCATATTAACATGTTGTTAAATTGGCTGGCTTACAAATTGTCATTAGGTAAATAGTTAATTATCGATTTATCCATTTGTGCGCATTTTGTTCACATATATTTGAATTATATTATGATTAGTTAATGTCAACATCTACATTGGTCATTTTTTATAGTGTTTGACATATTAGTTATCGTTCTATGAATAGACAAACTAAATATTTAGCTAATAGTTAAATTTTGCATTCTTGACAAATATAATAATAATTTTGTAGCGTTCTTAGATATTTTACTCTATCGCAAATTATTCACATGTTAAATTTTACTTCTGGTCGTGAACGGTCTTATTGTTAAAAAAATAAATAATTTCAATTGATATTTATAAAAAAATTTCACTTAATAAAAAATGTTATCTAAAATAAATATTACAATTATAAGTATTTAATTGTTTAAGAAATTGACACAAATTATTCAAAGAATATGTGAAGTAAATGAATTTCAAAAGGAATTTTCCCACATTAAATGCGAAATTGTTATAAGGTATTATCTATAATATTTTACTAGTTATACATCAATAGATTGAATCGATTGTTTATAGACCAGATTTGTATTTATAAAACTATTCAGAGTTTATCTAAAAATATGAATTGCATCTTAAGAACTTGTTCGCAGTACACAGCATAGCCAAGTTCATTAGTGGAAAAGTTCATTCCGGTTAGTTCATAAATTTGTGAATAACCGTAAATGATAGCATACTTTGTTAGCCAAGATGCTGGTGGTCTGCCTTGCTTCGCTATGTCTTGTCTTGCCATGCCTTGCCTTAACTTGGCTTGTTTATGCTTTTGTGGCCAAGATTGTGGCCTCATCAACAACGTCCTGCCTCTTCCTGACTTTTCTTTCGCTAGGATTCTCACCCTCCTCCTCCTTCTACGCGGTTTCTGCGGTCGCTTCCCTGTCAAATTATTGCACTACAAATTGTCAATTTCCAAGTGGCAGGCGAAAATCATACAATTTTCCGTTGTCACCTCAAAATACTGACTCCTCTACCGTTTCCTTATCTCTCTCTCTTTTCCCCTCAGATCTTCCTTTTCTGCCTTCTGATTTTCCAGTTGTATAAAATTATATGGGAGCCACAAGTTTTTTAATTAGCTGCCGCACATTTACTTGGCATTTCCACTTGCTGCCATTGTCATCGTCATCATCATCATCATCGTCATCGTCATCGTCATCGTCATGACTGTTAATTTTTGGGGGCGTGGCAAGTGGGAAATGGGAAATGGCAAGCCTCTTTGTAGGCAGCTCGTCCTTCCGCTTCGAGTGCTAATTGCATTTTGTGCTCTGTTTTTGGTACTGATTTTGAACTTTGAGGTTTTTGTGCCATAAATGCAATTAGCACAAAGTTTTTCCATGAAAATGTTAATGGGGTTTTGTTGTTATTGTACTCCCTTCACCTTGTAGCTATCACCTCCGACTTTTCACCCCGCACTAAGCACTTTTAAGGGCAAACTGACCGAATCTCTTAATTGAATTAAATTTATATCATGGCAACTCCATTATGGCTAGGACTTAGGCTCATTCTACAGCAGCCAAAATAAATATTGAATGTGTGTTCACACACACACACACAGGCAGACAGCACACATGCATACACAGACAAGTTGTGCGTAAATATTTGTAAAACGTGTTCATCATCCTGTTGACAAGGTCGTTTACAGAATAAATTCACTAAACAAAATGTTTTTATTGGATTTAACTTGTTTATGCCCAACGCAAGGTCAAAGGGAAAACGGGTATGTGAGTGTGTGTGTGTGTGTGTGTATATATGTTGTGTACCAACTATGGGATTTTATTTATAAGCCAGACCATGTTAGTTACAGTTTAACATACTACTGCATAGATGTATCCTATAAGGGTTACATATTCATGATTTGTATAGATTGTTTTGTCAATTATCTTTGTAAATCTGTCTGACATTTTTGATATATGTGTGGTTCAAGTATAAAATATTTAAGATGCAACATTTGAGACCTTCAGGTCTTATGGATTTTGCAATTTTAATCATTTGACGACGAATGAAGTAAAAATCAAAGAATTACATTAGGATTTCTTGCATTAGTTTATGTAAGAAGTATGGCAAAATTGAGAATACCAAGTAGTTATTAACTAGGAACAGTTCGATGGACACTGAGAAATAAAAACTATACTTAACAGAATAAAGTTATTAACATCGACTCTGATGAATAACATAAATTTAGAATATCACAAAGTAAATATTAAAATACTTATTCCGAAAAAATTTAAAATTTATAAATTAATTTAATTTGAAATTAAGAAAGAAAGCAAGACTCTAGATCGGTTTGCTAACCGGTTTGTATTAGGAAAAATTCAAGTTTTGCAAATAATCGAAATTAGTTTGAAGATTTAAATGAGACTTATTGATGATTTTTAGCTGAAGTCTCAGATAGATAAGCACAAAATGTATTTAATTATTTATTTTTCAAATCTAATCTTTTGTGTAAAAAAGTGGTTAGTTTCAGGTTCGAGTTCGTGGGGTAAATAATATCAAAGGTTCGGTAAAAACCCAAACTGAACCGGTTCTGTATATACGAAATCCTTGATCGTTTTTGCTCTTTAAAGAGCAACAGATACTCGTAATAAGTCAAAGGCATCGAAGGCTGTGAAGAAGGCAGTGAGCTCATTCACCTTCCAAATAGGTTTCAACACTCAATCGAGCAGAGCCACAAGTTTATTTGCTCATTGAGCTCAATCACAGATCAAATAGCCAGGAAAAAAGTGAAGTTGCTGTGAAACAGCTGGCAAACAATTTGAACTACGCTCCAACCTTTGAACGGGAAACAAGCAGTTGCTGCAGGAGCCGGAATCGCAGTCAGACACAATTGCTACGACGAAGGAGACGAAGGAAGTAGGTTGCGGAGGAATTGCCAGAGGGGGGGGGAGTGATTCAAAGTGCCTGGCAATATAAATTGGCCGTAGGTAAAGTGTGCGGGGGGGAAGTTGTTGGCTTGTTGGATTGTTGGGGCTAAGCTGGATCGTCTTCGCCTTTTGTTTTTCCTCCAAACAATTTGCCAAATCAGAGCCGCAGCAAATTGCAGATTGAACTAGCACTCGGAGTTCGAGCAACGGGGAAAGGAGAAAGGTGAGATGTGAGAGGCGAGAGAAGAAATGGAGATAGTGAAATGGCAAAAAATAAGGAAATGGTAAATGCATATGCATAACTTTGGCCTTGCCTCTTATTGGGGCACATGCCTTATTCAGCCACAGTTTGCAGAGCTAATGCAATTTTATGTGCGCCTTTGATTTCCCAATTGGATTTGCCACATAATTCAAAGGCTCTCAGTGCTTCAATTGAGATATACTCAAAGTAAATGGCGGCAATCGAGTTGATAAAGCATTCAATGAATTCTCCGAGAGGTGTTTCCATTTCAACTTCGACACGAACAGAATATTATTTGCAAAATGCTGTCAATTTACCCAAATACTCTGTATATATATTTATATGATTTAAACAACTGTCAGACTGACTGACAGCTAAACAAAGCGCAGTCAGGCGAACTGACAACATGTGCCATGTGCCACGCATTGCCAGACATGAATAAATTACTAAATAAATACCATAAATACATGTGTATATGCATGAATCTATGAGTATACTTACATATATATTTTTAGTCTTTGACTCTCGTTGCCTGGCACAAGGTGATAACTTGTCGATTTTATGAACCGACATTTGTTACAGGTGTTACACTCACCTACCTCATCTTGCTCTACTCAAGCTAATTAACTTTATCCTTGAGTTCAATCAACTTTCTCTATTGTCTATTCAATTTTCTCTTATGCTGCAACTGTGAAAATTGAATAAACTCTTTTACACCTGAGAACTTCTTTCTTTCCTGACAGACAAACAGGCCTGAATTGATTCACTTACATGCAATTGCTTAACGTAATTAGTTTCGCATCTTAAGATACTCGAAATTTGCATGACTGAGTGAAATTGAAAATGCAGTTTCAAATGCGTTTCAAAGTAATTACTTAATTGAATGTAAAACAGTTTGAAATTAAAGCTATCCTCTCGATTATACATCGAAAATGTATTATGTATTATTTAACATTGACCAATTTAATTTAAAAATGAATTTAATTTAATTTAAATATTATTTATTTGATTGAATCTCTGAACAAATATTTGAACATTTAAAAGCATTGTTTTTAGCACATGTCTGAATATGTTAATGCAAATTATTCTTTTTTTATTTAATTTAATTTACGAGATTAAGTTGCTTTTTGAAGTGTTTTAAATACGACTCTGTGTGAATTTTTGAAATTAATAAATAAATGTGAATTTGCTTTTCAATGTCATCCCGTATAAAAAATGTATAACAGGTTCACCTGCAAAGTTCTTAATTCCTAGATAAGACTTGAGCAATCTATTAGTTACTTATATCTAATTTTGATATGTCCACCGATAAGGCTTATCAAATCGAAACACTTCAAATGATAAACATATAAATAGGTAATTCAGCTAATTTGTTGATTTGTTTATAATCTCTATCGGTCACGATCCATAACCTATTTCTGCCAAAAGCGAATTAAGTATTTCGTCATGTTATTTTAATTTTATCTGTTTGCTTGCCAGTTGAATAATTGAAGGGGTGTCACTTGGGGCATTTTTCCATTTTTTTTTAATTAAATAAAAACTCGAGCACGAATTTAGTTATTTTGGTTTAGTTTCTTGCATTCGGCATTAAATATCAATACGCAAATGGCATACAAAAATGGGCGTGGTACCGCCTTTATTCTGTGATATATAAATTTTTTGTTTTTCAAGCTATCCGCACCAAACTTGTACGTTTGGTATGTTATTATGGTACAAATCTAACAACTACTTATAACATATCATATAGAAATAATAGGAATTTTCAGTTGAAAACTCACTTTTTTGTGAAAACCAGCGATTAAAACCAAAACGAATATCGGTTTCACTTACGGTTTCGGTTATGCTCGAATTAAGGTTTTCAGTTATACAAAATCTTGGAGTATCGGTTTCGAAATGGTTATCGGGTTTTTATAAGTTTCGGTTTAAAAATAACGGTATGGTTTCGGTTCACAAAAAAAAAGAAATTAAGGTTTTCGGTTGACCAAAATAAGACGCTTTATTCATTGTTTTACATGAAAAAAGGCCTAATGCTCTTTTTAGCCTGGAAAATAATGCTATCTGGTTACAGGAATGATCCAGTGTAATTTCGATTTTATTATAATTTGATCTCATATAAATTTTGTTGATTCTAAAAAATTCGAATTTTCAAAATAAACAAAATTTAAATGCAGAACGAATTTGGAGTTAAAATCATGCTCAAATTTACATTCCGCATAAAAATTGATCGACTTTTGACAAAGTTATGGTAGTTCAAAGTTATCAAAGTTCAGTAAAATCAAAATAATCCAATTCCAAAAAATTCTCCATAGTCGGGTGTGCCCTCAATACGATAATAAGATAAACAGAAAATTGGTTAGCTTATATGTTGTCCATTTTATTATATATATAATATGTTAAGTTAGAAGTTAGTCAACACTGAAACAAAATAAACAAGTTTTAGGTGTTTTATTGTCGCGCCTTAAAGTCCAACCAAATGCCGCCCTTCAGGCTGGTTAAAAATGCTGTCGGATCATACAAATTGTCCTTGCGGGTCTTCGGGTTGACATGAACTTCATATTTGGTTAGCACCTCGACGATGGCCGCCTTGATCTGAGCCAGAGCAAAGCGCATGCCTGGCAAAGTTGGAATATGGATATAAAAAAAGTATTTTGAGGAAAAATATGCTCTCACCTATGCAAACGCGTGGTCCATCGCCAAAGGCCATGAAGACGCCTCGTTCCCGATACATTTTAGCGGCATCGGGTTGAAGGAAACGATCGGGCTGGAATTCTTCGGGATTGGGAAAGTGCTCCTCGTCCATCATGAAACAATAATGGGGCACAATGATGGTGGTACCGCGTTCCACTGTGAAGTTCTCTCCATTCTTGTTGGGCAACTCTATCGGCTCGGTACAAAGCTTGTTGGACATAAAGGCTGGAGGATACATGCGAATTGATTCTGCAAAAAAAGGGCTTTAGCTTTAAACGAACTTTCCGTATGAAATTGAAGCTCACCCTGTATACAAGCATCCAGCAAGGGCAACTCGTTTAATTTGTCAAACTCGATAATGCCCCGATCATTAACATAAGATTCAATCTCCTTCCGCAGACGCTGCTGCACCTGCTGATCTCGTCCAAGTAGCAACAACAGATGACTCAACACTCCAGCTGTCGTTTCGAAGCCATCTAGCAGGAAGGTCATTGTGTGGGCGGTCAAGTGACGTGTATCCAAATTCCTCTTCTTGGCCAATTGAAGAATGTAATCCAGGAAATCCACACGCTCGAATTGCTGGCCAGCAGCCAGTTGAGCTTTACGGGCATCAATCGCATTCTGCATCAGATCAACAAAGAATTTTTCTGTCTTGACAGGTATAAAGCGAGCTTTGAAGTAGTTCCTCAATGTTGGAAAGATACTAATTAGCAGAAAGTAGACCAAAAACGTCCAGGTCAGTGTGAAGAGATTCTTGATATGACCCATAATGGGTGTGGGCGTATCAGAGAAACTTTCCGCTTTTAAACCCAGCACACAATCCGTGACCATTTCAGAGGTGAAGCGCAGACTCATCTATAAGAAGAAGAAATTACATTATTTATTCTATGATCGCACATTTTTAACTTACATCCTTGGCATTGATTCCCTCAGGTGCACCAAGACGCAGCTGTTTATTTAGCCACTCGGTCATCTTTAGGCATACCTCATTGGTAACCGGATAGACAGACTTGATCTGCAAAATAATAGGAAAAAGGTCAACAAAATTGTGAAATAGCCAGATTGTAATTTTTACCAAAAATAACTTTTCTATTCAAATTTTCCTGCGTAAGACTTCGAAAATTGATTAATCTAGTATTTCTTTTTAAATTTTTTCAGAGTATTCAAAGCCCATTTAAAAGGCCTTGCACTTCTTAAAAGCTAAAAATAATGAATAAAAATAAACAAATCATTTTTACAAAAGTCATATTTTTCTTAAAGCAAAAAAAATAAAATTTTAAGAAAATATAAAAATTTTGAGTTGTAAAAACTCTTTTTCTTCAATTTGAATAATTGCATTAATTACAATAAATTAATCGTGGGACACTTACTCGGCTTTGGGTCAGTCCGGGAGTGACGTCAGCTCGACGCTTTTTCCACTCTTCGCCTAATAGAGCGAATGGATTGTTGGCAAATATAAAGTCCGACTTCTCATCCACCATGAGCGCGAGTTCGTTGTCATGGAAATGCTTGAAGTCCGAGACGAAGACGCGTCGTGCTAATTCTGGACTGATTACCAATAACTGAGAACTTCTTCCTCCATAGATGCCCACAGCATCATATTGGTCTTTATACTGACTGTATACAAGTTGAATCCAGATTATATGTGTAGATGAGTGGTATATCTATAGAATGACTTACCGATAAATGACATCAAGGTCGTAGATCGTATGTTGCTTCTGTGAGTACATGCTCGGATAATTGCCAGTAAAGATCTTGGGCTTGGGACCGGGGACACCTCGCTTCCGCCAGTAGTCAAAATTCCATGTCATGAAGACATAGATGAGGCCTACTACCACCACTAGCAGTGTCAAAGTAATTTCCAGCATTTTAACTATCAATTGTCAGTTGATGTCATATGCGCAACTGTTCCAATCTGACTGCGGTCCGGTAATTGCTAAACAACTTAATGTAGACGCCACCAACTGGACAAGAGAGCTTTCGGAGAGCAAAGTTCTCACTCTCCAGATTAGATTCTACACATTTCACAATCTCATAAATATTTTCACTTATAAAAATATTGATTATGGCTATCAGCGCTGACCAAAAATCGATTGGTTATCATTACTATCTAAGTGTTTTAACTCATTTATTTATTTATTTGTTTACAATGTTCGCTTGCTCTTTCTACAAATGTTTTGAAATTTTTCCGTCTAAAAATTAATGAAAGTATCTCATTTAATTTTAGTTGCCAGCGCTCTGCACTGCCGAAAAGCTTCAGTTAATCTCAAAAGCAGTAGCGACTAGGAAATACCCTGTTGTAAAAGCTCTACAGTTTGTGGAAGCTTACTTTAGATTTTATTGTATATTATTTGAGTTTATTCTATAAATGTAGAATTCGATGAACTGATTATTTGGTTAATATTATTTGTTACTAAATAAATAAGTAACATTTTCAATAATCTAATTTTTTTGCTTAACTTTATAGAGCGTACGATTTTTTGCTCTTTATGCATTGAGTATAAAATTTGTTCTCATTTTTAATATAATCAAAACAATACTCAATTAACGTTGCTGAGCGTAGAGAGCAAACGAGAGAAAAATAACATTAGATAATAAAGAGGCAGAGAGATTGAAATGAAAAATGGGTGTGAATATAAGCAATTGAATATTCTGCATCAGGGGGAATATCTATTAATAGAATGCGAGATGAGAAGCATATGGAAATAATGTAATATTAAAATTGGTTTCATAATAGATCTAAATAATAAAACTTTTAAAGTTAATATAATGCTTTTAATTAATAGTTTTCTCAATGATATGATGCCAATATTGTAATACATGGAGAAAAACGAAATAAATTTCTTCCGCAGATTTTCTTGGATTAAATTAGTTTTCTCGTTTAAAAAGAAACCTCTCTTAAAATCAACATTTATCAAATATAAAAAGACACTGTGATGCGTTGTCCTCATTTCATTTACAACAATTTATTGAAAATTATGCGACAAAGTATCTGGGCCATGTCAACCTTTCAATGGCCGACCCATTAAATTTATGGCCATTGCAGCAGCCTCAATCGAGAGGACACTGGCTGGGACATTCCACAATGCAGTTCTTGGGCGGCACATTTGTCATGTGTTTGTGGCCAGGCTTATTAAACGGCTTTTAAGCGTCAGGAAGCAAGCACAATAAGTGTTTTCTATAGACGGTAGATTTATGTGGCCAAGTCCTGTCTGTGTCCAAATGAGTCTCGGCAAATTATGCGGCATTTTAAGATGTGATCAAAACTATAAATATATTTTCTGCGGAAAAGAAAATAGAACGAAATGAGAAGAAATATAAGTATATATTATTTTTAAAGGATGAAATCAAGTTATTCCCAATTTCATAAATGTATCCAAAAACTTTTAATTACTTGGTAAGTGAGTTATGGCTAGAGTCTTAATCCTTTTTTGGTTGAAAATTATAGTTTATTCGACTGACCCATACCGAATACTATTAACACAACCCAATTTGAACCCTTGTGTAGAAAATTCGAAATTTATGGGCCAGCTCACTTAACTTGGTCGAAAGGAAAAATAAAAGAAACACAGGACTAAAAGCTGTTTATGTGTTTGGAACGTGTTTGGATGCTTACACGCAACTCCTCCATTTGTAACCCTCCACGTGCATATGTGCTAGTAGAATGTGTAAGTGTAAGTTTTGGTATGTGGTTGGGGGTGTTACAATGTTAGGTATGTAACCCAAATTAAGTTGTTGCCTATGCTAAATTGTCATTCTGCTTTTACAAAGTACAAAGAATGCCAAAAAAAAAGGCCGGAAAAAGAGTGTAAAAGTTATGCGAGTCCCAGAAACGACCTTGGTTAAGCCGCTTTAAAGGACTGCAATGCCCGATAACAAACAAGAGTAATTAGAAGGGAAAGCCACTGGCAAGTGGCCACAGAAATATTCTATGCATAATTAAACAGAAAATTAAGCATTATCTTGTCGCAGGACGACGAACAGCATCAAGCAGGCGTAACAACTCCTACGGCCCACAAAGGACACATGGTAAAATATTAATAACAATTAATAGGCAACAAGTGTCAGTGGGTCGAGTGTGTAAATTGTGTGGTGCGACCTTCAGGGAGTATTTCATCATCTCAATGTTGCGGCCACTTTTGACAGCGACAAGGATCTCAGTTAATTTGGGTGCGTATCCTGTCTAAGCCTCTTGACTGTGACTGTTAGTGCTGCCAATGACACTTGTACAGGTAGACATCCCATATACTGTGCATTAAGACACTTTCTGGGGTTTTGGAGCCAACTTACTCAGGTGTTTGGATTGCTTTTTAATGCCGTCAAGTGCTCAAGTGTTTTTGTGGACACTGAGAGCTTTTAATCTGCGCACACTAGAGTAACAGTTTACGATTGTAATGACAGTTGTTTGATAAATATCGACATAAATAATATTTCATTTATAATGATTATTATAATAATAGTTCAATTAATAAGCTTCTACAACTATATAAAACAATGCCCTTAGAGTAGCAGAATTTCTATATTTCCAACCCACCGATTTTCCCCATAATCGCAGCAATTAGCAATTATATCTTCCCCCCTTTCTGGGTACATTTTGCTTTCACACCTGTCTGGGCATCGTCCCAGCTCTTATCCCTTTTAATTAGATGCCGCCAAAAGGCAAATTTCAAGCTCAAGCAGTGAGTCAAGTGTGGACCATCTCCACACCTTGTAAACCCCTTTTTCCCCTTTTCTGCTTTCACCGTCTATTCCTCTGCCAGTGTCTGTTTGTCTTTTTTGAGTTGGCAGCTGGTTCCGTTAACTGTGAGCGAGTTTTCTGGCCATTTCTAATTTTCATTTTAATTATTACGAGTATTATTCTGAAATTCAAGCAAGCGGCAACTTTGGGAATACCCCCAAACCAGCTTTCAATAGAGGGCGAAGCTGGAATCAGACAATGCCAGCTGTTACACTTTTTTCTTATCCTTGCCAATTGCCACTTTCCACCTGTCCTTAACATGCACACACCCTTTATACCTTCCTCGTTTCTGTCAGTGTGTGTGCGTGTGTGTGTATTTGAGTGTTATCATATTTCACGCCTATTAGCATTTTAATTCAATTAGCATTTATGGCGACAATTTGTGCGTTGGCAGCAGTGGAAATGTGCGATAACTCGAACCTCTCGGCACATTCAGGACAAACTTGTGGCACTCTGATTAGGATATACCCAGTTCAGAGACCAGAAAAGGGGAAAATCTGATATATAGCAATGATAGGACAGAATATTTCCTACTACTTGGAGTAAAATGTTAGGAACATTTTGTAGGTTTTTTAATATGCTACAGTCATCAATGAGGTAAAGAAGGAATTTAAGTAATTAAACGTAACTACAGAGCATACAAATAAATAATACATAAGCCTCTGGTTGTTTCTACATACGATTATAAACATGGTAAGAGTAATAGAAAAATGTATCAGCTTTCAAAGCAGATTTAAGATTTCAATTGCTTAATAAAAGCTAAGCTTGTTAATCCAAAAACAATTACAAAGTATACATCTTTCTTTCGCACCAAGTGAAAACCTTAACCTTTTTTCGATTCAATTTTTAAATTAAAATTATTATTCATTTAATTGTTAATATTTTATATAATTTATAGTTTAATTTTTTTAACACTTTAGTTTTCTTATGTCGACTGCTTTTAGTCGTGCATAAATAAATAATAAAATAAAAACAAACTTAATAGACCCCTGTACTTTTTTTAAGTACGGGGTCTAAATAATAAATTAAATTGAATTTACAAGTTGGAATTCCAAAAAATTGTTCCTGCTCTGCTTCAAATTTATTAGGTATAATTATTATGGTTATCCATGCCAAATTAAAACTTTAAATAACTTTATAAACGAGATTCAATCATTTAATTTACAGTAGCTTAAATCTTGCAAGCCAATTACTCTCTACTGGAAAGTGTTTAAGTTTAAATTGTACAGTGTCTTAATTTTAATAGGGCTTCAGGAGTTTATTGTACAAGATATCTTTAGAAAAACTCCTCTTCACTAAATAACTCCACTTCAAGAAGAAGAACAATGGTAAACATTTAAGGCTTGAACTAGAAAAGTTGAATGCAACTTCCTTGCAAGTCTATTCAAAAGAAACTCAAAGAGAATGATATTAGTAACTGACGCCGGAAATAATTTCACGTAACTATTTGCACGTAATGCCCGCCAGTCAGACAGACAAACAGACAGACCAACAGACAGCTAGACAGAAAGTCTGGCAAACAGGCGGCTTGGTATCGGCCCAGTTAACGCCCACTCAGTTAGATTTATGGGCATGCCCTTAGCCAGTCAAACATGTGCCTGGTAATTTGAGCTAGAAATTACATCCGCCTGGCATGTCTTTCCCAAAGTTATTTCAGCTGCGGGACAAGCTTTAAAACTATCTAGTGAAAGAGCTTTAATCTACGACTTAATCGCATTAAAGTGCTTGAGAGCTTGTTAATGCATTTCCGCTGGCAACAATTTTAATAAGTTCATCAAATTCATGTGCTTGATCGCATCATTTCTATCCCAAAATCAGTTGTCATAGCATTAACAATCATTTTAAATCAAACTACCAATCAATTTTATTTTCGTTGTTATTGTCTGTGTCGTTAATACTATTCTTTTTACCTTACGCTTTTCCTATTCAAACTCAATTTACTGACAAAGTTTGGTATTCACTGTTATGTCCTTTTTTAATGGGAACATGATTATTCTGATAAGATAACACTTAGAATTTAATAAATGCAAAATGTATATCATTAATTCTTATAAAAATTTAGCTTAATTTTATAAGTAAGTTATTTTTAGGTAGTACTATAAATAGACACATTAATACTTTAAAATGTGGTATTTATATTAATTATACAAACTTATTGCACTCCTATTATTCTTTTAGGTGATATTTTGGGGTTTTGAATTATTTTCACCAATATTTATATTTATATTATTTATATTTAATTAAATATTAAATGTTTTAATTATGAGAGACTGTAAATGGCATTGAAAAAGAGTGTCAATTTTAGACAACTATTGCGAACAACATTTAGCACAAAGTTAAAATTTTGCGAGTATATGCAAATATAGAGTAAGAACTTTGAGGGAAACCCGCAATAAAATACAAATAATCAAGTTTGTCTATTTGTTTTCCTGTCTGAAATAGAAAAACAAATTTACAATTTAAAACCAAAACTTGCCAGACAGAAGAACACTAGAAATGCATTATCTGCTCAACACGTCGTATGAGTAATGCAATTGTCAGTACAAAATATTCTCTGTTGTGGTCAATCAAAATAAATTTTTCAGTCAGCTAGGAAAGCCACAAGCAACAGCTATTTTCAAGCCAATTCAATTTCGACTTTTTAATTATGCAAATACCCAAAGTCAAATAATGGATAAGTCCAATTAGCATTTAGCCAGCTCGAATTAATTAAACTTGTTTAAGCTAAAAAGGAGAGAGGTGGAGACGAAGACAATGATAGTTTGGTCTGTGATTAGCTTACTAAGTGGAAAATTGATTGCAAAAAATGTTGATTAGTTTTAAATCAATCTTTTCAATTAAACATTGTACATTGAAATCAGTTTTTACACATTATTTTACATTACTGCAATTTAGATTTGTACCGGCAAAAATTGTGGATTCTTAAATAATGGAAATAATGTGTAAAGTTGGAGATAAATTTAGACAAACCTTGTAGTGGAAATGAGCTATTATTGTTGATTTTATCAACTTAATAGTGTACCTAATTAGGAAAATTAATCTTTAAAAATAAGTGTGTATTTATAATGATAAATATCTGTAGTATTTCTTTTATTTTAAATAGACATATAATAAATCCCTGCATGAGCACAAAACGGAAAATATCCCGCCTCTCTTCAATGAAAATCTTTGAGAATCTAAAATAAATGTTCGACTTTTTACAGTTGGCTTTTGGCTGCTTTCCATCTGCATCTACTTTCTACATCCGAATATATGTTTTCTATTATTGGCCGTTTAAATTTCGTACAGTATAATTGGCCAAAATTAACCGCAATTGTGTAAGCGCTAGTAATATCTTATGTAAACCGAATATTTACAATGCAAAAGCAAATTTCCATGACCAAACAATAAATGCCGATAATTGTTTGTAGAACAAAGCATACCAAAGGCAAACCGAATCAGAACTCTGAACTTAAAACAATTTTGTAATATGTTTGGGTAGTTTTGACCAAAACTAAATTTGAACAAAACCGCAAATTGAAAATGAAAATAATTGCAGAATAATTTCCGGTTTAATTCGTTTTTTGTTTTAATAAAATTGTCTGCGCATTTTGTGCTAACTAAAGAGAAAAGTGCTTGCATACATATAAACTGAATATTTAGTATATTAACTATGTTCAATGTGATACTCAATTGCATAGATGCATTGGGAGCAAATACACCATGCCAATAACTCGATTAAAACTTAAACTGCACGGTAACTCCAACTGCAGCTGCAAAATCCAAACGCTGCTCATTAAATTCTCATGCTTGCCTGCAGTTCAAGCTGAAATTCTGGAATACCACGTGAATCCCATCCACTTTCACCACTCTCTGCCATCCTCTCGCAGTACAGAGTTCTCTTCAGTCGGAACTCTGCCTCAATCTCTGCCTCTTCATTTTCTGTTACCGCTTTTGTAGTAAACATGAAAGAAAGCTACCAGCAAGAAAATAAAAAAACAAGCTAAAAGCGAAATAATACGAGACTCAACCAACCGACGAGCCAGACCATTCACCACAGGGGCGACCCGCGGCGATGACAAAGTGTAGGAAATAAAACTATTTAAGCGCAAAAGTACTTTAATTTAAATAATAAATATAATGTTGTTAGTGCAGTAACAAGAATTTTAAATGCGGCTTATAGAAGGTTATTTAAGTGTTGTTATCCATAAGATTTTATTCGCTGTAGTCGAGGTTACAAACCCAAGAAATATCCTAAGGTGTATTCGCACTCTTTATGATCCTTTAAACACATCGATCATTTCCATTTCCCATTTGATTTCAAATAATTAATTCTCAAAAAATGTATTCGCTATCTGAATGTTCAAGGAGACCAATGAAATTTGTATCTGTCTTCAGTAATTTGTATTTGGCCTCACTTTGATGAGAGCTTGGATAATTAAATTAAAAAATGTTTGCAGAGGGTATTATAATTGTGTTTGTACCAGGGATTAAAACCTTAACCGAAATCGTAACCTTTAACCGGTGAAAACCGATTGAAATTTGAAACCGCAACTGAAACCGTAACTGAAAACAATGTTTTCCGCTGTACCGAAACTGATTTATTTATAAGCTTAATTTCGGTTCTGGCCGTCGCAGCTACTGAGCAACTTTGAACTGCCATAACTTTGTCAAAAGTCAATCAATTTTCATGCGCAATGTAAATTTGAGCATGGTTTTACTTTTAAATTCGTTCTGCATTTAAATTTTGTTCATTTTATAAATTTTGAAAATTTCGAATTTTTTCAAAAAATGATAAGGGGTAACACTGTAAAATTTCTAAAAAATTCGAAATTTTCCAATTTTTAAAATTAATAAAAATTTAAATGCAGAACGAACTAAGAGGTAAAATCATGCACAAATTTACACTGCGCATGAAAATTGATTAAGTTTTGACAAAGTTATGGCAGTTCGAAGTTATTAAAAATCAGTAAAATCAAAAAAATCTATATTTGCAAACCAAATTAACCAAATTTATATGGGATCGAATTATAATAAAATCAACATTATGCTGGTCCATTCCAGTAACCAGATAACATTATTTTCCAGGCTAATTAGATCATTAAGTCTTTTTTCATGTAAAGCAATAAAACCCTTAATTTTTTTTTGGTTTTTCTGGTTTGTATATTACATAGAAACGATCGGTCGAATATTGTTCTTGAAAAGCTTTGCTGTTATTATAATGTATCTCAATATCAAATTTTATGTAAAATGTGGCTAAAATGGCTCTATTTTATAATATCTGCTGACTAGTGTAAATGGCCAAGCAGAAATTAAAGTGAGTGCTGCCGTGTATGCAAATATGTACATATGAATGTACTCATAACTATGGACGAACAGATTTGCAATGGCTGAAAATTGTTTTCGGCTGTGGGTCTTAGTTAATGTTTGCGCATTTGCATTTTGTTTCGTTGAAATGATGACGATAAATGTGACACTTAAACACATGCCACAGTCGGTGGCACAGAGTGTGCCTTCTGCTGGCTGGTCCAGAATCCCCAGCCTAGCCTTGGATATGAAAAACTTTGCTTATGCATAAATTTACGTGGGTGGAAAATTGAAATGTTTAAAAGCGCATGAAAATGTTGTTACAACTTTCAAGTTATGCCTGGAAACTTTTAGAAAAATAGAAAGCAAAAGAGAGTGCGAGAAAGTACATTTCTATTAAATTTCTGAAAGATTATGTTGTTGTAAATAATACTTGTATGTATAATAATTTGATTAATTATTTGCTTTAGGAAAAGCCCATGCCCAGCAAGAATCCACCAAGAAAAGCTACAGAGAAGCGAGCGCTGTTGATTAAAGATTTCCTCAACCTTCTGAGAGGATCATATGGTATAGTCCTAAAATCAGGCACTTGCCATGGTGTAGATGGTGTCTCCTCCTCCCCTTCCGCCAGCGCGAACTGCTTGATGACGCCTCCCATTGGATGGTGATGAGTCCACTCTGCACAGCCAGCTCGATGGTTAAAATGGCGCCACCGACGACAATGGCCCCTACTTTGAAAGCCTTTAGCAAGACAAATCCTGTAACAAAGCCGCCTCCAGCGCCCACAGCAATTTGTAAATACGGCGATTTGTTGCCTATTCTGTTCACAGCTGTGGCCAGAAATACTAGAATTTGGCTCATACTCTCAGTTGATTTGCTTTTACGTACTTGATTTGATCACTTGACTGTCATCCATCTCTCTGTCCCATCTACATAACTATTCAAAATTTATATTTTGTTCAGAATTCAGTCCTATTGAAAGTAAACTCAATGCACACTCACACTCACATTCACACTCACACTCATGGTACTCATCATACTCCTACTTCAAGGGCCTTCTTCAGGGTGTTTTGTTCTGGCAATTGACTGCCAGACCGTAAAATGACTGGTCCAACAAGTAAGAGAGTTCTGCAGCTGAAACAGCTCGACTGGGATATACCCTACATACAAAGATATGCTCACTTTATACATCAATCATAGAATGCATCAATGTAGAATGAAAATTGGAGAGGTAAAAGATATATCCATTATTATCTTTCTAGCTCAACTTGGTTATATATGTTCTTTCTGGTCATGTACCTGATACACATGCTTACTTTCATTACCTTTGATAACCCTCTTATGCATTTGCATTGAGTAGAGGGTATAAAAACATCAAAGTTAATTTTCCCACGTTGCTGCTATTCAAACTTTGTAGAGTGTTTGATATTTATAAGCTTTAAATAATTGATTAGTTCTTATTAAATTAAATGCATTTCTCATATCATGCAATTGTTTAAATCATATCATAGTTCTATACTTCTGTGTGAACTTTCTGAAGCTGTCATAGAAGAATCAGCACATACTCAATTGGCTTATAAATTAATAGGCAATTACAACAGTTAGCCAATGCTTAAAATATATAAATTATAAATGATGTGTTGATAATTTAAGTGATTAAGTATTTATTAATACATTTTTGGAAAACAATTTACAACTAACGGAAAGAATAATACTTTTTGATTAATTTATCAGATTGTTTGAGAAAGCTTTCATAAATATTTAAGTCTTCGTTAAATATAAATATATAACAAAATATTAATTATTAACGGCTGTAAATTGTTGTGAATTTATTTAAAAATGATAACTGCTGGCAATTTTATGCTTGTTGAATTGAGTAGTAAATATTTGATGAACATGTCACCATATGATTAATGCGCAGCTGTGAATTGAATATATTAATGCATTAATTTAATTAATAGGTAAATGAGTATTATAAATATGCGTGGTACAATCGAGACCATTCAAGTTGGTTCACTGAGCAAATTACCTGGTAGTTTCGTGGATTTCAATATTTTAATATCTATTCTCAATCAATTGTAGTCTTTCAGCAAACTCATTGGGGCGTGTATTATTGATGTGAACACTGGAGAAATCAGGGAACAGTTCAATTGGCCCACGAATCGAAATTGCAACTAAAAATGGCCGCTGAGTCGAATACAATTCGATTTTTTGGGGTTGTGCTAGATATTTACCTCCCGACCACTTTTATTTAATTTATTGTTCAATTATGCGCTGAAGCACGCCCTCCACCCCCTCCCTCACAGCCACACACGGACTGAGTTGAGGTGTCTGGTTTTTATCGCGAGTTGGCAATCAAATTAACAAAAAGCACGCAAATGTCCACGAACGAATGGCCGGAAGGATCCGCCAGTTCGAGCTCGAAATAGAACAACTCCTTCTAGATAATCGAGGCATGGAGTTCATTTGTCTATTTCAGACGAAATACACATTTAAGCACTTCAATTGACAACTTAAATGTGAACTTTAAAATTGTCTCGCTTCGAAAAACCCTCTTTCCCCCTCTTCATGAAATATGTATGCTTCGAATTGCATCCAAGTTGACCATAAAAGACGTGGTCAGTTGCCTGTCGGAACAGGGTGGGGCAAGGGGAGGGGAAAGGAGCAGGGATAGTGAAACATCAATGCAATACGTGTTTGCCATGTGGCACCTTCCATTTGAAGATTTTGCAGCTTCGCTTTGATTTTATGACTATAGTTCAATGGAACAGTTTTGAAGTACGTGCGCTGCCAAAAACGTAGCTCGATTTTGCATTTAACACTTAACACTTAAAATTTGTTAGATATAAGTGTTGGCATTTCATTTAAAGTCGAGAGCCAGGAATAAAGTTCAAAATATTAAATACTTTTTTTGATATAACACAATCGGGGGTGTACCAGAAAACACTAGTGGAATTCCGTTTTGTTGGTTTATAAATTCATAGATTTTCTAAATGTCAAAGATCACAGATTAAGTATTGATTTTATGTGACGGTCATTTAACTCCGAAAAGCAAAGGACAAAGTATAGAGACTAATTTAAGTTGTCTATCTGCATTAATAAATATTTATTTCTCTGAATTGAAACTTTGATGGAACGAATTTCTGTAACACCCTTTTTTATATTATATTTCAGTTGGTAAGGTAAATATATGTCCTCTGCTTTACATATGAGACTTATAATACCTTTTTAAATATATTCTAATGTATTCTTCTTCAAATTCGAATTTTCCACAAAGATCTAAATTATGTGCCATAAAAAGTATTTAATTAATTTGTTACAAAGCGCTTGACAAGTCTATTAAAAATAGTATATCAAGCAAAATGATTTGCACATGTGCTATTAAAATGACTTTCGGTCTTTTAATTTCAGTTGGAAATACACAAACACATACACACACGAGTGTCTATTCACATGAACACGTTTTGTGACTGCTGCATCAACTGGCAACAAAATTAATGTTCCGAAACAGACAAACCATTTAACCAAACAGAACGATAGGGTTTCGTTTCTAGTACCCCAAAACAAACCGCAGAACTCAGTTCATCACTTGCAACCAACAGCGTCGCCATCGTCTCCCCCTTATCTCCCCCTTGTCTCCCCTTTGTCTTTCCTGTCTGCCGTTCTCTGTACGAGTATTTGACTGGCTGGCATAGGGCGCAGCAGCTTTAGAACTTACCGCAGTTAATTTGTTGTACAAACCCGCACACAAATAAAGCAGTCAGCACACAAAACAGCTGCAGAAATCGTTTGCTTTGAGCCAACATGCAACTCTTTAAAGAAGCATGTATGTGTATGTGTATGTGTGTGTGTGTGTATGTGTGTGGCAACCAACTGCCTGACTGACTGTTTTCACATATACAGCACGCCAACAGACGCCACACACGATGAGTTTTCCTCCCACATCCTCTCCGCATTTGCCCCTCTCTCGTTATTATTGCCCAGTTAAGAGCAACCACAAAACGCCAAGAATTGAATTGACCAAATACGCATTACACATACGCCCAGTTAATAACTTGCCATAAATGTGGAGACTCGACAACGATATTAGCTAGATGCAATAATGAATTTGCAGCTCACAACTTGAACAATTTTTCTTAGTTTTGTTGAATTTTTATTTCAAGGAAATATTTACAGTTTCAGTTTTTTTACAAACATATTGTTAACACGTTTCTATTCAAATACTATGATTTTTATGATACTTAAATTAAAATAGTATATATAGTGTTGAAGTTTCCTATCTATGGAGAATTGAAGTCGTAGAAATATCTAAATTAAACTAGCTATATTAAAAGTCTTGCAATTATTTACAACACATCAAATTCCCTAGAAGGATTGTAAAATTGTTAAGATAATTGAGAATTATTATTCAAAGAAGACAAATATGCTATGCGTTGTTTACCTGAGGGAGCTTTTATTTACACTTCACTATAAACAATGCCAGGAACCAAGTTTGAGTTTCTACTTAGGCAATTATTGCACAAGCACAAGTAATCAGTTTACCTATATGAAGTATACGTAATCATATTAAGTATACGTACGAGTATTTATCATTATTATTTATTTGCTAATAACTATAAAAGTCAATTAATGCATTTAAGGGACTTTGAATTGCATTTCTAATGATTCTATTGGTTATTGATCATGGTTGTTGTTGTTGTTATTCATCAAACATCAAGGAAATTATGAAGACGCATATGAGAACAGTTGCCGTTAGCAACTCACCAACACATACACACACACACATACACACACACTGGCACACAAAATTTGTGGTTTACCAAATGCTCGAAACTTGAATTATGGCTTGAGCGAAACAAACACGCAAATATAAACACAAATAAATCATATTGCATACAATAACAAAAGATATTTACATTCGAGTAAATAAGTTATATAACTTAATACATTAACACACGCACACACATTTACATATATCTGTGTGTGCCACAAAAGCCGCAGCATCCAAATTTCTCAGAAATTGAGATTGAATTGAATTGAATTGAATTGGGCATCTTTTAACTAATCACTTGGCCAATATTCTTGACGCCTTTTGTGGCTCGAATAAGTTTAGTATATTGGCTAAGGAGATGTGTTTTAATTGCGGTGCTAATGCAATTAGATTTACAGTTGAGCAAAATGTGGTTCTTTTGTATATTGACTTCCATTTCGACCATTTTGACCATATTACACGTAATCGGTCTCAGTTTCAGCCTCCTGAATTATGCAAACTGGCAAATTGCTATTCCAACTATTCTGGACATGCAACTGTTTCCACTTCCAACTTCCACTTGCCATTTCGCCTTGAAATTTTTATAAGTTGTGCGTGCTGTCGTCGACTCGACTCTGACGACTGACGACTGACGCAAATTAGTGCGACACGCACAACACTTGAATGTTGCTCAACTTTTAACACCCTGTAGCCATCAAATGTTTCTCAATTGGGTATGATACACCAAGCTCAGACAAAGAACATATACGTTTTATATCTGATTTCGAATGAATTTTAGTTTGAAGCTATTTTTTTTGTGTTGGCCATGACCTATGCAGTTGTTATTGGCTAATAGAAGAATGTTTGAAAGAATCTTTAAGTCCAAATAATCTCAAATTAGTGTATTCTTCACAAAATCATCCAGATAGATTGTGCCTATGTATATATTGTATATCTTCTATTTTCGGATGCAAAAGGAAAATATTACTGATCTTTTTTCTGTATATTTACACCTTTTTTCTGTAATTAAAAATGTATATTTGTTAAAAATTGTTAACATGTAAAAAAATGTAGTTTTTTTAAACGTCAAATTTTAATTCTACCGTATGTCTAAAAATTCCCAATAAATTACATAAATTTTGTAGTGTAGTTCTAGATTTCATATATATAAAAAATATATATATTTCTTTAATTTTAAGTACGAGTAGAGCTATTTTTTATTTGTGCGCAAGGTATAGGAAAAATTACTTATTTTAATATTATTAAAAACTTATTTTAATACGCAAAATTTTTATTTTACTGTATGCCTAAGAATTCTGAACCAATTACATTAATTTTGTTGTGTAGTTCTAGATTTCAGAAACATATACTTATCAACCACAGATATTTATTAAAGTATAATTATATATATATATATATATATAAATATATATACATAAATAATATTATTATAATTAATTATAAAACTATTTTTCTTTTGTGCGCAAGGTATAAGAAAAATATCGAATTTTTTAGAAACAGGGTATCTTATAGTCGATTAAGCGCCATCAAAAGATGCATGCTTATTTTTTTGTTATTCGTTCTTGTATCTCGTTTTGCATAAATGCATGTCGAGTTTTTGGCATTCCGGTTTTCTGGGTGCCATTGCGACATTTACGGAATTTTTATGCATTCGCTACGTGACTTTCAGCTCACAAACGATGGCCAAATTGTTTTGCCCAAGTGTTTAATAAATAAATTATGTGAAAAGGTTTGCGCAGACTTTCCCTTAATGCTGATGCACTAAAAGTAGATGAATATTTTCACATATTTATACGATTTGGACCCATTTATTTATAACAAAACAACTCGGACTAATGCCATTTGTGTTAAATAATTACTTAATTCAATCAATAAATAATGTTGAGCATTGCAATAGTTGATTTTCGACTCTCGAATTTTGGAATTTTTAAAGAATTATGTAAATAGTTTTATGTTATTTGACAACTAATAAAAATGGAATTAAAGTACACACATATGAAAAGAATATAAATGAAAATTTACTAAAGTTAAAATGTATAATATAAATGCGAATTGTTGAATTTTGTATGGTGTATGAATTTTGTATGCATTTTTGGAAAAATATAAATAAATAAGTAAATATTATACAATGATACTGTAATTAATTTTAAGTATTAACAGTTTAAATTCTCAACTGAATAATTAACATTACACATTGAAAGTTCGATTTCCTTATTTTCTACATGTATTTCCTCCCCCCGCTAACTGGAACTGTTATAATTTTTGGTGGGAAATACGGAATGTGTCACAGCTTGATATTTCAATTTACGAATATACATATGTATGTATGTATATGTATGTGATTTGGCCAATTTGAAGGAAATTTCATTTAGTTGATTTCACCACCTGCTGATACAGAATGCTGCAATTGGCATGACGACTGACGATGCCACACCAATTAATTAGCAGGAATTCCAAGTGAGAATCAGAAATCAAAACAAAAGGTGCTTATGAAAATGTTGATGTTATTGCGATTCGTCGACTGACTGACAATTCAACAACAGCATTTGGCAATGGCATTTCATATTTTGATTAATGTGCTAGAGGAAATACAAAATGGGTTTAAGGTTTGTATTTTGGCCATGTTTTGTGGCCTATTCGGGTCAGAGTCGCAGATTAGAATGCATCTCACTCGATGCTGGATTCTATTAACACGCTAGTAACAGTCTGACACCACCTCAAATTCTCCACTTCTCCATTTCTCCCCCTCGATGCCTCGTTTTGGCTGTCATTTTTCTAGCGCCTTGTTGTTTCCCCTAGTTTTCTTGTCTGTCTACTCGCAACACATGTCGCCACTTAATGTGCAGATCACATACACAATGAGACTACGCATGTGTAATGGTGAGGGGAGGGGTGCGGGTTTCCCTTGAGACAAAACAAGTGGCAACATTGCTTTGAAGTTGCTGCCACAGGCAAATGCAGCATAATGTTGCACAAGTTTCAAGTAAGTAATGTATGAGTGCGAAATCTAAACCATATATCTAGTTTCCACTTCTAACTTAATTTTAAGCAACAGACTCTTTTTTCAAGTGATTTTTATATATCAAATTAAATAATATACTCATTTTTTTTTTAAATTTTAAGCTAGGTTTTTCAGCTTTTCTAAGATTTGAATAAGAACAAATTGTATCACGTATAATAAATAATAATAAAAATTAAAAAAGGTGTTACCATATTAAAACTTTTATTAATATTTTAGTTTTTCTTTTACTTCTCTCTGACTTCCTATTAAATTTTCCATTTAATTGTTATTTTAAACTGAAAATCCAATTTAATTCAGTTAACGAACTCGTTGTTTGTCTTTGCTTCAATCAACAACAATATAATTGCGTGTAAGGTGCCGAATTGATTAAGAGTTTATTCCTTTCAACGCAATTAAAAACAAGTGTCAAAAAAGAGCAAGACAATATTTTCATTGCATGCAATTAACTTGGATTGTTTGACCTTCTCATTCGATCATCTTGGGCCGCATCCGATGTTGTAGTTCCTTTTTAAGTTCTTTGCATGTAAATTTAAATTGAACTGAATAAGTAAAAATACTTCAGTCTGTTGATTACAGATGTCACAAGATAAAAATTGATATCGACTTGGTTTCTTAATCCACCAAACACTTTTTTTCGATACTTTGACAGAAAAACTCATTTGCAGTAACAACTTGGAATAACAGTTTTGTAAAAGCTCACAGAAATAAATTGCACTATAAAATGGAAAATTACTACTTAACATATTTATTTATTTATTATAATTCTATTTGGCAAAGCTGAACAATTATTATTAATAAACATGTGTTTATTTTTATTAAGAGTTCTGCTGCGCTTAAGCGGGAAATGCTCTTCGAATAAAGCACAAAACAGAAAACTATGTAAAAGCAACATTTCTCTCCATTCATTCTATATGTACAGCAGGGATTAAAACCTTAACTGAAACCGTAACCTTTAACCGATAAAAACCGATTGAAATTTGCAACCGTAACTGAAACCGTAACCGAAAAAATATTTTTCCGCTGTACCGAAACCCATAAACCGAAATAACTGTTTAGTAACCGATTGATTTATAAGGGTTAATTTCGTAGCCGTAGCAGGTACTGATAACTTTGAACTGCCATAACTTTGTCAAAAGTTGGTCAATTTTCATGCGGAATGTAAATTTGAGCATGATTTTACCTCCAAAATCGTCCTGCATTTAAATTCATTTTGAAAATTCGAATTTTTTTGAAAAAAATCAAAATAGATAAAGGGGTAACACTGTAAAATTTCGAAAAAATTCGATTTTCAAAAATTTTCTAATATGAAATAAATTCAAATGCAGAACGAATTTGGAGGTAAAATTATTCTCAAATTTTCATTCCGCTTAAAAATTGATTGACTTTTGACAAAGTTATGGCTGTTCAAAGTTATCAAAGTTCAGTAAAATCAAAATAATCCATATTTTCAAACCAAATTTATGTGATATCAAATTATAATAAAATCGACATTACACTGGACTATTTCAGTAACCAGATTGCATTATTTTTCAGGCTAATAAAAGCATGAAAACATGTAAAACAATTAATAAAGCTTCTTATTTTGGTCAACCGAAAACCTTAATTTTTATTTTTTTGTGAATCGAAACCATACCGGTATTCTTAAACCGAAACTTATAAAAAACCGATAACCGTTACGAAACCAAGATTTTGTATAACCGATAACCGAAAACCTTAATTCGATTATAACCGAAACCGTAACTGAAACCGATATTTGTTTCGGTTTTAATCCCTGGTGTACAGTAATATCTGTTATTTAAAAGTCTGTCACAAGCTATAAGCAAATATTGCAAACTCTACTTTGTAGTGATAAATATGAATATTAGAGTTCCTTATGAATATCGAAGCTAAAATCTGTCATTAAAAATATATGCAATTTCTATGCAGTATTTTGCAATATTTCCAAGTAAATGCAGTTTCCCTGTATCCCAAGATATTTTGCGCAAATTTAAATTGAGTATTTCCCAATGCGAGAGCTAGTGCAATTTGGAAACATTGCACAGGGTTCATCAACACTCTAAGCTGACAGTTTGGAACTTGGTCCTTGGATCTGCAAATTCAATTAATCGAAATGTCAAAGAGGGACAACGCACACTTCAAAACTCTCACGTAACGCCAACACATTAAAAACTGGCAGCCCCCAAAATCGTTTTATAAATTGTGTGTATGTGTGTGTGAGTGTGTGTGTGAGTGTGGATGAGTTTCAGTTTCGTATTGCCAGGGACAACAATGAGACTGCAGCTGGGCAGGAAATTAGAAATGGCCACTTGATGACCCTGCCATCAAAAAAGGCAACATGAGAGCTGCAATCCGACCCAATGCAATGGGTTGCATTTCCTGATCGGTTGTGTTCCTATGATGCCATATGTGTGCACCGGTGTCCATGTTAAATGAAATCTCTGCGAATGCAGTTTGGATTTGGCAAACACGTTTGACTGCCGTTTCCGCTTATGAATTGCCAGACTGTGGGCAAGAGGAAAGGCGTCCAGGAGTTAGGGCATTAATTGCCTCTTTAGCAGTTGATTTTCGTTCAACTGATGAGTAAATGAGAATGCGACAATTCTGTTGAAGGCACCTTAAGCAGAGTTAGATTTGGTGTGAGCCATAAAACATGGAATTCAATTACAGCCAAGAGTTGTCAGCCAGGACTTCGACAATGGGGCGCCTAGCAGCAGGCAGGCACTACATAAAAAGAAAAATTTCCCTACTACAGAAGGAGGTGGCAAAGTGTTACATCACATCCCAGACGCGACTGCAGCTGACAACAACAACACCAACAACAACAATTCGCTCCACATGTCGTCCTGCTTTTGGCCACAATTCTAGACTTCGGCACTGCCAACAAGCAATACCAATATGTTTATGGCAAAAGTTCAAAGACTTTTGTCGCGTTTTGTTTGTCTTTTGATGGGGTGCAAATTGAAATTGAATTTGGCCGGGTTAAGCATTCCCCCCTTTCCCATTTCCATTTCCATTCGCCTTCCATCATCCGCCACAATGCACTTTACACAGGACTAAGAGCAAACACAAAAGTGTGCGGCATAAAAGGCGAAACATTCGCAGGAAGCGCGCCTGAAATATTTCTGCCACATAAATCATAACAATGGCCATATGTAAAAGTGCATGTAGCATGCTGCATTGTACGAGTGCGGTGCATGTTGCACTTGCCACAACAAACAAAAATCAAAATCAAATGGAAAATAAATCTAACAAACTGCCCTCTTGCCAATGGGATATTATCAAACTGTGGTATTCATTCTTATTACAAGGGTTCAACATGAATATAATTTTTACAGTTGAATAAAAAATTGTAGGAAATATTTAAAAATATCATAATATTTATTTCTATTATTAAAAATAATATTGCTTATCCGTGCAAGCAACAAATATCGACTTCAATTTTATTTATGTGCTTTTCCTTTAAATAGTGTAAATCCTACTAAAGTTAACAAATCTTTATTAATAATATTGGAACAATCTTTATAATCAAAAGATAACTATAAATTACCACTAATTACTCTTAGGAACATATTTTTACTTAGTTAGAAGTTAAGAATAATGATAAGTCTATCGAAACTAAGGTAAAGCATTAAAATATCAAATAAAAATTTAATTTTCAAATCATAAAATATATTTTATTGTTTTTAAGGCTTACTAAACTTCATAATTAACATTTTTCTTATATATGTATTTATTGTAAACCTTTTTATATATTTTATTACTTTTTTATTCTATTTAAAATTAAAGAAATCGAAAAATGTTAATACATTTTTGTTTAGCCTCCGAAGATTTAATAACTCTTTCTCATTTTCAATAAAATATCATTGTTTCTGTAACACGGTTATTTGCCTTTCTTGTTTTTATAACACTTTTTATTTGTTGGTGTCGTACTTCTTGTTTTTTCTCATTCTGGCAATAAATTGTCAATTTTTGAAATGTTCGCCATGAACGCGAGCAATTTTATGGCCATTTTGGAGCTGATTTAATGCGCTAAGCACACGGGATTAGCCAGAGTCGTAAATTTGTTGTTAGATGTGGCGTATGCGCAACGTGCAACGTGCACCATGCAACGTGCACCGTGAAACGACACTTGATGCGGCCTTTTTCATAATTAAGTGTCGCCTTGTTGCATTCAACAAGATGACACTGTAGCATCATTAAGACACGTGATGGCTGGATCATCATCTTTTTAACAGCCACTTGAACATCACACGAAATTGCATGCAATTTGCGCAGCAACAGCAGCTGCAACAAACGCGCCGGATATGCCACAAGCCAAGCCAAGCCAAGTCAAAATGTGGGGCATGCAACCGTGTGGCTTGCGGGCTGCAAGTTTTTCCCCGCCGTTGAGCAATGTGCAGAATGCTGATGATGAGCACAGCTCGTTAAGATGCTTGTTTCGCCAAGGCAACGCCAGGTTTTTTTAGCATCAAGTGCTGCCGTTTTTTGTTGCATACGCTTAGGCGCGAGGCCACTCAAGTAGCTTCAAAAACCCAACCAAGCAGCCAACGAAACAAATCCCCAACCCCACACACACACACACACTCACACACACATTCACACAGAGAGAGACCAGCATAAATGTCAAAAAGTTAAACAGCAAACTGCATAAAAGTCAAGTGCAGACCTTTTTTTATCCCTTATACGAGTGTATGCCACAATTAGAGTCCAGTGCAATGTGCCACATATTTTATAACTACAAAAAAGAATAAAAGAAAAACAGACGCAGAAACAGACAACAAGTGGTTAACAGGGGCAACAGTGACAACTGTGACAAAATACAGCAAATGTGGACATATGTACATATGTAAGAGTGCACTTCCTGTCTCCTGAGGGAAACAGACTAAAGAGAATCAAAATAAAGAAACGAGAGACAAATTGTGTTGGACAATTTCCCCTTTTATCGTGCAGTTTTACAATGATATTTTTAGCCCTAATAAGTTTGAGACTACGTACACGAATATCAGCACTATAAAGTATATATTATATATTCTTAATCAACCAAGTCAATATAGTAATGTCCGTTTGTATGTCTATCCGTTCGTATGAATAATTTGAAGTCTGAGAGTATCAAGAGCTAGAACTACCAAATTTGATTATACTCCTATAGTGCGAAAGTAGATGCCTTTTTGTCAAGAACAGAAAATTCAGCAAAAAGGTTCTTAAATAAAGATTTTGCAGTCAGAACTAAGAATTTTGGTTTACAAAATAATATAAAATAATAACAATAAGACCATTTTCTTCTTTATAAACCAAACAGATTTAAATACTCAAGTCAAAAAAGAAAACAAGGCAGCTGTTTTAAACTTGACATTTTAATTTTTTTTTTTGTGTACTTTTTGTTCTGGTTTTGGTTTTTCTTGTATAAATATTCCGACTTTTTTCTTGGCAAAAGTGGGTACCACACCAAGAGGTCACAATTGGCTTCATAAAAAATGTGACATTTGAATTTTACTAGCAATTTAAGATTATTCTTATATTAAGAAATTCGATTTTTAGATTCATATGTTGAAATACGAAAGATGAATGTTTTTATTTGAGAGCATTTGCAGTGTTTTTTTCTCCTCGTCGATGAAGGCGACATCGTGAAGCCAAATAAACAAAGATTTGAGTTCTGAGATACTAATGTCGTTGATCAGAAGCTAGATATCATTTTTGATTAACTTAGAAGAAATAAAGAAATAAAATACCTTAACACAAGTTTAATATATGTTCAATTATTTAAAAATTTAGTGCCTTTTTAGTGGAGTTAACAAAATGTATCCTCATTGAAATGGCGAAAAAGTTGAGCGAAGTGTGTCCTTGTCAGTGTGATAATATAATTTGTGTTAGGTTTTATGTTCATGTTCAGTTCTGCAGTCCAGTTATGAAATATTCATCATCCAATCCGTGAGTTTCCTATAGTTTGTTTTTAGTTGTGATGCATCAATGATTAACTGAAAACCAACTGCCCTTGTTGCCATCTATCTATCTATCCATGGGGGAAAATGGATTATTTCCCTCCAATTTGTTGTCTAGTGTAGTTCCTAAGTGCTTTTGGGATACCTCTGAGCCCGATGGATCCTATTCCTCAATGATTACATGCCTAGACCGCCCATGCCTCCCATTCCTCCCATGCCTCCCATGCCGCCCATTCCTCCCAGTCCGCCCATGCCGCCAGCGGAACTGGCATCCTCCAAGGGCAGCTCTGTGACAACAGCCTCGGCTGTGGTGAGGAGCGAGGCAACTCCAGCTGCATCGATAATGGCCGTGCGCACAACCTTGGTCGGATCAATGATGCCACGCTCGATCATGTTGCCGTATTCACCTTTGAGAGCATCGTAGCCATAGTCGCCGTCGAGTATTTCCACCTTGGCCACAACCATCGCCCCATCGACTCCCGCATTCTTGGCAATTGTCATGCAGGGCATCCGCATGGCACGTCGGATGATCTCGATGCCCATGTTCTGATCCTCGTTGGTCCCCTTGAGATCATTTAACTTGGTGATGCAGCGGAGCAGAGCGGTGCCTCCGCCGGGTACGATGCCTTCCTCGATGGCAGCACGTGTGGCATTGAGGGCATCGTTGACGCGATCCTTCTTCTCATTCACCTCCACATCGCTGGAGCCACCGACGCGGAGTAGGGCGACACCGGACGAGAGTCTGGCCAGACGTTCCTGCATTTTCTCCTTCTCATAGTTGGATGTGGTCTCTGCGATGGCTTCACGAAGATTCTCCACACGCTTGGCAATCATCTGCTTCTGTCCGTGTCCTTTGAGCAGCATGGTGTCGTCCTTGGTGACGACAATCTCGCCAACGCGACCAAAATCGCTCACCTTGACATCCTCCAGTCGCACCAGATTCGCATCGTCGCCAAAGACAATGCCTCCGCTGGCAATGGCCATATCTGCGAGATTCTCCTTGCGATTGTCCCCGAATCCAGGAGCCTTCACGGCGCACACCTGGAGCCCGACCTTGAGGCGATTGACGACCATGGTGCTGAGAGCTTCGCCCTCGACATCCTCGGCAATGATGACCAGTGGCTTGCGCTGAGCATTGGCCAGTTCCAGGGCGGGCACAATGCTGGACGCCGCCTTGATCTTCTTCTCGCAGAAGAGCAGCAGGGCATCCTGGAACTCGACCTTGGCGCCCTTGGAGCTGTTGATGAAGTACGGCGATATGTAGCCCCGATCGAACTTCATGCCCTCGATCACCTCCAACTCATCGTTCATGGTCTTGCCATCCTTGACGGTAATGACGCCATCACGTCCCACTTTCTTGATCGCATCGCTGATCAGTTTTCCCACTGACTTATCCCCATTTGCAGAGATTGTTGCCACTTGGGCAATCTCCTCGGGAGTGTTAACAGGACGCGACATACTCCTCAGATTATCCTTGACGGTTTCAATGGCCAGCATGACGCCGCGTCGTATCTCCACGGGATTGGCTCCTCGGGAGATCTTCTCGAAGCCCTCTTTGGCAATGGCTCGAGCCAAGACCGTTGCCGTTGTGGTGCCATCTCCAGCCTCCTCGTTCGTATTGTTGGCCACATCCTGGACGAGCTTGGCCCCGATGTTCATGAACTTATCCTTGAGTGCAATCGACTTGGCCACTGTGACGCCATCCTTTGTAATCTTTGGTGATCCCCAGCTCTGCTCGATGATCACGTTGCGCCCCTTTGGACCCATCGTAACGGCCACAGCATCCGCCAGCACATCCACCCCCTGGAGCATCATCGCCCTCACCTCCGGCCCGAACTTGACATCCTTGGCATATCCCCGTGCCAACTGGGAGGCAATCCTCGAGCCGCGGTTCATCGATGAGTTCGTTAAAAGTCGCAGCATAATTAACTCCTAAATATTCAATATATTCATCATCTATTTCTTTCTTTATCCCAATTTTACTTACCTTAAAAGAATATATTGGGGTTTTGAGTGAGGAAAGTTTTTCGTTGGAAAAAAATATTTGATAATTTTATATCTCTAGCGTTGTTGACGCTGTGGAAGCAGAACGTAAAATGAATTTATGTTATATAGGAAAATCCCTAAGCTGGCAAAAAGCAGGGCCTACCTGACCATTAGGATAGCTGACAGTCAGGGCTGCATTTGTTTTCATTAACAGGATTTCAAAAGCTTGCTAATTTCAGGAACTTTTATATAAATAGCTTTTAATAATTTTGATAATTAAATAAATGCATTAATTTGTATATCCTTGAAGTTTTATATTGATAGATAATATTAGAAGTATTAAAATTTCATACATATCCTTTTGAAATAATATAAAGTATATTTGTCTAAGAATTTCTTATTATTTCAGGAACTTTTACATAAATATCTTTTAAAAATGTTGATATTTAAATAGATGCAGTAATTTTAATATCGTTGAAGTTTTTAATTAATAGATAATATTATAATTTTTAAAAATGTCACACATTTCTTATATAAATAATATAAAGTTTATTTGGTTAAGAATTTCTATTCATTTAAAATCAGGAACTTTTACATAAATAACTCTTAAAAATGTTGATATTTTAATAGATTTTATTTTAAACAATATAAAATATATTTGGTTAAGAATTTATATTCATTTAAAATCAGGAACTTTGACATAAATAGCTTTTTAAAATGTTGATAATTAAACAGATGCAGTAATTTTTTAATAGTTAAAGTTTAATATTGATAGATAATATTAGAATTTTGACATCTTCATGAATTTCTATTTAAATAATATAAAGTATATTTGCCTAAGAATTTCATATTCTGTCTAAAATAAATATGTGATTACTAAAATCACTTCATGAAGGGGTCAAAAAGGATCAGTGCATACCACGAATTAATGTTCTAGTTTCGCAGAAGGATAATCAGAGTATCTCCTGTTCGCGTACTCTCATTTTCAATTAATTATGGTTAACTTGAATTGAAATTCTCTCATTGTATTTAACTCAAGTACATGGAAAAGTGTCATCAATCTAATAATTAAAAGACAATGCTCGATGCCTTTTCTAGTGGAGTTGGTGGCAAGTGGCATGTGGCAACAAATTTTACTCAACCAACAGCTGGTTGACACTTTGCAGGTAATTAAAAGACAAATATTGGCCAAGGGTTTGGTTGCCACGTTCAAGTGGTGGGAAGAGGGAAGGGGGAGAGGGGGTCTTGACTGTTAACACCCACATTGAGCCCATTTTGCAATTTAAATTTTCATGAACAAGTGCCGCCATTTGTCGCTGTCGTCTTCGTTGTCGTTGTCATTGTCGTTGTCCTTGTCGTTGCCCTTGTTGTTGTTCTTGTTGTTGTTCTTGTTCTTGTTAACGTTCTCCTTACCGATGGCTTTGCCATCGCGAAGCCTTAACAGTTTTCAATTTGCCTGGCCGCTTGTAAGCACAGCTGACAGCGTCTAAAGTACGAAAACATTGAGAGCAGAGTTATCAAGTAATACCAAAAATGGGGTTTGAGTCTAAAAGGGGGAAAACGCGATTTGCCTTTCATGATATTATTGCCCGCTTGTCGTCACACATTTTTACAACTATTTAAATGGTTTTTCGCCTTTCAGTTACAAATTTGTCTCTCAGGTGGGATACAACTGGATTAGATATGCTTGGCTATATTCAAAGTAGCTGCCAGCTGATATTCGATGTAAGCCACCAAACTGAATTCAATAACATTACACTGATAAAGAAAAGGTTCTAAAATCAAGACTTTGGCCTAAGAACTAAGAATTTCGAGAACATAAAATTATTAAAATTAGAAAACGCATCTTGATTCCAAGAACACTTCAAATTAGACCAAGTTCTTATTTGGAGACCAAACAGTTTTAAATTCTCAAGATAAGAAAAAATAAATAGGGCATGTTTTAAATTTATAATATTTTTGTTGTTGTGTTTTTTTATTTATATAATTTTTTTCCTGGTTTGGTGTTTTTTTATAGGTTTTCCATTAATATTATATGAATAATTTCAAACAAGAGCCCCATTGAATACATTATTGAATACATGTGAAAATATAACATATTCATTTTTAATTTTTTTAGATTAATATTTTAAGCAGGGACTAAAGCCGAAACGAATATCGGTTTCAGTTACGGTTTCGGTTATGCTCGAATTAAGGTTTTCGGTTATCGGTAATGCAAAATCTTGGAATATCGGTTTCGTAATGGTTATCAGTTTTTTGTAAGTTTCGGCTTAAAAATACAGGTATGGTTTCGGTTCACAAAAAAAAAAAATTAAGGATTTCGGTTGACCAAAATAAGAAGCGTCATTCATTGCTTTACATGAAAAAGACTCAATGTTCTTTTTAGCCTGGATAATAATGTTATCTGGTTACTGGAATGGTCCAGTGTAATGTCGATTTTATTATAAATTGTTTTCAAATAAATGTGGTTAATTTGTTATGAAGATTTCGATTATTTGATTTTACTGATTTTTAATAACTTCGAACTGCCATAACTTTGTAAAAACTCAATCGATTTCCACGCGCAATGTAAATTTGAGCATGATTTTACCTCTAAATTCGTTCTGCATTTAAATTTTGTTCATTTTCAAAATTCGAAATTTTTCGAAAAAATCAAAAAAGATAAAGGGGTAACACTGTAAAAATTCGAAAAAATTCGATTTTCAAAAATTTTCAAAATTGAACAAAATTTAAATGCAGAACGAATTTAGAGGTAAAATCATTTTCAAATTTACATTGCGCATGGAAATTGATTGACTTTTGACACAGTTATGGCAGTTAAAAGTTATAAAAGTTTCTCACTATCTGCGACGGCCAGAATCGAAACTAACCCTTATAAATGAATCGGTTACTAAACGGTTATTTCGGTTTAAAGACTTTCGGTTTATGGGTTTCGGAAAAACGGAAAACATTTTTTTCGGTTACGGTTTCAATTACGGTTACAAATTTCAATCGGTTTTAATCGGTTAAGGGTTACGGTTTCGGTTAAGGTTTGAATTCCTGATTTTAAGTATAAATAATTTAAATGGTCTTATTTTAAGATTAAAAATATTTAAGTTGAATGTTATTGATTTTAGAAGTTTTGTTAAGAGTCAATAATTCATTCTTTTCTATTCTCAATGTCTCATTTGTTATGTAATTACCATCTTGATATTTAAATTTCTATCACAGTCTGTCTTTCGTGGTTTTCTCATCAGAATTCAAAGCACACTTTGGCTAATTGGAATTATCATTTTAAATGACCAACAAAAGTCGTTAATTATGAATTGCCCACAAGACCCAATGCTTGACCCTATCAATTTCATATCCCCCTCACTCGGCACGTTTGACCAACTGATGCGTCTTATTCAATTACAATGTCTCAAATTAGCAGACATTAATATTAGCAGCGGCCGCATTTCTCTGCCTTGGGAGAGAATAGAATGTAAAGAGGAGCAGAGGAAAAATAAAGAAAGAAAGGAAAAAACAATGCGAAGCACCCACGCATCATTAGGAAAATGGCGTCCAAATTAAAGAAATTACCAGACGGTAAATGAGGCGCATTTATTTGAATGTAATCCATTATGAAATCGCATAATGAAGAGATTAGCACGCATACGAGGCGCAATTAATAAATGACCCGTCCAACAGAGAAGGCCAGGCCAATAACTTGGCCAAAAGTTGTTCAGCTCTTTGCGTGTCGGACAAAAAGAAATCTAATAAATTAGGACAACGGCAATCATTAGTTGTGAATGCCACGCATATGACGCTCAAGTATAAATCAGTTCTTCAGTTCTTAAAGTCCTCAAAGGTCTCTCCAAAAGGATCCCAACCGTGAGCAGGTGCCTCAGACAATGGTCGTCGCTTAATAATGCCTTTATTGTGATTCAAAAGCCCCCGAAATTCCAATAAAGCAGCTGGTCTGTTATTAACCCATTGATGCACAGCTTTTAATAGCTTTATTGAAAGTTTTCCCAAACACTTTGCACTTCATTAAACTTCTCCTTGACTTTAACTGAGCAGCCGCACAGACACGCGGGCAACCAAGAAAGGATATTCTCTTGGTCATGTCCTGGCCTCATTCTCATCGATAATTAACCACAGAAACTTGCCTAACAAAGGCATCATCACGACGGAAAGGAGACCAAGAAAATGGGTTTAAAGCTTCCTCACAAAATATAATTAAAAATTCGTCGAGTCGCTGCTTTTACTTCAAGTGAAAGCGAAAGTGAATGTGAAAGTGAATGGCTTAGAAAATTTGATGGAAATTCTAAGCGGCTTTGTTACACATAATAATGGAAGCATCGATTAGGTATCTATGATTTAGGCCAGAGGAAATTAATAGATAAGGTAAATTGTTGGGTAAAGTAATTACTTAGCAATGAATAGGTAATGTTTTGAAAGAGTAGCAAAAACTGTGAACGAGTGAAGGCATTTATATAAGAGTAGAGTTAAGGAGAGTTGAAAAGCTTTTGAAAAATTTATGTATTACTATTAAAATTGTATTGATAGACGTAAATCACGGGAAATAAAGTGGGAACTATTTTGTAATAAATTATTTTAAATAAACAAGACTTTAGTGGGAAAAAAGATGGCAAATTCAATTAATCAGAGTTGTGCTTCAATAAAATTGTTAGCATTCAGTTAATCAACTTAGTTTTAATTTTAAATTTTTATACACATATAATTTAACACTATAAGCTGCAGTTTTCTGTCAATTTACAGCTCTTTCAGCAAGCTTATAAGTGTGTATTAAAACTTACAAAATTATTACTTATAAGAATTAAATTAAATAATAATATTTATTGCTAGAAATAAAAAATTTTCAATCAATTGCATTTATTTTCAAATAAAAATAATATAAATAAAAATCAATTGAAAAAAAATTGAAATAATCTAATAGCAACAGCAAATCTTAAGATATTTGCACTTATACGAACAGATATTAAATTTAATCAAGAAACTAATGAACAGGGTCTCTTAAAATCGGATTCACTGGGCAGAAGTCCTTTCTACTAGTTTAAATAATTTTATTTAATGTAATTTAGCTGTTTGAAATATTCCTCATATTTTAATATTATTATGCTTGCAACCAACAAATTTAATCTTGCAGCCATTGTATGACTTTATCTTACAAAACACTTGATTCGGCAAGTATGCGTGTGTAAGTGTTTTGTATGTGTGTGAGTGTTGTGTGTGTGTGTGTGTGTAAGTATTTCTGCTGGGTTACATGCAAACATATTTCGGTCATGCAACTGTTTCGGGTCGCCTATTGCCTCATTCTAACCACGACGTGGCTGTTTGCTGCGGTCAGGGGATGGCCATAACCAACGCAAGGGGGAAAGTAAACCGCCCAACCACTCGGACCACCCAAAACCACCCAAACCACCCAGTGAAAAGCCAACAGTGGCACCTTTTCAGCTGCTTGCCGCTTGCCGCAGTGCTTTTTGCAGTTGGCTGCACATTTTGATTAGCCGTCGGCTACGCTGGCCTTGCTGTGGTTTGGTTTTTAACATTTGCCGACACGCTTCACACACACACACACACATACAGAGACACACACACACCGTCTGGCCGACTCATATGAGCCGGAAGCGCATTATAAAGGGCATTTCCGGTATTTAGGTTGTGCTGTTTTTTGGGTGGCATCTTTTGTATTTATAGTTTGCTGAATTTTGCACTTTAAAAAGTTCTTCACATTACACATACGCCGTGTGGTACGCGGCCGCATTAGTTGCGCATAGGAAATAAGTAAGAGTGTCTCAAGTTGATCTGTTTTCTAGCTCTTTATCACAAACTTTGTTCAATCAAAATTAAGCTGTGTCTATATTTATGTGTGTGTGTGTGCATAATAAACAAGTTAAAACTTTAAGTTGCAGCATGTCCAAGGCAATCATAAGCACAAATAGAAAGGGAGATAGAAAGAGAGGGAGGAAGAGATGAGACAGTTCGACACAAAGCCAATACACGCTTGGAAAAACTTTGTTGGCCTTTTTGGAGAAAGTTTCTCAGTAACCCACTCGACGTCGACGACTGTCCAAAAAGTGTTTTAGGTTAAGCGCAAACTTTGTGCCAAACGCTTTTTGACGGTCATTTTAATAAATTGAAAAGTGGAAAATGCGGAAAAATGGTAAATCGATAAGGACCTCCGAAAAAAAAAACTTATTTATTTGTTGTTGTCCTGTTGTCTTCCTATTGTTTGTGCAGGCTCATAAAATCTGTTTACAGGCTTATAAATAAGCAAAGCTCCGTCTATCTCTCACCCTCTAGTCTATGGTCCAAGTGTCGGTGCTAACGATTTGTTTTGCTTATAAACAAAAAAAGTGGGTAAGACGAAAAACTTTCACTTCCTGTTCGGTGCTGCAAAAAAAAAAAAGGAAAAGTTTCTATAATGCCATATCTTATGCATGTCAAGAGCTAAACTAAACAAATCTGTTCAACAGCGTTGAATGCCTTCATGACAAAAGTTTTTACATTTTTATTGAGTTTGCTTTGTAATTTAAATTGTTTGCTTCTCCGCCCAACTTGTTGACATGACAGAACGCAACCCTCGCTAACAATATACGATATACGGCATACAATATACGATATATATGAGTACGAGTATAAACCAATGGCATTTAATCTCTTCGTCTGACTTTCAATCAATCGCATCAATGTTCATTGTAGCGTCTAACAAATTGTTCGCCTGGTTGCCCATCGCACAACCAAAGCATAATCGCTCCTGATGTTCTACCATCAAACTGAGAAAAGGGCAGTCAAAGGGGGATGTGTCGTATATATATGCGTATGTGGGTGTTGCGGTTTAGATTGCCAGTAAAAGCAATATAAACGTACAAATACTGATATGTACATTAAATCACAACAACTTGTCATTGCTTGGCACACAGCAAACATTTCTCTTTTCAATTTTTGAACAATGACAACATCATCGTTCTCATGGGGCGTATACGCAATATATATTTCCAGCCCGTCCTGCGACCGAGAGACCAAGAAATTGAATCATATGCTAAATGTTCTTGTCAATCGTGTGTTCTCTTGCACCCTGTACTTTCAGTGAGTCAATGGGGTTATTATAACTTTCTGAAAGTATTGATTATGCATCAAATTATTATTATCTATTATCTAACATAGAACTCAGTCAAACCTAAATACCAATTTGTTCATTACTTTACCTATGAATTGTTCAAATTGTTAAAATATGGTTCTATGAGGCGTATAATCAATAAATTCCCAGTCAGATCAAAAAGATAATCATGTGTTTAATATTGCATTCAATAAAATAAAGTGGAGTTTTTTATAATCACTGACAGCAATTATTAAACAACCCTTCTTTGCTTAACTTAATTCATCTAAAATGTGTTAACTTAAAAAATATTTTTGTATTAGAATCCTTTAAGTATTCCTTACTTACTATTTCTCTTTAATTACTGATTTAATTGGCTTTCCTGCAGTTCTTTAAATAATAAAGTCATTAATTCTTTTTTTATTTCCAAGTCCACATTTCGTTTCACATACCATCCGATAACAAACTCTCTTCTCTTCACTTATTCAGACTAAATGCCTCCCCTCCTCTGGCATAACGATTCACACTTGGATACCAGGGCTGGGGGTGTTGTGTGTGTGAACGGCTTGAATAACAGCATAATTCATTTTGTCACTTGTATCTGCTTGTTATTAAATTGTTTTGTGTGGCAACTCTTAACCCTGCCACACTTATTCAGCACACTCTCTTGGAGCGCAACTCTTTCTCCTTTCCCTCTTCTCTGACTCGGAGAAATTTATGCAAATTATAATACGCAAATGTACAAGTTATGCTCAGGCACAATAAACAAGAAATGTGCACCACGCTGGCACTGAAACAAAAGAAACGACAGTGAACATTAACTCGGCTTGACACAGCTTGGCTTGGCTTTCTCTTTGGCTTTCTCTAGCCCTCAGCTATGCCAGGATATATGTCCTTGTTGCCTGGCATAATTTGTCTGCCCGCGTGGCAGACAGGCAAACAGGCAGGCAGGCAGGCAGGCAGCCATATGTAGAGTCCCTGCTGCTCCTGCAGGACTCGCCTTATATGGAAGCCTGACATAACTGCAACAATTGCAATTGCATTCGCTCTCCTTCTGCATTCTGTATGACAATTTCTTTGTCTGAGCCCAACGGCAGAAAATGCCTTTGTGGTTGCTTTCAGTCAACACTGTAGATAATTGTTATTACTGCATTATAAGTACTTTATGAGCCAACTCAAACTGTATCTATGTATGTACAAATTGAGGATGCATTACTGATTATCATTATCACAAATACTATACTTATTATTATATATATATATATATATATATATATATACAGCAACAAGTCAATCAACTGAGTCTGCACAAGTCTGGGGTCTGTTTTTAATGGCTTTAGATTGAATAATCCCATTGGCTGGCAGCCAAACAGTTGGCACTCGGAAGCCATTTCAACGATTATGAATAATTTTTTTTGCTCTGAGAAGCAATATGAAAATGCATAAATTGAAACTGAAACTTGAACTTTATGCAGCTAATTGCAAGCAGGCAATTGCAAAAAGGGAGTCGGGCCAGCGAACTGAAATGTATAAAATGCGTTAAGTTATACGAGTATGATGCCAAAATATATATATATACATATATTTTATTTTTTCATTTGATCATTTATTTATTTCAGTTTTTGCATAAAATTCAATTTGACTTTTGGCTGCCGTTAAATGATGAAAAATAAAAATATATAAATACTACAGTGTGTGTGTGGGTGTTAACGCAATTGCTGTAAATTTGAGTGGGTTATTTCGGCCCAACAATTTGAAGAGCAATTTAAAAGGCAGTGCCCTGGCAATTAACATTGATGGCTGGCGAAGGGGGACAAGGGAGGGGATCACAGTAATATCGAGACTTCAATCAATGTGTCTGAGTAAATTGGAAGCTGCATTCAATGCAGTCGAACACACCTAAAGGACACCTCTAGAGCAACGATAAATTAAGTGTTGATGCTAAATTTGACTCCTTTAACTGAACTGGAATTTAATCGAGAAATTGCATAAGCCAAGACCGAGAGTTGCAGCTTAAAAGAAGTTAAATTGCAACGCCTTCACGCAAAAAGAAAATAATTCCAACTCAGCAAACAAGTTGCGAGCAAGGACTACAAATAGAAGCCTTTGAATTTACCTTTACCTGACAACAGGATTTATGCTCAATAAGTTACTCAAATCACGTTCAGCAAATGCTTACAAAATGTTACAACAAATTTTGCACGATGCAAATCTTTTATTGACAGCACGTCTCACTTGTAGACAGGCATTTTGCACATGCTTTTCCTTTGTGTGTGTGTGTGTGTGTGTGTGTGTACTAAATGTTATTATAAAAGTATTCCTTAAATGCCTAGCAACAACACAAATCGGTTAGCAAATTTAATTGAATCCACTTTAGAATGAATTGCCAGGAAATTAGAACAATTGCTTGGCTTTTATTTTATCAGTTTGCATACCCTTACAACGGATACTATAATTATTATTACCAATTGAGCAACGAATTAAATTATGATTTTCCGATCCAGTAAATTTAATTTTCATTTGTTATCTTTTTTTTATTTAAATTACACTCAAATTAGAATAGAATATCTCAAATATTGTATTGAAACTTCGGTATCACGAAACTGGTTTTTCTGTCTTTTTTGCTGCATTAAATCACACAGCTGCATTTAATTGAAAAACATAAGTTGCTATATGATTTGAATGATACATATGTATAAATATGTATATATGTATGTATATAAGCGCACATTTGTAATTGTGCATTTTGTGGTGTTTTTGATTGAATTCCCGTGAAATGTTTGTTGGGTCATAACGTGGCAATAGAAATTACATGAACGAGGCATGCTCAATTTATTGATTGATTGATTGATGGAGGCCACGTTCCAACTGGGATTCATTTGGTTCCTTTTTTTTCGAATCTCGCTCGTTATTTTTATGGCATACTCGTAATAAACGAACTCTCACTCATGTAATTACAATTAATTTTCATTTGTGCCAAATTGCTTTGGAGCCTGCAATTGGGGAAGGGACGACAAATCTGGCTTTCTCTTAATCATAAAATAAATGTAATAAATATCAAAAGAAACAACAAAATACATACGAGTTTAACAACCGTTGCCAGCCAAACAACCATTCTTGGAAATCTCGTATAAGGGTCAAAGGTTTAGAAAGGTGATTTAGGGTACGAGTTGGAGTGCTGGAATTAACTGGGCTTTAAGTGTGTATTAATTTGAACAAGCCTGTATAAAGCCATATAAACCCAGTACTTTTTCATAGTAACTGTACAAATAATATTTACCAATTTAATTGAAATATTACTCAGAAAAAGTAAGAGTGTTACTTAGAATATAAATTTAAGTTAAATAAAGAATATTTCGTTGTAAATTGTCATTTTACTTATCTGTTAAAATTATTTAATAATAATTACATATCATTAAAATTCTTACTCTGCCAATAATTTTATTTAGAATAGTAACTGTTGGGGAGGAACATAATTAAGTTGATAATTTAATGTGTTACGTCTACAACACAATTATTTTTCTTTCTTTCTTCCAAATTTGTGGCTCTATTAGCTTCACTACATTTGTACTAAGCTGATATTTAAGCTCCACACAAATCCCTTTTGCCACCACACCAAAAATTTTGATGGGTTTCAATGAATTTTATTGGCATAACTAGGAGATTATTTCGCTTAACGGATTAATGCACTAAATGGCACTCAGCGTGTGAAAACATAAACAATAACAATAAAAATATACGGATATGGGAAATAACGACAATAGAGAATATATGTATATATTATATATATTTTATCAGCGAAGACAAACAAAGCTGACAGCATGTATAAATATTGTTAGTGATTGACAAAGAGATACCCTATTTTATCTGGAATACAGATTTTAATAGAATTTTGAATGATTTTTGAATTAGGTACTGAATTCTTAGCTATACAGCGTTGATATCAGCTATCACATTTAAGAAATAAATGAAAATGTATTAAATAAATGTATAAATGTGTAGCAGGAATATAGATATAGATATCAATTAAATATAATTATCGCTTATTTACATACCGCTGTTATATGTTCACAGCTGCTCGATGTAAATAAATAACATACACTGTAAATAACATAATATACACTGTAAATACATAAACATAAATAAAACAGTCGCATTTCGCTATTGAAATAAATAATATACTGGCTACAAATGTTTCTACGAATTTTGTAATAATAGTCATACCATTTTTCAACGTTTCTGCAGGATATAATAATTCACAATAATTCAATGAATATTGTGGAATTCACAAAAAAAAAAAAACTCCAACCTATGCTGATCTATACTTTTCACTGGATGAACCTGAGTGACATATAATTGTGAGGCAATGTGGCGTTAAATTTAATTTGCAGTTTGCTTCAAATTTACAAATTTCTGATTGCATTTTCGACATTGCAGCCGTATTGACATTTTAACTGATTATGTATTTAATTTGTTGCAGTTGAAATTTGAGTTATTAACTTACAAATTATGAATCAAATTCGTGTATAAATGATTTGAAATATTTTAAAAATAGCTTTCACAATTAAATTAAATTTAATATAATTTTTGTGATTTGCTTTGCTATCTCGTTGTGTATCTTAAAGTGAATTTAGCGCTAATCGAGTTACCATTCATTGCATGCCACATGATGCACACAGGCACTCAAACAATTTCACAGCACTGACTTTTGGCCCAGACTTACCAGGTGTTGGCCTGAAGCGCAGACCCAAAGCTTAGCCATGGCAAACACAGTTCCAGTTATAATTAGTTTGGTTGCATTTCCACGCTACGTGCCTCGCAGCCAAACATGTGGCAGCTGCAACGTTTGCGGCCTGGCTGAGATTCTTCATCAAAATTGGACTCATTCCACTCTGAACACTGTTCCCGTTGATTGTGAGCTAATGAAAATGGCGATAAAACGAACAGCTGAATTTGAATCCAAAACAGAGGCTCAAATTGATTGCCAAACATGGCGCGAAAGTGTTGCATACTTTTCAACGCCTGCTTTACGGCTTTGAAATCAGGAGAATTTCCTGTAAATGGGAAGTTATATATTATATATTAAGAAAGTGTTTTGAGCAGGGACTAAAACCAAAGCGAATATCGGTTTCAGTTACGGTTTCGGTTATGATCGAATTAATGTTTTCGGTTATCGGTTATGCAAAATCTTGAAGTATCGGTTTCGTAACGGTTATCGGTTTTTTATAAGTTTCGGCTTAAAAATAACGGTATGGTTTCGGTTCACAAAAAAAAGAAATTAAGGTTTTTGGTTGACCAAAATAAGACGCTTTATTCATTGTTTTACATGTTTTCATGCTTTTATTAGCTTGAAAAATAATGTAATCTGGTTGCTGAAATAGTCCAGTGTAATATCGATTTTATTATAATTTGATATCACATAAATTTGGTTCATTTGGTTTGAAAATATGGATTATTTTGATTTTACTGAACTTTTATAACTTTGAACTGCCATAACTTTGTCAAAAGTCAATCAATTTTTAAGCGGAATGTAAATTTGTGCATGATTTTACCTCCATATTCTGTTCTGCATTTACATTTTTTTCATTTTAGAAAATTTTTGAAAATCGAATTTTTTTGAAATTTTACAGTGTTACCCCTTTATCTTTTTTGATTTTTTCGAAAAAATTCGAATTTTCAAAATGAACAAAATTTAAATGCAGAACAAATTAAGAGGTAAAATTATGCTCAAATTTACTTTCCTCAATGAAATTGATTGACTTTTGCCAAAGTTATGGCAGTTCAAAGTTATCAGTACCTGCGACGGCCAATACCGAAATTAACCCTTATAAATCAATAGCTTAGTAAACAGTTATTTCGGTTTAAAGTTTCAGTTACGGTTACATATTTCAATTGGTTATTACTGGTTAAAGGTTACGGTTTCGGTTATTGTTTTAATCCCTGGTTTTGAGTCATACTTTGTGGCATACTATAAGATTATAAAATAATTTGAGACAATTATTTTTATTGTATTTATACATACAGTTAGTCAAGATCGTGATTTAAAACAATCCAGAATTTACAGAATTTCTTTTGCAAATAATATATACTTTTTATGGATCTTTCTTTTGTTTCTTTTGTTTCTTATTTTTTTATTATTCTATGGCTTTAGAGCTTGTTATAAAAAAGAAAAATAATTTAAGCTATATTTAAAAATAAAAAAGCAAATGTATATTTATTTTGTCAAAGCTTTTGACTTTTATAAAATAAATACAATAAAAATAAATGTCTCAAAGTATTTTTTTATAACAGTCGAGAATCTTAAAGTATGCCACACACTATTTGCAACACTTTGAGGTATCGTTGCAAACTCTGGCACTCTTCTTTACTGTCTATCTCTCTCTCTCTCTCTCGAAATATAACTCTCTCGTTCTGTTTCTACTGTTTCTCAGCACCCGCTGGGCATTTTGGCTGCCTTATTAAGTTGGCGCCCTGACGGCAGTTGAAACCTGCCCCCGTTAGACAAACTTTTCGCATGCCAATGATATTATATGAGCTCTTTTTTCTTTTTTCTTTTTTAATTTTTTTTCATTTCTTTCTTTTCTTTCCGTTTCCTTGTTCTTCGACTTTGATGGCATTTCGCGTCGTCATCATTGCAACTCTATTGTCAAAGTTGTGCGAGTCGTGAGAGAAGCGTGAAAGTGCTTGGGAAATTCACAGAAATATTCAGCCCCGTGCGTTGAGTAAATACCATAAGAAAACGACGACTTGGCTCCACTGTGGTCTTACAGTTAAGCGCTAATTATATGTAAATAGATCTAACGGAGACGCTGCTCAAGGTGCAAGATAATTGGCCCCCATGTTGACAACGAGATAGCTGACAAAAACTTGCAACAACTGCAAAGTACTGAATAAAGTGAGATTGAAATTATTTAAATATATTTCACTAACAGGCATTTAATTTACTATTCTTTTCAGCTTATAGGAGACTGAACAATCAATTAAAATATTTGGATTTCAATATATACTATATATTACAAAATTAAAGTCTTTTAATTGCCAAAGTCCTTCAAATAATCCGAATAAATCTACAAAGATTTTTACCCTTTCTGGATAATAGCATTTCCATATGTACAATAAACATTTATCAGCAAATAATAAAATAATTTCTAAAAGTTTGTTTGATCCGAAACAACCAATAACTCAGTCATCCTCTAAGTCCCACAAAAAAAAACCAAAGGTTGATTGGGACTATCATATCACTTAGGAAGAATAAAATTACCCATTACAAAATTGCATCAAAAAGTATTTATAAATCTCCAGTGAAAAAGCATTTGGATTCCGCATACAAATCGGTTCGGTTTTAATAAAGTTATAGTAGTTGAAAATCTATTAAAAAAATTTTTAGGTTAACTTATTTGTTTTCTACTTATTAAAGGATATTTTCCTATTCAAGTTCCTAAAACAGCCCGTAGGCTGCATATCTGAACACATAAAGTATATGTATATATGTATTCTTAATCAGCACGAATAAATGAATCGAATTCATTTATCATTAAGTTAAAAATTAAAAAAAACAAATTTCGTAATTTCGAAATATGATAATAATGATATTTTTTTTTCAAATGTATAAAAATTTAATTGCTGGATGAATTGTTTGGTTAAATAATGATTAAAATGCTATTCTGCTTTTCAATTGGTTCTGTTTTAATAAAGTTATGATAGTTGTAAGTCTATAAAGATCGATTAAGTTTAGGTTAACTTATTTCTTTTCTACTTAGGATATTTTTTAACTCAACAAATTATTGCATGGTCCCTTCTGCACATAATACCTATTTTACCGAATTAGCAAATTAACATTTCTTTATACTCCTCCTCTAACCAGATGTGACTCTTTGCTCACAATGGTACTACCAAAAATGTGTTCACTCTAGTTCTATTTTGACTAAAGAAAGTTAAGCATCAACTAAAAGTGGGTACGACAATTTATTATCCAAGCATTTTGCTTTTAATCAAATGCCATTATGCAATTAGCCAACGACCATTTGCATAAATTCCTTTGCATTTAAGTCATTAGAGCCCAAAAAATTTCATTACACTTTGTTGTGCGTGTTCCAGAGCAGCATTCAAAATTTGCGAAAAAAAGAAAAACGAAAGTGGAAAGCATCGCACAAAATGACAAAATAAAAGCGGAAGGTGGCTGGGAGAGTAACATGAGAGTGCGAGGAGTCCCATCATAGAAACTGGGAGGAGGAAAGGGGAAGGGGCAGGACCATATGAGGGACAGCAACCAACACGTAGAAAACGCATAAACATTCTTGCTTAAGTGAGTTTGTACATAAATTTTCCAACTTGAGTTGTTGCTGTGGAGAAAGAGGGGGCTACCAACTTGATACAAAAATACGCAAAATATATTGGACTGTTCGGTTTGCTTAGTTTTGGTTTTTGGTTTCGGTTTCGGTTTCGTTTGCATTTGTGCAACCCAAACAAAAAAGTACATATTAAAGTGAATTTAAGTTCAGTCAGACTGTTTCCGAATACTATTCTCAAGTGAATCCAGTCCGAAATGCAGCAATTATTATCATGACAACTTTGTTATTATGCAAGCGTCCACTGGGAAACACTGAGTACAGCTTTCAATTTACTGTCAAAGAACTTCACTTCATACTTTACGTCCCGCAATTCGGCTTAAGAGAGCGCTGTTAAAGAGCACATAATGCTGGCTGTCAAAGAGATATATATGTAGAAAGAGAGCGAGAGAGAATAATCGTAATATTCTAAAACACATCACTGACCTACATTAAGTGGAAATTTATTTATGCCGGCTGCCAAATTGGTTCCCCAATGCGTTGGCAGTGCCCTTATGACTATGACGGATATCGTCGAGTTTTTCTCTTCTCTTCTTGCTTTTATTGTTGTTGTTGTTGTTGCTGTAAAGTTTGTTATTGTTGGCTTTCTTGTTGTTAGTCATTGGCTCTAATAATAATGGTTTGTAATTTGCATAAATAATGCGAGATTTTTGCATCGATGGCGTTCGTATTGAGTGCTTCCCCCTCCTGTCCCTGCCCTTGTCTCTATTTGTGTGTGTGTGCGCTTGCAGTATTATAAATGATTGAATGGTTTGTTTGGTTGTAGCTATATTTGGGTAGACAAACTCAATTATGTCGATAAATTGACATATTTAAGTTAGGTGGTAAATGGCATAAAAGTCGATAAGTTGACAAAATTTAAAGAAATAATAATTAAATTATGAAAATTATAAAGCTGTTCCTGTTATTAAAATAAAAAATAAAATAAGAATTTTTAAAATGAATTGAATGTGTTTTTCGACTTCTAACTTATGAGCTAACAAGATACTATATTCTCACTCTTTGCCGTATATTAAATTATAGTTCAATCAATAATTGATCAAAAAGTAATGAAATCTTTACAAAAATTTAAAAATGTTTTTCAAATAATCAAAATATTTTCTAAAATCACAATAGCTCCAAACTGAACATTAATAATGGATTGTTGCACACAAATTTAAACAGCAGGCAGTTTAACAGCGCACTGTTAAGTTTAACATGGCAGCATTCTGCAAACGATAAAGCTCTTAAGTTAGTTGATGCTCTCTTCCTGGAGAAACACACACACAAACGAACGTATGAAAACTTCGGTGTTGTTTGTCGGCAACTTCGTAATTCGCTTCACATCACGAACTTCGCTGCTCTCTCTCTCGTTCGGCTGCCGATGGCATGTAAACGAGAAGCAACGAAGCGCTGCGATGCCGACTTTAACTGCGAAAGCGACTTCGATAGGGACTTGGTGTAATCAGTGCGTGCTGCTAAGTAAATTAGTTTAGTATGATTTTAGTGAGCAACGTTAACGGACGCGTCACGCGATTTTTGCTAACGATATTTCCAACGTCAACGTCAACGAAAACGACAACGAGAACGACAACGACAACGAAGTGTTCGTGTTTCAGTTGTGTTAGTGCTTACCATTTGGTGGTTAGTGAGAGTGTTAAGCTTAACGGTACTTGGATTCAATTTCATATGCCAGGCCATAAGTGCGGCCGTGTCGTAGAGAAGCAGTTAACATCGCCCGACTGAAAGTATGCAACTCCCAATTTCCCATTGTACGTACAACGAATTGCAAAACTTTAAAAACACACAAAAACAATAAAAAAATCCTTTAAAAAAAATCCTGTCGTAGAAGCCGCGTCAGCTTGAATTTCGTACTTCATCTTTCACACGACGTTAAACGCAAATTGTGGAACGGCGATGTCGAGCTGCTCGTGACTCCATTTGCTCCTTTTGGCTTCCATTGGTTTCCTTTCCTTTTTCCTTTCTTTGTCGTTATGAAGGAAACTTAGACATTGAGTCCGCTGGCTGTTTACTTTTCAACTGCAACTCAAGTTGGCAGTGCTGATTGCATTTTGGGGGCCCACTCGAGCGTGTCTCATTATGGCCGATAGTTTTTCTCTTTCCCACAAAATACACACACACACACACAGAAACACAAACATCCATACTTATACTGTCCACTTTATAGTTAATAGCATTAATGTTATGCAATTTAATTGTCGTCAACTTTTTACCATAAACATTTTATAAATTTTGCCAATAAGCTAAAAATAAAATTGGACTAAAACACAACACTATATTTTGTTTCTCTTCACTTTTTAAAAAATATTTTAAAATTTAGCAAATCTAAATAAATATTTATAAATGATCTCGAATTGAATAATGTATTTAAAAATAAATAATATCCTTATTGTCCCACATGAGACAAAAGAGCTTTAAAATGGTTGCAATGATAAGACAATTAAAAAAATATATTTGATAAATTTTCGAGAATATCACAACCGATTTTGAAAAACTTTTCACTTTCTTTCTTAAAAATTTATAATCTTTTGCATATGTAAATCATTATTTTAACGACTATGTATATATCGATTTGGTTTATATATTACGAATATTTGTATTTAAAAAATTTGAGGAAATTCTCTACAACTGAATTTTTACATAAAATCATTAATTGGAATTAGTACAATGTGTTAATCATTGAACTTAAAAGAGCGACGGATAAATGATTTATAGTTATTAGTTGTACTAGGTCTCCTGAAGTTTAAATATTTTTAAAGTCGGTTGAGACACTTTAAGAAATGGTCGAAAATGCAATATCGTTTCTAATTAAAAAATAAAAAAAACACTCCATAGAAATACTTTTAAAGTGGGAAAAGAAACAAAAATAATATATTTTGTTGTATTTTTTTTACTTTTTTTTGCCCTTGCAGTAGCATTTATAATTTTGTCACGAAACTTGTGACGCATCAAAGGAGACCCCATTAAATTAATATAAACATTTTTTATCAGAGCGACGAGACAGTCTAAGTAGCCGCATAGGATCAGCTTATCAAAAGGGGCGATCGATGGAAAAGCAATCTTCAAAATACAAATCATTTAAATTTTTTGAGATATCTCAACCGTTTAACTTCAAATTTCAGATGAAATTTACCTAAAGTATCATTAAGCTATAATTTTATTACGACCGAATAAAGCATGTAAGAGTTATTAAAGAAAAAATTAAACACAGTGAATTTGAATGTATATTTGTGTATCAGTGCGGATACTTAATGCAATTTATAGTTTTACATTTATTACGTATACTAAAATTTTTTTAGCTATTCCAAAACGTATATTATTTTATATTTCTATTTTAAATAGAATGTATTAAATTGGATTAATTCATTAGTTAATATCTAATCCTTATGTGTGCAATCTAATGGAAATCATTTGAATTTAAGTGCAAATCTCCAGCTGTTGCTATAATTTTGCGCTGCACTGTCAACAATGCTAATGAATAGCTGACGAGTTTTTGCTAAAACTAACAAATAGAACTGGTTAGCGTTAGCTAGCCACATATACACACACACATACACACACACACACACACACACTTAAACATACGCATGCACATGCCATAAAACCAACACGAAATTTGTTGCATCCACTGAGCAACCCTCGCTCTTGGCGTGGCCATTCAATAACCAAGATAAAATATGCACGAACTATACACACACACTCGCACACACACCCACGCACACATACATACACTCATGGCCGCTGGCATTGTGTGCGTGTGCGTGCGCTGCAAATATGTATTTTATGCTCTGAACAGAGTTTTGTATGTGGCGATGGATTGGGAAGGGGTTGAGGGGGGAAGGGGGCTGCCCGCTAATTAGGCAATATGCACTCGATTGTGTTATAATCATTAAAACCGGAAAATGCATAGCTACCGCGAGCTGCATGCCACATGCCAGCGTACCTCATGTACACACGCACACACACACACACACACAAACACACACACTCTCAGCACTGCATTTTCATAGCGTAGTTTTAGGCACTATCCAAAAAAAAAAACGGAAAAAAGAAAATGGCAACGATCACAATTGCTACTGCAATGAAAATGAAAAACCACCAACAATTTTGGTTGCTTTGAAATCTATTCGTTTTGGTTAACAATTCGGTTTGTTGCTCTACGAAAAATGTATTTGAAAATTCGATTTCGAGAATAAATACAAACCTGATTGCGATCTGATAATGACAGTACCTTAAAAACATATACATACACTGTTAAATTTTCAAAGGAATTAATTAAGTATTAAATTTTTAATACAAAAAATAAAAATAAATAAATTGTAATGAATTAAAAAAAAATTTAAACTAAGTGTAGAATTTACGCAGCAATTATCTAGTCTTTGTTAGAAATATTGTATACGATTTGTATTTTACATTACTCTTTAAATATCAAACAAAATAAATTAAAAAATTATAAATAAATAAAATAAATAATTCTTTGCATTATTTCTTTAATTGATATTGCGATTAGATTTGCAAATATGGATCGGAAATAAAATATAGTTTCATTCCACTCAAATGTTCAAATACACGGAAATCAGTAAAACATGTTAAATTTTTATATTATTTAAATTTATATTAAGTCTTGCCCCAAACTCTTTAAAGAATTATATGAATTTTATTTTCGATAGATATACAATTTTTCAAATCTTTATTTATACAATGCATAAGCAAAAAGGATGTTGCAGACTACATATTATAGTTTAAGAGAACATCTGATATTGAACATGTCCAACTATTTCGCAACTGATTTGCCGAAAGTTGGTTGCTGTTTGCGATTTTATTAAATATATGTATGTATATATATGTTGGGAAAGTCTTTCCTGTCCGTCACGTAGGCAACTTAAAGTCAAAACTTTGCGATGGTTGGCAAGGAAAACCAACAGGAAACGGAAGTAAGCGAAAGCAAACACGTGTTGGGGAAAATCTTTGCTGCAACAATGTAAACACTCGCCTTCAAACAGACACACACACACACCCATTCACATACACATACACACGCACACCCACACCCACATCCACATCCACTCTCATTGCATATGTAAACCCTCTTGTAAGCTGGCCAATTTTTTATGTATTTATGCATTTCTTGCTCTTATAAAAACACCTTCATCCCCCTCGGCATTAAAGCTGCCTGCTGAGAAAATGCAGTATTGCAATAACAAACCCGCCCACTCCGCTGCCACGCCCAACGCCCTTTGTAGGTTAATCAAATGCAAGGCGAAAAAAAAAATTGCAATACGCGTTTTGGTCTGATGGCATGGAGGGAATGGGAAAAGGAAAGGAAAGGAAAGGGGATAAAATGGAGCTTCCTGATGGCTAGTTAAAGTGCGCGGGTGTCAGACCATGTTTTTTTTTTGTCGTAGTGTGCGTGTTATATTAAAAAATTTTCCAACTGAGAAAAGCAGCAGCAGAAGCTGCAGATGCAGCAGAATACAAAAGACGACTGACAGCTGACGTGGAGATATGGACGAGGATGACGAGAACGAGAACGATGATGGGGACGAGCATGTGAACGAACACAGACTTGATTCCCTTTACTTTACTTTACTTGATATGCAGCGAGCTGGCAGATATGAGATGAGATTATGTACTTGAATCCAATTAATGACAATGCTTAACAATTTTATCTTGTAAAACTACTCAAATACTTTGGTTAGATAATATGTAGATTAGGGATGCAGAGTGTTGCTATCGAAACTACTATATGTCATAGGTATCCGAAAAAAGCCTTAATGCTCTTTTTAGCCTTTAAAATATTGTTATCTGGTTACTGGAATGATCCAGGGTAATGTAATGATTTTTAATACTTTGAACTGCCATAACTTTGTCAAAACTCAATCATTTATCATGCGCAATGTAAATTTGAGCAGTATTTTACCTCTTAATTCGTTTTGCATTTAAATTTTGTTCAATTTTGAAAATTTTGGAAAATCGAATTTTTTGAAAATTTACAGTTTACCCCTTTGTCTTTTTTGAATTTTTCGAAAAAATTCGAACCTTCAAAATGAACAAAATTTAAATGCAAAACGAATTAAGAGGTAAAATACTGCTCAAATTTACATTGCGCATGATAATTGATTGAGTTTTGACAAAGTTATGGCAGTTCAAAGTTGCTCAGTAGCTGCGACGGCCAAAACCGAAATTAACCCTTATAAATTAATCGGTTACTAACCGGTTATTTCGGTTTAAGGAGTTACGGTTTATGGGTTTCGGTACAGTGGAAAAAAATATTTTCGGTTACGGTTTCTGTTACGGTTACAAATTTCAATCGGTTTTCATCGGTTTCGGTTAAGTTTTTAATCCCTGGTTATAAATTTTAGTAGTAACATCCGTCTAGCTTTCACTTAGCTTTAAATTCCAGCTAATTGATCCCAGGTCTGGGTTAATTATAAAATTTGTTTAAAGATTCGAAAAAAATAAATAAAATAATTTAAAAAATATTTATTGTTTATTTCAAATTTAGAAAAAAAAATTAAAAAAATAATTTCAAATAAATAAATAAATCTTTGTCATAATCGATAGTCTTAATTTAAATATACAATTAGATTAATGGTATGCCTCAAACTATGATTTGATTTAACACTAATGCTTTAGCTGAAAATTAAATTAGATACGAGAAAAAATTAAAAGAAAATATTAAAAAAATTTCTATAAAGTGGAGTGGTTAATTCTAAATCAGATTTTGAAACATAGTGTTCACTGACTCTCACAAATCATGACAAAATAAGCAACTGTCGCTGAAAATTCAACAAGGAATTTAGTTTGGACAGGGAAGACCGTTAACTGTCAGCTGTAACTGTAACTGCTTTGTTGATTTGTTGGTAACAACAACGACAATTCGGTTGAACAAAATAGTTACACACATTGCCAGACAATGTTTATGGCCATCAGGTATTTGGCTTAATTTTTGACGCTTTATGCATATTATGAGCGACAGCTCCATAGCTCTAATTTGAGCTTGGCGAAGGAGCAAGTGTGCGGCAAGTGGCAAGAACGATGCCAGGAGGTGACATAAAACAAGCCTTTTATGTGGCAAGGTGGCAGGTTGCTGCTGCAGTTGATGACACGCAAGGGTGGCCAGGAATGTTGCTACCTCGAGGGGAAAGGAATGCAAAAGGAATGCCAAAAGGAATGAATAAGTGAGGCGAGAAACAAAAAAACATCGCGTGAGAAATGTGAAATATAGCCAACAATGTGAGTGAGAGAGAGAGGACGGGAAATCATTTGTTATTTCATTTCCGAAATAACCAAGGAATGCAGAGGAATTGGCGCAGAGGATTAGCTCCAACGTTTGACAGTTGAAATCATTGGCCGCCATTTTGTTTTGGACCATCCACCGCGCGCTGTTGCCACATTTCATTGTTAGTCATTTAACGATTGACAGTTGCCGATAAAAAAAGAAAGAAAAGAAGAAAATGCAGCAAAACAAAACAAGGCACAAAAGCCAAACAATAAGCGACACCTTAAATAAAACAATAACAGTAACAACAACAGTAACAACAACAGCAACAATAACAGTAACTGTAACATCAACAGACATTCGTAATGAAAATGTTAATGATGCGGAGACAAAAAGGTGTCAAATGTTTAGCCAAAATTGCTTCCTGTTTGCCCCTCGTCGTATCGCATCAACCGTCATTGACTTAAGATTTTTGTGCTACGTTCGTGTCCTTCCGCATGTCCTGACTATCATTCAAGCTATTTATCATTATGACATTGCATGGCTTTTGGGCTGATTCGCCAAGGGAGCGCCATCTGTGCCATTTTGGTCCCTAAGCTCTTAATCAAAGCAACCACAGTGTTTTCAAGCAAAGTTCAACTAGGGAATATTTGAATTTGCTTATACATTAGAAGTAGGATTTATTTAGATCTTCTTGAGTTTCTCAGAAACTCAAAGAACATTTTGCTAACTTTGTTAGTACTTCTATGTACTCAAGGGTTATACATTTCCATATAATTTGCTTGTATTTCAAGTGCGAAGCTTTGCTTCAACAAGTATAATTTATGAATTCTGTTTAATTTTTTAAAAACAAAATTTTCTTAAATTTCCAATAATATATGATAATTTTTGAATATTATAACTTATATGATAATTATTTTTATGAAAATTATTATGAAAATTATTATAAATTATAAAAAATCAGAAAAAGTGAATTTCTAATAAAATTTATTTTTAACTACTGCATTAAAGGTATTTTATTGTATTTAAAAAGAAAAGTATTGATCCATGTGTAGCTTAAAACATTTTTCGTATTTTAAATCCCTTAATACATTTCTAAAGTCAGTTTAAACATTTATATTCCATGAAGTTATAGTATTTCACTTACTTATTTTTTTCTTCTCCATAAATCTGTTCCATGTTTTTTCTAGCATGGTTCGGTATCATCTTACAGATATTTTTTATGCTTTTTTACTGAAAAACAGTATGTGAATTCATATTTATAAAATACATTTAATAATTGTATTGTATTGTATACTGCCCCATAGATATTTCTATAACAATATGGTTTGTTATTAATGTACATATATTATAGATCATGCTTGGATAATACTCTGCTGATATCGCATCGTATTGTAACGAATTTATTATATTAAATAATTAATTTAATTTACAGAATATAGATTAAAATTTATAATTCTAAATATTTTGGTGTAACATTTATTAATTGTAATTATTTACTCTTGTTCACACTTTTGAAAAATATATAGCCCCATAGATATTTCTATAACAATATGGCTTGTTACTTAGGTACATATATTATAGATCACACTTGTATAATACTCTGCTGAAATCAGTTCATATAGGAGCGCATTTATTTAATTAAACAATTAATTTAATTTAAAGAATATAGATTAAACTTTATAATTCTAAATATTTTGGTGTAATATTTATTAATTGTAATTATTTACTCTTGCTTACACTCTTGAAATATATAGCCCCATAGATATTTCAATAACAATATGGTTTGTTATTAATGTACATTTATTATAGATCATACTTGTATAATAATCTGCTGAAATCAGTTCATATAGGAGCGCATTTATTTTATTTAATAATTAATTTAATTTAAAGAATATAGATTAAACTTTATAATTCTAAATATTTTGGTATAATATTTATTAATTGTAATTATTTACGCTAGGTCACACTCTTAAAATATTGCCCCATAGATATTTCTATAACAATATGGTTGCTTGGGCAACTGGGGAAACTTCAAAGAATGTGAAAAGGAATGCGTAAGCCGCGCCTGGTAATCATTTCGCATTTACTCAATTACGGCCATAAATGTCAGATCTAACGGTTCGGGTTGGTTCGCAGTTCATGGGCCGTTACGGGACAACCGGTTAAGCCAATTTATTAAATAAAAACCATTTGTCACATTTTATTCAAGTTTTCAACGCGGTCTTTTTGGTGTGCGTGGCCTGTTGTTATCTTTATGACATTTCCAGAGAGCAATGAAACAGAAACCCCAAAAGCCATAAAGGCCAAACAGAAGCAGTCAACTGGCCAAAAAAAATGAAGCACAAAGGGGACAATGGGTGACAAAGGGGAGGACAGTAGAAGTGAGGAGTCGAGAAAGCTGGACAAAAGGTCAGGCTGACATTTTTCTTCATTAATTTCACCTGGTCAACTGATAAAAAGCCAAACGACGACAGCAACGATGATCATAAAAGTAATATGTAATAACCAGATGATAACAATGACAAGAAACCTTTTTCTCTTTTCTTCTCTTTTTTTATTTTTTTTTTGATTCTGCTCTTTCAGTTTTCTTTTGGTTCCCGACAGGGACAGATTTTAGCTGTTGTTAAGATACTCGTATTTGAAACAAGCAGAAAATGGTCGAGTCGAGTGACTAAAGACAATACATTGCATAGCCACAGAACCTCAGAGCCGCATAGTGCTTATGGCCACCGCAATTAGTTGATTGCAGGCTCAACTCCATCAAAGATTGTAAGTGCTTTCAATTTCATAGCTGTCCATCTCATTCCACATCGCAGTGCTCGCTTATTTTCCGTGCTGCTCTCGACGGAAATTAAACTTGTCCAAAAGTTTAAATGCCTTTCTGCCGCTTTCCGTTGTATTTCGCTTGACTTTTGTTCTCAAGTTACCATTCCATTTCCCCCTCCGGCCTCACTGGCCAACTGTCCCACATAGTTACCATTTTCCAACATTTATTGTGTATGCTCAGTCTCTGAGTTTTCTAATTTGCGCGCTTCAAGCAATTAAATGATGCATCCGGTTTCAGTTCCCACTTTAACTAACTCTCCATAAACATAACCGAGAACATGGTAAAGATATTTGAATGCTGCTTATGCGACAAATTAAACATGTCAAGTTACTCATACGCCCCGTTGCCGTTACTCAAGTGCTGACCCAATGAAGAGCGACTGTCTTTGGCCTTAACTTTAGATGCAAATGTCCCTTAGAAATGACTTAAATACATATAATTAGTTAATATTGCTTTAATTGAAGTACTTTACTTGCTTCAAGTAAATCAACCCAAGGTTACGACTACCTTATGAATAGTTCGTTTATCTAAGGGAATATGAAATGGCAACTAATATTAAGCCACAAAGTTGCCAATTATTAATGTAGACACATGATTTATAATTTAAGTGGAGAATGGGTTAAGCAAATGTATAAATAATTAAATGATATTTAATAATGCTCTGTTGAAAATTTACAGAATGCAATGAAAAAAGTAATAATAGTAATAATGAATGAGTAAAAAAAAAAACAAAAATACGGATAAAAAGGAGAAAAATATTATAACATGCTATGCATTTTTTATTTACAGTCGCGGGCGACTTCAACGGGAGGCTGTTCCAGCTCGACGGCTGTTATGCAATGGAAAATTTATTTTTCCACTCGGCCAAGGGCTGAACAAATTGTTTCGCGTAAATATTTAACAGTCGCAATGAATTGCATTCGCAGCAATTGAAAGTAAAAGCACAGATAAAGAATACATTCGTATAGATAAAGAGCAAACAAATAAACAAAATATGCAAGTGCCGGCCAACACATAAACATTGACAAAAGCGAAGCAAAAAGAGACAGCGACAGCGACAGAGAGTGAGACAGATAGAGATAGAAAAAAATAACAAAATAAAAGAAGCGTAAACAAATAAAAATGAGAATTAAAATATTTCCGCTGACAGCGGATGCAACGTTGGCGCAGCGACGGCGCCGCGTAATGAAATTGCAGCGGAAACATAAAATGCCGGAAATATGCTCATGGCTAATTGTTGCCGCTGCCGCCGCCTCGGCCACTTGGTTGACTCTATCCCAATCCCTGGCCTCCGCCCAGGATGACGACGATAGCGAGATGCATCAGCATCACATGGATTTACTGCATCATCAGCAACAACATACGGATTTCATTATTGGAGAATCTGAGGAACGCGATCACATAGCCCATCATCTGGGTGAGTTTTTGATAAATACCAATATTAATGTCAATCTATAATAGCTATATTTTTACTCTTATTAAATAAGTTCACAAATATCTTTAATTATGATATTTATTCAATTACTTAATAAATAACATATATTTTTAATTTTTATTCCACCTTCTTTTATTTAAGCAAGTAACTAATGAAAATTCAGTCAATTCCACAAATAAATATCTATTAATTATGATATTTATTCAATTACTCAATAAATAACATTTACTTTTGATTTTTATTTTATTTCTCCATTGTGAACTATTTTTGTGTTTTAAATACACTTTGTTTTATTTAAAAATGTCAGTAAAAAAAACCAGTCAATTTACAGACTATTTGACAATTATTTAGATTATTTTTAAATAAGTCCACAAATAAATATCTATTAACTATGATATTTATTCAATTACTCAACAAATCACATCTATTTTTGAATTGTTTTAAATACACTTTTCTGTATTTAATGTAATGAAAATTAGTAAATTTACAGATTATTTGTAATTTGTAGTGACAGTATAAAATATATAAATGATATATAGAAAAAAAGTCAATATTTGTAAGCGAAATTCGACAAGTTCCTCTACTAAAAGTATATCTACACATCACTCAGTTTAAATTTTGCTACACAGTGCAATGGATACTGAGGCAGTGAGAGATAAAAAGGAAGGATATTGGGAGGGTTGTCACGCTCTATTTGGTTTTCCTTTTGCTTAGCACAAGGTCAACTTGGCGCGGTTGCCAAGTGCCAACAAACTTTTGAGTGTCCGCCCCGTCTAACTGTGTGTCACTTGAGCGGAATTATGTGACTGACTCTGGATTTGGCAGTGGCTGTGGCAGTGACTGTGGCAGTGTCAAATCCCGAAAAACCAGTTTGGCTCATTGCACACTGAGGGCAGTTGGGAGCACGTGCTTGGTTAGCTTTAGTGGCCATTTAGGTTGGCCCGAGACTTAAGCCGTTCACAGCATAATTAAAGCGCCCACATGGCGTATGCGTATTCGCATTCGAATTGTGGTTGCTGCCGCCTCTCGTCTGTCCGCTCACACACACACACACACACATACACATGTAGACAAGAGACAGCACAGAATACCCAAGGGCAACCGGGGCCCATGTTTGTGGCCACTTAAGTTTTCTTTGTCCATGACTTGTGGGCTGCCGCTGTTGCTCCTGTGGGTTGCTCAACAAGTGGACTACAGTTGACATTGTTCAACAATGTTGAACCGCTCAAAATCCGAATATAAGTGTATGTGTGTGTATGTGTGTGTGTGTGTCTGTGTGTGTTTGCCCAGATGAGAGCACCTACTTAGGCTGCTCGGACAAAAGTGATTGACACTCTGATTGATGGCGCTTAGGGTTGTCGGGTCGTTGAGCCGTTTTGGGTTTATGACTTGACATCTTGACCAAGGTTTTCATTGTGAATACACTATACCTTCTTACATTGTACAATTTTGTTGCTCAATCAACAATTTTATGATCCCTTTAAGTTATCCTTTAGTGCTCCCAAAATGTCTGAACATTAAGCTTATATTCTACTGCAAGTTTGTTAATAATTTAATCGAATTCTTTAAACGATTTTTTATTACATTTTATGCCATGTTTTTATTTATGGCTTCACTTTTGCGTTCAAATATCAAAAGCTTCACTCCGTCTGACTTTTCAATAATATTTTAATCACGTAGTCAAAACTTTTCCACTAATAAACATTTTTTCTCTCACAATTTACTGAGTTTTCGCCAACGCTTTCCATCACTTCCATACGTGAGTCAAATTAAATTTCTTTCTATGACTTTGTTTAACTGTTTTTGATGTGCATTTTGGCATATTTATTCTTTCTTTTTGCCTGCCACGCCTCTTTTCAGCAGCACTAGAAGAGTAAATCCCAATGCACACCCCTCCCACCCCTTTGCAGCAATTGTTTGACAATTTTTCAACAATTTCCCAGCTGACTGCAAAATTGCTGCAAAGCTTTCCCTTCCCAATCCCCTCTCTCTCATTTCATGTCATTCTTCCATAGTGTCTGCGTGTGTGTGTGTGTGTGTGTGTGTGCATCTTTCACACCCTTTAGCGTTGCTGCTGAAAGTATGCAACACTTTTTTGCGCTTTACATTGTTTAGCGCGTTGCTTTGGCCGACGGGGCGGATGAGCAACGAGCAGGAAAACAGAGTGAAAAGAACGGCAATCACGGCTCCTGTTGGCCTTTGGTGTAACAATGTTGTTGTTGTTATTATTGTTGTTGCTTTCTCTATTGCTGTAATTTGTTTTTTATTTTGTTCGCCTCTGTTCAGATCTGTTTTGTTTTGTTTGGTTTTGTTTTTCGGTCTTTTTTCGTTGTTGTTGCGCTTTTCGCCATTGCCTCTTGGCGAATGTTTGTTTTTAACATCATTTCACGTTAGCGTCGTTTGTTCGCATCTCGTTTGAAGTCGCCTTTGTAGTTTTATTTTACACAAATTTAATTTGCCAGCACTTTGCATTTGATCTATGCCCCCGAGCCGCAGGCCCAAGTCTTTGAATTTATAATGAAAACTCCGAGAAATATGTCAGCAACGCACAACTCATTTAGGAAAAGCATTTCTCTGGCCAGACACTGTTGCAATTGCACTCATAGATAAGTGCAAAATGATAAAGTTATCGGGATGTCTCGGCAAGCTTTTAACCTTTGACATTTGACACCGCAATGGGAATGCAAACTTCACAAATTTTAACACTAAATTCTGGCTTGGCTAATTTGAAAGTTATATTTGCAGTCAGCCAGCCAGTTGGCCCAAGGTAATTGCTTTCGTTAAAAGTTGACTAGCCAATAACTGGCAATTTGCAACTTGCACTTTGAGTCATGCCACAAAGTCGAGTCTCAGTGCGTTCCTGAGAGTAACCTCTCGCATCAGTAGATAGTTCTCTATTCTCACTGTCTGCTTTTAAAATCTCTCTCTTCTCTCACGTACACAGCAACTTGAAGTTTTATAATAATTTAGTCCTCTGTGAGTTTGCTGACCAACTTGGAGCACACAAAGTTGCCCTGAATACAGATCAGACTAAGCTAAGGTGTTTTAAGAGATTGATGAGTTAGAGATGAAGTGAATTAAACTCTTCCAACACTTGATTGCATCCAGAGGCAATCACTTTTAGTCTTAAAGCTATTAAGTCTATATGCAATTCATATTATTATTATTAATCAAGAAGTGGATATTCTATGTAATACTCGAAATTAAAACAAAAACTAAATTACTACATAAATTGCAAGCTTGTGTACAAATATAAAAATTGTTAGAACTGTATTCTAATTAGAATTACATTCTATAATTTATTAAATTTAATTTTAATTTTTTAAATTATTTAAATAAATAACAACTTGAATTTCACATACAGCTTTGAGAATCATATTGAAACTAATTTGTTAATAACTGATATCTGTTGTTCATTTATAAAATTTAATTCATAGCCAATTCGATAAATTAGGATACAAATTTTATCAAACAATTTGTTTATTCTTATAGATAAATAGAAACTTCTGTGCTGAGATAACTGGTAACTGATATAACAAACCATATAATTTGTTTACACATATTCAATAACAATCTAAGTAAATAATTTTGAATAACAATCAATGGAAAGTTTTAAAGGAAACTTAAAAGCTTTGTTCGGTTTTCAAGTATATATTTACACTCATAAATAAACGCAAGTGGCAAGTCGAAGTTTTCGAAAATTGGCCATCTTTCATTTCCTTATCATTAAGCCCTCGAAATGCTTATGAACATACTTTAAATTGAGCTATTTCTGTTTGCCACTTGATTGCACTCACCTTTTTGGGGCATGCCACAATACACTGCGCTCCATTTGAGTGAGAGACAGAAAAAGAGGCCGAAACTTCATTAGCCAAAAAGCACGCGCCAAAATTGAAGCGACAACAACAACAACACAAACAAATATGATAAAAAAAATGAAAGAAAAATCGACAGGGGAGGGGGAGAGAAGGCCATAAATTGCACGGCGGCAAAAATAAATGTAAAGTAAATGGCGCTAATTCAAAGTAGATTTATTTATTATGCCATTTTACTTGCGGCAGAGAGCCAAGAAATATGCTTTAAATTTTCACAGACCATTGTCTGTGTCGCTTTATCACCCTCGTTCTTACTCTCTCTCTCTCTCTTACTCTTTCTCTCTCCATCTTGCTCTAGCGTGTTGTAGGCGTAGTCGAAAAATGAAAGCAAACAAATGAAAATAAATGTACAAAAAAAATTATGCAACAAAAACAATAAAGTTGGCTAAGAAAAACTGTAGCTCCTGGCACTGCCATTTATGGGGAAAAACTCTCGAGTTTTCGCTCTGTAAGTACACGAACATTTTAATTTACGCATCCTGTGGCGTCTCCTTTGAGAAGCAACGCACCTGCTGCGACAGACATCCCATTCACATCGTATCGAGATAGAGATAGAGAAAGAGAAACTCCTGGACGTCTGCTGTTGATTTTGGCCATAATGCTAACGCATTTAAGCCAATTTTCGTGTCAGCTCTCAATGATTTATTAGCCAAAAACTGTAGACAGCTTAGCAGCCGGATACGGAGACGGATACGGTATAAGGGATACGGGATACGGCATAGGCTCACTGAGCCCTCCGGAAAATAGGTGTCAACAAGCGCCTGAGAGTTGCACAATTTTGTCTACGATTTGTTTCTGTTTACGGCTAATGATTATAATTACGACAAATTTCGACAAATTTTCAGTTACAGCTACAAATTGGGCTTAAACAATGTGGGAAAGAACAGTAACAGCCAATTCTTTAGTTAGACTTATCACATCTTTAATTTAAGTTGTGTCAGTCCAGTTATATATATTTTCATAAGCTTTAAAAATATATGTCTCACACAATTTTCTTTTAATTTAATTTAATTTAATTAAGTAATTATTCTCAAAGAATGTGCAGACAGGCAAGCCTCTCTAGATAGTTTAAACTCACGGACAATGACGCATTAAAGGCTTAAAGCATAACATAAATAAAAAATGATGAGGAAAGAGCATTTTACAGTCAAGTTCACTAATAAATTTAAAATCACACAGTTGCAAAGTATTGAAACCCAAAAGATCTAGAGATTTCTATGTAATTTAATACTTTGAATTAAATAAAACTTAAAGGTTTAAAACAAGGAAAAAAATATAATATATCATATCTGACTGTTTGTTATCAGTCAGTCTTCCTGATCGTAAGAATTAGAGGCTAAATTTTATGCTTTTATTGATCATTTTATTGAAAATTTCTGCAAAGATTTAAATATAAATTTAATAAAGTGAAGTCTTGACATTAATGTTTATTAATTTAAAGATTTTCAATTAAAAAATAAATTTTAGAATTTAAATATACTGATATCGCATTGAATAAATAAAATAATTTACGGCATTTTATTATTATTTTGGTATTTATGCTATTCAATCCCAAGTTATTTTTTTTTTTGTTTGCTGTGAAGTTAATTTGGTGGTACATATTTACATACCAATTTCTTACTTAGTTCCAATCGTCACTTACTTGGCGCACATTTTCCAACTCGTTGTGCGATTGCTATTGATTTTTACTAGCATTTACTTTTTGGCTACCTTGGCATATATTTCGCCTAGTTTTTCGGCATGATGACAGCAAAAAAAGAGAGAAAAATATACAAGTTATTTATAAGCGTAAAGGCCTTGGACTTTAACCGGTGCGTGCAGACAGACTGTCAATAGAGCAAATGAATTGGAATTTTGTATTGCCAGCGAATGGGCGAATGGGGAAAATGAGGAAAGCGTCGCAAATGGCAACATTGATAGGAGAAATACGAAATACGAAATGAGAAATAAGAAATACAAAATGAAGAAAATAAGTAATTCATGGCAGACAGTGTTAAAGGGAAAAGGGAGAGCGATAGAGAGGAATATTGAACAAATTTTCAATTAATTCTCATGCCCAACAATTCGGGCAGAGTTTTGCATTTTAATAAACGCCAAACATATGCTAACTGCCACTGGAATTGGAATAGGAATAGGGTTAGGGAGTAAGAATAGAGATGGGAGTATTGCATTTGCAGTGACTTTGTGGAAATGTCACAGCTGCCTGTGAGGGAAAATACATTTTGTGGTTGTTGCAGCGACGCACAAAAGTATGCAATAAATTCGATTTCACAAGTACTGGGGTTGTTGGGGGTTGTTGGAGGTTAGTGGCTGGGAAATGCGTTCTCAGCTACCAAACATCAAAAGCAGTAAAAAGCAGAAGCAAAAGCCGTAGCTGATGCTGATGCTGAAGTTAGGCAACAACTTTGCGCTCGACTTGCCAGCTCAGCCTGCTTGTAATATTTTGTGTTGCATTGTTGCAGATCCCAGACTCCACTTCTCTTTCCCAATCCCCATTCCCATTCCCATCCAAATTGCCAACTTCCATCCCTTGGCTGTCCAACATCTTTGCTGTCATATTGCATATAGTATCTGATGTTGCCTCGTGTCTGGCTTATGGCTCACACATGTGCAGGCACAGGAAACGCATTCAAAAGGGCCACAAATGTTGCCAGCAAATGTTACGTGCCATCTCTCGACCAGACCAAACCAAACCAAACCAGACCACATCGAAAGAGTTGTGCAACTTATTCAGAAAAGTTCCTTTTACGCTTTCTTTCAGATTCTATGCTCCACATTGAATGACGTGATTTGCAGTCAACTCGACGTGACCGTGAAAATGGGTTGGCTCATAATGGAAATAGTCAAATAAAATGAAAGAAAATAAATAAAATATAGCAAATCAGGTTGACAGCTTCTACTAAAATGTTGCCAGGTTGCTGTGGCAATTGAGTTGCTGAATGATAAACTGATGTTAAACTTTGAACTAACAAAATGCAAAATGAAATGCATATTTATAAGAGATGAATATGAACAGGCGGATTTCAATGAACCATAGGCTCTATTTCTTATGCAAATTTCATCATGATCGAATAATAATAAAAAAATATTATTTAATTTATATTATTATTTATAAGATTAAAGCAATTGGCGCTATTTATCCGCGATTAGCTTTATTTGAGCTTTATTTTTGGATATTTACATATGTAGGCCATATAATATTTTAGGGCAGGATGTCTCTCCGAAATTTAACTTATACATCAGGTATTAAGTATTTATTTGTGTTTGTTTTAAAGTGTGTAAAGTAAAGATTTCGTCCGAATTGAACATTTTTGTCTGATGATTTTTATTTAAAATATTGACTTGAGAGCTAAAGTTCTTAAATGAAGAAAATAGCCTCTTGGTTGTTAGACCAAATATTTTTGTATGTTATATTTGTATGTATTTATTTGAACTGCCTAATTTTAATAATATATTTCATGCTTTCAGAAACCGGTCTCAATTTCAATTTCTCAATTTAACTCTGGCAAATTATGCTAATAAACTGCGATTCTATTAGATCCAATAATGAGTCTAATCATTCAACTCATTCCCATCTCATCACAAGCTGAGATAATTTCCCCCATTGCAAATTCTAAACAGAGACGCATAAACGTAATTCCGTTTATCCATTTACCCATTTGGTAAATATTTTATGATGCGTGCACTGCATTACATTACCTGTCTGGGGAATACGATACTCTACCTGTGTCCAACCCCAAATGTAACCCCTCAATGGTTCAATTATTGATTTCATTGTCGGCAATATCTGCACAAAAGTCAAATTGCACATTTTGTGCAACTTCATTTTGTGGTTTGCGAAAATTACAAGCAGCTCGTAAAGAAGCCGTCGAACAAATGCGCCAAAATATTGAAAAAGTGCAGAAAATAAGAGGTAGAAAAAAGAGGTGTACCCCTCTCTGCACATCTCCCTGGCAACCAGATATGTGGCTGCTGTGTGCGTGTTGTGTGTGGTTTTTCCAAAAGGGGGAAGTTGTCGAGGGTTTTAGTCGATTGCCATGAAAGCTGTTTATCTGTTTATATCCTCACCACAAATTGAATTTGCAGCAGAGTTGCGAGTAACTCGGCTAAAATTAACTACCTAATATCGGTGAATGTAACTGACTAACACTTTGTTCTCTGTCTCCCCACTTCCTCTCTTTTACTTCATCTATGTTTTCACAACACATTCGCCTGGCTCGATTTTCGTCAAACGAAAACGTAAAGCGGAAATGCAAAATCACGAGGAGCTTCTGGAGGACATTCGCGAGGATACGGCCGTCAATGCGATACCAGACAAAGGTAAGACAACACCCACTCTGATTTCAATTGTCACTTTACTTCAGTTTCAGCACATTTCGATGAGCTAGATTTATTTTCTAACAGGTTTGCAACAGACAAATTAAATTTAAGCCAAATTAAAAATACCGTGGCATTTATAATTAATTTAATTTTTATTTATTTTTTGAAGCCGTATATTGTAATTTTAATATATAATATAAACATTGCTCAAAAACTTTTTAAAAAGTTACAAATGCGGTTCAATTTCCTTCTTTCAAATTAATTAGTTTTAAAAATATAAGTTTGTTCTCAAAATACAAAATTGCAAATTTGAGGAAAGCCGTAAAAGGCATAGCTAGTCTTTTTTACATATTTATTAGATAAACACATAAAACATCTCTCTTAAATTCATGAAAAGCATATATTAATAAGAGGGAACACTGCTTGAAAACTAAAAATTAAAATTAGTAACAAATATATGTAAATTTATATTTTATTTAATATGACAAATTGAAAAGTATGTCTTCAATTTCATACTCTTCATATTTATGTTAGAGCATCCACATTTCGAGGCGGTCAAGTTGAGCTTTGCTAACGTGTTCTGGTATCGTTTTACTTATCCCAAGTGTCACGTGCTCATTTCTTGCCCCTGTCACCGAGTGTTGCCATTAACTTGGTTGTTGCTACGATTCGGTGTCTGTCTTCAGTTGAGCTGAGAGCTGCGCTGAGCTGTTGTCGCACCATTTTTTCTCGCTTTTAAATTTTATTTATTGTAAATTGTATTTGAAACGTGCTGAGGTTCCATTTCTGCCTTCTCCCGGTCAGAATAAAAAAGCACAACACATAGAAAATAAGCTAAAGCTGCCCTTGGCGTGAATGTGTTGTGATGCCATGTGTGTGTGTGTGAGTGTGTGTGAGTATGTATGTAAGTGTCGTGCAACTTAATAGAGTTGTTTAGCATTTAAATAGCGCCATTTGCCGAGGCTGCTGCTGTTGTTGTTGCTGTTGTACTTATTAAGTTGAAATGCCAAGTCAAGTTGAGTTGAGTTGAGTTGAGTTGAGGGGAGTCGAGTTGACTTAATAAAGTGAGCTTAAAGTTAAATTTGACAGAGAGGCGGAAATGCGCTTAGTGGGCTTATGGCAAGCCTAAAAGCCACTCAAGGATAAGCCAAAATGGTTGCATAATTGTGTTTTATGATGCAAATAAAAACTAATATCATATGATATGGGTAACTAAATGAATGAACGACTCAAATTAATTCCCTCTTATTATTTACTAACTTTAAAGGAATTTCTTAAATAAAAGTAAAGCCTGTCTATAGCCATGACAATTACAAATATGAGTATAAGCCCAGACAATACAGTGTCAGCCAGAACTCAGCTTCTAAGCCACTTGAGATCCACGAGATAACAACAACAAAGGGGCGGAGCTCAAAAACGATTTGCTTTATTCTCATATATCATAAACATTATGTTAAGCACAGAGAGAGGCAAAGGATATGCATAAGGATATGCAATAAATCCACTCAAGGCACAAGACATATGCACATTAAATCCTAATTTCATGTGCCCATAAATCCACTAAACAATCACACCCAAGTCTACCAGAAAATGATGTGCCACAAAACAAAATATGTTACGAATTTGCGAATTTGCACATATTTACACACGAACGCGCCGAAAAGTATGCCATAAAAATACACGCAACGCTCAGAGAGGTTGGCAACAAGGAAGAGACGAGAAGAGAAGAGAGAGTGGGAGTCAGATATCAATATAAAGCGAGCCAAATCAAATGAGTTGGCAAAAGGCAACTGAAAGCAACAACAGAACAAGCAAGGGAAGATTAAGCCTGTTTGAAGGGAACCGACGAGGAAAACAGGACAGTCTGTGGCAAAATTTTATTGACGCGTCGGGAGCTGGGTAATCGAGCTTATTAGCAGGCACAGCGACAACGAGAAGCGACGAGAAGCGTTGTCATTGCCTACACTTGGGCACTTGGACTCACTCTCGCCATTATTATTATCTAGTGAAGCATACTTCAGGGCGCACAAAACAAAATGACCCGTAACACAAAGCCGAAGATGAAATGCTCTAGACAAACGAAAGCTTCACATTGTTTACGTTCCATTCAGATCAAAGTAAACTTGTGTCTCCGAAAATAAAGTCATATAGCAACAAAAGCGGTTTTACATTTTTTACTGCTCTTTGGCTTTCCTTTATAAAATGTGAAACTGTAAATTAACATTTCTCATTCAAGCTGTTTTTTTTAAACATTTTATGGTCTTTAAAATAATAAATTTAAATTTTGTAAGCAATTATATGCGGTTTTTATGAACGTGATATACCAAAAACTCAGATGACTTTAAAAATTTAAGCTTTGCAGTCGCATTTTTTGTTTATATAGTCTGTTAATTGTGAAGATTGTATATAAACCACACACTGTGAATATTTCCCTGTTATTTTTGACACAATGTTAAATGTATATCAGACCAATATACATAAATATGCATGTTTTGTGCATCTTTTAATAAATAATCGCCAGTTTGTTTTTATGTTAATCAATAGTATTTAAAAATCTGATATTTTGCATTTGGTGTAAATCGCTTTCTTGAATCAACAGAAGACAGTTAGCAGTTAACAGTTGAATGTTGAGAATAATTGAACAACACTTTCAACTAAAAGCACTAATGTTATGTGCACTTTGCTTTCAATCACTGCGGACGGCAGTCCGCGCTAGTGACGAAAGCAACACGTAGTGTGCAAAAGGCGACTAGCAATATATACACGCAGAATGGAAAATTTGCTATGACTGTCCGATCGGATTGAGTTATATACCGATCGAAAGGTATGACTTTACCTAACAAAAGTGCATACTAAGACTTTGGTAACTCACCTGGTTCGTAAGATATGGGGGTGTAAGTGGGAGGGGCCAAATTTTAATGATTGCAGCTAGTGGGGCCGTTGGAGCCTTTGGTAAAATTTTATAATTTTTAAAAATTCTTATTAAAAATACGCGTCGAATGATACCTTGATCATTTCAATCCGACATTTGGTTCAAAAGATATATTAATTTGAAGTTTTTAAGGGCCTTCTCAAAATGAGATGAAAAGTTTGTTTGTCTGTTTGTCCATTTGTTTGTTTGTACGAAGGCGCTGAAAAAGCTAAATTTTTCTGATGAGGAATTGTTTCTTATCAGAAATCTAGAAATGTTTGTTCTAGCGGGGAAATAGCTAGTTTAGCGGGAAAAAGCTAGAAACGTGATAAATTTGAAACACCCATTGCTTCCAATCCAAGAAAGCTAGAGATGTGTTCTATATGTCGTTAGAAAGGTATATTAGAGGGCTTTCAGACGTGCCTTGAATATTTTTTTGCAAAGTGCTCAGGTAAAACGCTACAGGTGAAAAAAGGATTTTTAGCTTAAACTTTGGCGATTTATTAGAAAACGGTTCCGACGATTTTTATTAAATTTCAATATGTTGTAACACGTAAAATTTCGCGTCTTTTGATATATGACACATGTCTCTCAGCCGCAAGGTGTGGAAGATATGACCGGTTAACTGAATATATACATTTTACTATTTACTATATGGTACTAATTAGAAAATCAAGCTTTGGTACAAAAAACTTTTTTGTTTTTCAAGGTTTCTCAACCAATTTGACAAAGTATGCATTTAAGTAAGTCTTACACATTATGTCCAAATTTAGTTGAAATCGGTCCACTATATCATATAGCTGTCATAGGAACGATCGGTTAAAAATCAAGTTTTAGTATGAACAACTTTTTGTTTTTAAGGTTTCTCAACCAATTTGACAGAGTATGCATTTAAGTTAGTCTTACACATTATGTCCAAATTTAGTTCAAATCGGTCCACTATATCATATAGCTGCCATATGAACGATCGGTCCAAAATAAGGTTTCAGTACGAAAATCTTTTATATTTCTCAAGATATCTGAACCAATTTGACACAGTATGCATTTAAGTTGGTCTTATACATTATGTCCAAATTTAGTTCAAATCGGTATACTATATCATATAGCTGCCATATGAACAATCGGTATAAAATCAAGTTTTAGTATGAAAAACTTTGTTGTTTTTTAGATATCTTGATCACACTGTCAACATACGCATCTGGGTTGGTTTTATACATCCTAAACAAAATTGGTTAAAATCGGTTTACTATATTATATAGCTGCCCTATTTATTTTTTATTTGAAGTAAGCATTTTGATAATTTTATAGCAAAATTACACTGTCAGAATCATATAAAATTCCAAAAATGTTTTGATATTCTTCCAAAAAACTTTTTAACAAAGTAAAAGTCAGACGAAAGTCTTTCCCTGCCCAAAATTCTGATATCCCATTTTGTGACGAACGATATTAAACTTAATATATAAATAATTATAAAATAAAAAGTTTGGCATTCGGCACTGCGCATTAAAATTATTTTTAGGTATAAAGAATCAAGATCTTTATGCGCAATGTTCCGAATGCCAAACTTTTTATTTTATAATTATTTATATATTAAGTTTAATATCGTTCGTCACAAAATGGGATATCAGAAATTTTGGGGCAGGGAAAGACTTTCGTCACTAGACTTTTACTTGTTAAAAAGTTTTTTTGGAAGATACAATATTATGCATACCCCTTTGAGAGTTGAGTGTAGAATAGACGGCGCAGAACGTGATGTTTAGACGGAGATTAGGCGACAATCAGCAACATGACAACACACAAAACAAACACACACACACACAAACAAGCACACACACACAAGTACATATATTGTCGAGCATTGCATACTTTCGCGCTGTTTACCCCTTGCAAGTGAGATTTACAGCCACATCAATACACATCAACAAAAAAAACATTCTACTGCCTTTCACACTCTCTCGTCTCTCCGTCTTTGCTTATCACATTGTTTACGCATTTTGAGTACAAGATTGTTATGTGTTGATTTGCTTTAACTGACGCGTGCCCCGCATGTAAGAAAGCCTCACCAGCCGAGAGAAGCTTGCTTTTTTTTATATTTATTTTCATTCTGCGTAACGCCAACTTTGTTGAGGTCTCCTTGGCATGTCAATGACAAACACACACGCAGACACACACCCACACCCACACACATTGTACACGCGACTTTGCGAGTGGGTAAAGTTTTAAAGCCTTCCATATGAAAACCACAAATCTGATGCATACTTGTGGGCGCGCCTTTAAAATCAACCCGCACTTTATGCGCATCGCTGGGCATTGACTGACTTACTGACTGACTGACGCATTGACGCATTGACTAACTAACTGACTGAGAGTAGGCAGAAGTCAAGTAGTATAATTTTGAGGCAGGTTCGATAGGGGAATAATAATTGAAATCAGGGATTAAAACCTTAACCGAAACCGTAACCTTTAACCGGTGAAAACCGATTGAAATTTGTAACCGTAACTGAAACCGTAACCGAAATCATTTTTTTGGCTGTATTGAAACCCATAAGCCGAAACTCTTTAAACCGAAATAACCGTTTATTAACCGATTCATTCATAAGGGTTAATTTCGCTTCTGGTCGTCGTAGCCTACTGAGCAACTTTGATAACTTTGAACTGGCATGATTTTTGTCAAAACTCAATCAATTTTCATGCGCAATGTAAATTTGAGCATGATTTTACTTCTAAATTCGTTCTACATTTAAATTTTGTTCAATTTTAAAAATTTTTGAAAATCGAATTTTTTCGAAATTTTACAGTGTTACCCTTTGTCTTTTTTTGATTTTTTCGAAAACATTCGAATTTTGAAAATGAAAAAAATTTAAATGCAGAACGAATTTAAAAGTAAAAGCATGTTCAAATTTACATTGCGCAAAGAAATTGATTGAGTTTTGACAAAGTTATGACGGTTCGAAGTTATTAAAAATCAGTAGAATCAAAATAATCGAAATAAATGTATAACGCTTCTTATTTTGGTCAACCGGAAACCTTAATATTTTTTTATATTTTGTGAAACGAAACCATACCGGTATTTTTAAGCCGAAACTGACAAAAATCCGATACCCGTTACGAAACGGATACTCCAAGATTTTGCATAACCGATAACCGAAAACCTTAATTCGATCATAACCGAAACCGTAACTGAAACCGTTTCGGTTTTAATCCCTGATTGAAATACATATTTGTGAAATTAATTATACAACCATCTTGAATATTTGTAAAATATAATTTGAATGCAAAAATTAAGAAGACAAAACTAAGAAACTTTTTATAATCTTATTGAATTATAAAACATAATAGTTTCCGTATCTAAATAACAAATCTAATATTATCTTTTCGAGTTTTCTTTATAATATTGGGAAACAGAATTGAATTTACAATTTCAAAAATTGTAGAACGATTTTTAAATACAATTAAAATATGTAAATAAATACAACTCTAATTTTATGACTAAAGAGCTTTACAAAATTATATTAATTTCATCTGTAGATTTAAAAGGTTTCCCTTAAATAGAACTTTATGGAAATATTATTGTATTGTAATTTTCTAAGCCATACACAAAATATTAAAAACTTAAACATAATTAAAAATTAATTCCAATAAACCTGAAAATGGTTTTATGGTGTTTATTTGCTGATGCTAGTCGCATTATCTAAGAATTGAGGCTCTTAGCTTGAGTCTAACTTGAAAGTTAAGCTCCCCTATTCTAAGATAAGTTTGACTTAGTATTTAATTCAAGCGATAACACATAGGATTACTGCGATTCAAATGAGTCAAATCAAATTACAGGTATATACAGAGGTTTCAATAGTCAAATGGTTGAAGAAACACTCTGATATGTACCTTGTTTTGGATAAGACTTCAAATATATTTCACAATTTCATTTTGCCAATTTCTTCAATTTATTCTTTACAGATTTGCCCAAATTTGGGGAACTTTTGCAGAATGTCACCATACCCGTAGGACGGGAGGCTGTTCTTCAGTGTGTTGTCGACAATCTGCAAACGTATAAGGTAAGTTGGCCGTTGTTGTCGTGATGCCGAGAACTAGGCAATGTTCGGTCTAGTTTTGGCAATTTGTGTAACAATTAGTGGGACAAAACACCTCTCGCCAGGTGTCTCCTTTAATGGAAACGGCTTGCGGCGCTGTCAGTTCAAACAATTTACACTTCATCAAGTAAAACGTGGCATAGTTTTTAGGCACCGCACCCATAAAACCCTTTCCGTGCGTGAGTTCTCGTTAAACGCATAATGCGTACGCCATTTCTGTTGACCCTTTTCTTTCTTTCACTCTGCCTCTGTCTCCGTCTTCTTTCTCCTCGCTCTTTGGGACCCTGGCACGTTCCGAGCCCCTTGGGCGCCACTTTGATTTCAAAACCCGCTGGGTAACCGTACAAAAAATGGTCCGCAATGAATTGCCGAAACGAAAATAGCAAACGGTTGCCCACAAATTTTTGTTAGTCAGCTTTTAGGCCCGTTGCCCCATTGACTGTCCAAAGGTAAATGGACCCTCCAAAAGCACACGCAACAAATTGATAATCTTATGGATTCGTTTTGGCCCTGGCTATGGCCCTTGATGATATCGTTGGCCAACTTCCAAATGGTAAATGTGCTCTTATTATGTTTGGTAATTCTGAATAATGTTGTTCCGCATTGTCTGTTGCATTTAAGCGTACAAATTGAAAGCTAGTGAATTGATGTCTCTCATATCAGAGCTATATGAAAAGAAGACAACAATTTCTCTACCTTATAACTTGAGCGCTTTTAGGCTACTTAACTAAACCTATTTTTATTCCATGCATGGCAACATGCCATCGTTTTGATAAATTAGGCACATAACAGTTAAGATTTTGTATATTTAATTAATATTTTCACATTTTGTTTTGATTACATCAAAATAAGTGATTTTTTTTATATAATTTAGAAATTACATTTTTATGTTTTATTGTTGTTTTAATAAATTAATTTATTGAAATTTAATTATATATATATGTACTATGTACATAAATGGGTTGGTATTTATTTTTCAGTCATTTTAAAAATGTTAAAATAATTATGATTAATTTTTTATTAACTTTTTATTATTATTTTGTTTCAATTTTAAATAATTTACTCATGTTTACAGTTTTTTTATTTTATTCTTTCTATTATGAATATTTCTACATTTTATTAAGTCAGTTATAACATTCACATAAGCATATTTTATAATTTTTTAATAATTTTTTATTTGATGTCAGTTTATGCCAAGATGCAAGTACGCCAGACTGTATAGTAATCAAATACAAACTATGCAATAAGGAATACTCAAAACTTAGCACAAGTAAATGGTATTTAATTATTAAACGAAGTTAAGAATTCTTAAAAGATCTTAAATCACCTCTAACCAAACTAACCAGAACACACTTTATGGGCCTTAACTTGTCCTTAAAATTTCCAGATTGCCACCTTAAATCAAATTGTCAGCCGCCTTTTAGGCGACACTATGTGTCATTGGGCTAATAAATGAGCTATGGCCACGCTAGCTTGACATTAATATTGTAGCTAAATCGTTGAACGTTTTAGTTTTACAATTTTCTCCACTTCCCGCTCAAAGTGTATTTTGTTTTAGCTTCTTCTATTTTTGACTATAATATTTCCTTTTGTATAGATTGCGTGGCTACGTGTCGATACACAGACCATTTTAACGATACAAAATCACGTCATAACAAAGAATCATCGCATGAGCATTACTCACGCCGAGAAGCGTGCTTGGATCCTGCGTATACGTGATGTCAAGGAGTCGGACAAGGGCTGGTAATGTATAATTTACTTCGAGTATATCTAGAATAATAGTTATCATTATCGTTATGTATCCATAACTAATGCACATATTTTAAATAGACTTATTTAAATATATTATATTATTTTTATACACCCAAGATTCATATTTATATCATTGGGTATTGTGTGAAAAGCAATCTATGCAATATCCGATCTTTTATTTTTGAGCTTTAATCTGAGACTTTAATCAGGTTGAAAACTAGTTAAATTTTAATTTTCTTATTCTTTTCTTTAATGCTGTGTAGAAATTAAAAATAAATATGTTTACTGCACTTTTCTCAGAAACTAATTATATTTCAACATTCAACCTACTTCATTATTCTTTAAATGCATAAAGTATTGGTTATTGTTAAAGGAAACTTGGGTGATTATATACTAAAATCACAGAACAGAAAGAATTTCCACTAAAATGTTGATCTTCTACATCTTTACAACTTTGAATTTAAATATAAAAATCCATGTAAATTTACACTCACTAATAAAATGCTTTACCATTTCATATACTACTCATTCGTTTTCTTTTCTGCATTTCATATCGTAAAATTTAGCCACGCACACTTTCTTATCGCATTTTTTAGTTCGTTTTTGTTTTACAACATAAGCAGTTTATTATTATATGAAATCAAGTAGCAAAAGTAATCTAACATGAATATGTTTACAACTGGCAGGTACATGTGCCAAATAAACACGGATCCTATGAAGAGTCAAGTCGGATATCTGGATGTTGTCGGTGAGTAAACCAAATAAAATGAAATATAAAATAAAAAAATATAAAAACAGCGCTATACAAGCAGCTGCTTAAATGGTTTATAGGTTTGAAATAATGCAGTATCTTTTTATGGTATACAAATAAGTACCTTTAAAATGTAATTTAGGTCATTAAGAGGTATATTTAAAAATAATAATTTTGTTGTTTTGCAAATTTTAAACAAAACGAACTTTTTAGCTAATATTTAAACGATCTGCAAGCGAATTATCGTACTTTAAATATACACTAACCTCATAAATTCCCAGATTTTGTATAATTTGAACAATTAGTATGTTAAGGATCTCAAATTAATTGGAATTTGTCTTGACTGGTGGCTGGTCAACGAGTCGATCAATTGACGCCCTTGACTTGTGCTATATATTTAGCAGCTGATAGTTTTTGTTGTTGTTTTATTTTTTCAAATTGAACTAATTGCTCAGCCAAGTGTTGAGTGGAAAGTGGGAAAAGTGGGCTTTAGTTCGGTCTGGGAAAAGTTGTGCACAACTTCTAACAACTCACGATTGAGTCTAATTGCAATCGTTGCCGACTGCGTTTAGTTGGGGCGTTTGTTTGCCAGTTCTGTAAACTATTGGCTAATTGAGTTGCCCACTCTTAAAGTCTCGTCTGCTGGCACATTTAAAGCTGTTATCGGCTAGTCCTTACTCTTCACTTAGCTAGCACATTAGTTGTTGTTACTTTCATTTTTTTTTTTAACCTGAATGAAACAATGAACTGTTAGAGAGCGCACCAGGTAATGAAACAATTTACATGCTACGTGTCTCTTGCCTCATGGCTCAAGTCTCACGTCCCTTTGTACTGTTGCCTATATGTATGTATGTGTGTCCATTTCCATGTCCGCTTCCATGTCCGTATTCGTGTCCGTGTTCGTGTCCATGCGCCCACGTTAATTATTCAGCCGGCGTACAAAAACCTCAGACAAGGAGACAAGCCCCAGCCTCGGCTCACAGACTGATTTTAAATGAATATGCCTGGATGAGAGTGAGACAGAAGGTTCGAGCTTTGGTTTGCCTGGCTTCCTGCTTGGGTGGATTCCCGTATTCAGACCAAAAACCGCGGCATTTTGCAACGGTCGTAAGTAACCACTTTGGTTGATTGTGTTTTCATTGATGTCGAAATTCATTACAGTCATCTACACTGTGCGAAAATTTGTTAGCCAACTGTGGCAGCAATACTGAAGACAACTTACACACATTTCAACTTCCCTTTTGCTGACAGTGCAAAATGCTTTTCACTCAAATGAACTAAGTCTATAAGCAAAATGCGAAACCACTTTAAATCAGCGCGGCTTTTGCTGCCACTGACAAAGTCCGCATACTTCTTAGCGATAGTGTACACCCACCCACCCACACACACACACACACACACACAGTTATACAACTATCTCAACTATCTCTAGAGTCACATTGTAGTCATCATCAGCGCCCAACACAAAATCATTGTTTATTCAGCAACGCCGGGAAATGTTTTGGAGTCAGTCAAGAGAATTCACATAGACAAAATTGAAGAAGGTAAAGAAAATATAACTCTGGATACTGCTCAAGATAGAGTGAAATTAATTCAGAAACAGCTGCAGAAAATATTATAAAAATAAATATTATAATAATAATTATATACAGAAAATAAATATAAAATAATTTTATTACTTTTATATATTGCATAAGTGAAGCCATTTATCGATATTGTTAAAAAATATTCTTAAATTGTTTTAGAAATATTTCAATCAAGTTCTGCTAGGAATTAGCTTTTATCATAGCTCTCTAGGACTTCTAGTACATAAGTCAATACGAATTAATATTCAGAAATGGTATACAAATTTGATTTATTACTTTTTATTTTGTACTTTACTCTCTTACAATACAATCAAAGCCTCATAAGAGCCACTTGATCTGTTCCTCCAATTAAAAATTTAAATTCAATTTAAGCTTTCACAATTCTAAATTTTAAGTTTCCTCTTCAGTCAATATAAAAGCTCTATATATCTAAAGTGTGAATTTTTCATATTTTCAGCTCTCGACAAATTGACTCATGTATTATTGGCCTTGTGCTGAAAAAGCCATACAAATCAAATAAAATTCATAAATGAAAGAAAATCGCGAAATTCTAAAATGGAAAATATATGAGAAAATGCTAGAGAGTCACGAATCATACGGCTTAGTTCAGACAATGCCTTTAACAGCATAAGCAAAACATCAATGGGAATATATATAATTTGAAATGAATTATTCAATGTCCGGTTGGCTTCCATATAAAAACAATCAACAACACAAACACAAATACAAATAGAAATACAAATAAAAGCACAAACACTAGCAACAAACATAAAAAACTTTAACTGCATCAACAAATAAAAGGCAACTAAAATTGCCGCCAATGCCACCGAAAATGTGTCCACAATTTTTATGGATGAGAAATTTGTTGTCCATTTTTGGTCAGCTATGATGTATGGCTGTGGGGGCGATTGCCACTGCTTTATTGTGCATATGTCGATGGGAAAGTAGAAGAGAAAAAAGAAGAAGCGATTAGAGGGGAAGCAGTCAAGTGGCAAAGCTGTGAAAGTGTCAAAACGGCGTCGAAACTGGATTTGTTGACTCAATGCGCAGTGAAAAATGGTTGAAAAATGGCATTTTAATGCACAGAATTTACAACTTAAGGCTTAGGAATGTACTTTACACAAATACACAATTTAAGCTAGACTGAAAGACACTAAATTATTTTAGAGTCTTCAAGGATCATTAATTTGAAACTGTGTCTTTCGAAAATATTATAAAATTATGCACTTGCTTACGCATTAAATACATAACATTCTTATCATAATTTAAAATGATATGAAATGTGTTTTTAATTCATGAATTTATCTTCATTTCCATTTGCATGATTTAAGCACATTTGAAATTAATTTTATCTCACATCATTTCAGTTCATTTCATAACTTATCACCCACTGAGCCCAGCGATAAAAACCGTTTACCCCGACACGTGCCACGCCCTCCTCAGACGCACCCCAATCATTTGTCGTCAGGCTTCTTGGGCCGAGCCTTTTGTACGACATGGTTGAGCTATTACTGGCAAGTTAGCAAAGGCCTGGCCTGTGTGCCTACTCAACTTGTTCAACATGACGTATACGTAACGTAATGTGTGCACTGAGCAAAGTGGAGTAAAAAGCAAAAGTACATTTTGTAAAACATGCCCATCATTGTTGACACGTCGACTTTTTCAAGTCTCGAATGTGTTTCAATATGTGCGTCATAACTTGGCTCTGTTTGCTTTTGGCTTTTGCTCAAGTGTTGGCCATTAAACGTGTGCCAATTGCCCCCTCCTTCTTCTACTTCTCGCCCTCAGTGATGCGACAAAGGAAGCAAAGAAATCACTATGGTGAATGCCTGTCAATAATTTCTAGGAAGCTGTCATTCTTATATAAATTACCAAATTGCTGGCAGTTTCTTCTTTTACGAATTTTTATTTGTGTTTTTTGTGGTCACAATTGGATGGAAAAAAATCAACTTTTTAAATGCTCCAGTTATTAAATGCACATTTCGTTTGGCTATCAATAGGGCTGTGCGAGAGGGTGGGGAAGCTCATTCATTAAGTGGCCTAGCATCATTCCCTTTCCACTTTTCCGTTTTCCCATTTCCCTGTCTCTCTTTTGGGCAACTGAAAAATTGTCAAGCGTAAAATTATAATTAATTGCCCAGTAACACCAGAGACTGGCAGGCACAACAGACAACAGCTCCAGGTCCAGTCTCCAGTCTCCAGTCTCGCCCGTCTGGTAACTAGCAGATAGCTCGTTACATGCAAAATGTCAAAAATATGAACAAAACGACGTGTCCTTGTAGGACTTATGCACATAAAGTCTCCACCTTATTTTTGTCCGTTGTCAGTAAGTTTTTCCGGAATGTGTGAATTTTTGAAGCAGCCTCAAACTTGTGGTGGAACTTTCGTAATTGACCAAGCTCAAAGCGTTTGTTTTTTTTTTGTGAAGCTTGGTTTTTAAATTATGATTTAATTTGTTCACATCTTTTATGTCTGCCAACAAAATAAAATCGAAAGGTTTAACGAATAAATAAAATGCATTAAATTATACAAAGTTCTGGCAATTAAATAAATTTCCAAATTTCTGTACTTAACTCGATATCACATATAGCATATTATATTTATTTAACAAAATTCTTCTATATTATAATTTATTTTTATTGAAAATAAAAATTAATGCTCTTAACAGAATACAATACAATTTAATAAAGATGAACTTATTGAATACTGGAACAACTTCTGTTTATTAATAACTTCTGTAAAGTATTATGATTAAAGTTTTTATATTATGAACATAAAATATTTTTTTTTTGGGCAATCTGTTCCAAATACTAGAAAGCAATTTAAGTATAACAAATAACGAATTACTAAACATGGTATATACCCAATTAACTATTTTTGTAATTTTTAGACTTTTTTTTCAAATATTTCAGAGAAAAAAATTAAATGAATTTAATTAATCTGTTATAATCTGTTCTATTATGTTTGTGAAAAATGTAGAATAATTTTAAAATAATATACTTTATATACATTTATATAACGGCAACTTAAAAAAGGCTCTCTTTAAGAATTCTGAATATATATTTAGTATATCAATAAATCAATTATTGTGCTAACGATTATTGCCGCTAACTACAACTACTACTGCTATTTGCTTAAAGCCTGATGAAAATAAAGCCACTTAAAAATATGTCTTTATTTCATTTTCTCGTTTATATGGCATTCGGACGACGACAACAACTATAATAAAAAAACCGACCAACAATGTCATCAACAACAACAAAACATGAACAACTACTGCCGACTGCTGACACCTGGCGAACAATCCACGATCCTCATTTCATTGCTGCTCCGCATCGTTGGGCGGCCCACGCGGCGTATGAATAATATGTCGCATGTAACTGTTGCCATAACTATGCTTATTTGTATGTGGGTGTGTGTGTGTGTGTGTGTGGATACAGTGCCACCAGACATACTGGACTACCCCACCAGCACGGATATGGTTATACGCGAGGGTTCAAACGTTACCCTAAAATGTGCAGCGACGGGTTCACCAACGCCGACGATAACCTGGCGACGCGAAGGTGGCGAACTGATACCATTGCCCAATGGGGCCGAGGGTAAGTGTGCAGCCAGGGAGTGAATGAAAGCGTGAGTGCAATTCTGAATATGAATGCGAATGCGAGTGTGAGTGCGAGTGTGAGTTCGAGTGTGAGTGGGTTGTTGTTTGCATGACAAATGGACTCTGGCGAGATTCTGTGGGTGACCATGTAAATTATTTGCTACAATGTCGAAAAGTTAAACAACAACCATCTGCATTCTACTCCAGTATTAAATTTCATGAGAGCATTTTAAAGTCACTTACCCAAAACCTCATAAGTAACATTAAGCCGAACTTGATATAAGTCCGCCAAACTCTATTCAGTAATAACAAGTGCCAGACTATAATTAACTTCTATTCGTGACTGAACTCACTACAAGGTGTGCTAACGATACTATGAGTAATAAAGTGCAATAAGCTATTTTTTTTTAATTACAGAGAACTTCAACTTTCAATTGCTTACATGACAAATAATCATTTTCTACAAAATTCATGAAAGAATTCAATTGATTTGCATAGAAGTGAATAATAAATGTATACAAATATTAATTAATTTAAATTTTATACAATTGACTGAAAAAAGCACACGAGTTTTGTTTAATTGATATTAAACACGTCTAATAGATAAATTATTACTGCTTTTAAATTTATACACAAATACTAGATTATTTCTGATTTGAAATGATAATTATAATGGCTTTTGATACATTCCAAAATATATCTCTATTTTAAGTTTACTAAAGCTTTTGAATAAATTAATTATTAAGCCGCGATAGTTGATTTTTGAAAACCTGTCAATTAAATTAAGTATAAATTAAAGTTTTATTCAAAACACTTTGTCACGTACAATTTTCAAAATTAATTTTTGGTCAATCGGATGACAAATGAAAAAGCTGAATTTAAAAGTATTTTGACTAGTTCTTAGCTATTTTAGAGAAGTCGAACTCTTGTGTACAAATCATAAATAGTGTAGTTCATTTGATATGCGGTGCAGTGTAGTAATTAGCCCGTGCTCTATTCAAATTTGTTGAAGCTATCGAGTTTGATTGGATACTCCGAATTTGAACTGACTTTATTGATGCCAAGGAACAATGTGCCTCCGATAATGTTACCCAAAATAGTGACAGGTGCATTACTTGAAAGAGCAGAAAGAGCAAAGGAATGCATTTCGAATTGAAATCCACTTGCCAATCCACATCGAGACTGTGGCTTGGGTCCTGTCAGGTTGGCCTGGTAAATGAAACATTCATTACGCTTTTGCCACTTGGCAAATCGATAAATCGGTCGACAGCCTTTCCAGTTCCAAATCGACTTCGACTTTGAATTTGAATTTCACACACACAGCACACAGATACATACGAGATGGAAATAAAAGGCAGGGATTTAAAGGAACTGTGAATTACAATGCTTCGGAGTCATTCAAGTACAAGAACTGTATGGAAATTTGCAAACGAAATTGAAATTCTCAGACTGCCTCGTCATAATGTTGGATGTAGTTGAAGCATGGCCATAAAAAAACAAGCTCCGAGTTGCATATGAAATTAGCAAAAGACTGTTTTTCAACTTGGACATGAGTGTGTGTAAACTTATTGAAAATGTCTGAGTGTGTTTGTGTGTGAAATATTTACTTATGCGTGAGTAATTGTTATGAGTTTTTGGCTTAAATATTTGCCTTATCATTATATGAGCCAATTTCCAAATGCAATTTCAACTGCACTGAAAATTCTCTTAATTTGAACAAGCTGCAAAACTTGACGAAATGAAGCTGAAAGCGTATTTATTTATTAAGTTTTTCAAGCATAGCATTTATTTATTTCATCTCAGTTTTCTCTTGAGGAACTGACAAAAAATAAGAAATATTGTATTTTTATTTGATTTACAATTAATTTGTAAATGATATGCATGTTTAATGGCAAGGCTGTCTGTGGTCAAAGCAATTTGGAAGTGCATATCAAACAGTTGTCTTCACAATTGTTTGCTTAACAAATTTGTTTGATTTCCTAATTAGGCTCTCTCCCTCTCTCTCTCTCTGGGTTGCTATTTGATTCTGTTTCTATGTCTTTTCTTATTTTTACAGCCATCGCATACAATGGCTCGTTCCTGACCATTGCCAAAGTGAATCGCTTGAATATGGGCGCCTATCTCTGCATTGCCTCCAATGGCATCCCGCCAACAGTCAGCAAGCGTGTCATGCTCATTGTGCATTGTAAGTATGCGGGATTGGGCAAAGGAAATGGCAACGGCAACGGCAACAGCATCCACAACTTGCAGTCTCAACAACTGGGATTGAGACTGAGGGGCATATCAATTTTGCATATTTAAATATTTATAGTTTTACGCTAGAGCACCGCATGGCGTCACTGCTGTCGGTATCCGTGTCCATGTCCGTGTTCGTGTCGGTGTTGGTGGCGTATGAGCAATGTGTTGCAGACTGGAGCGGAGATGGCGACACACAAAGCGCCACTTCAAATCTCACCATAGAAAATATGCTGTGCATTTTAATATTACTCGGGAAAAAGGACAAAACTCACATCTCCCTCTCTGTCTGTCTGTCTGTCTGTCTCGCTCTTTGGCACTTTGTCTGTCTGTTGCATACTTTTAGGTGCCATGCATAAAGTAAATAATTAAGTGTGCCCCAACTAGTTAGCATTTTTAGCGCTCTTTTGCTTTGGCGTTCCCCATTTTCATTCCCGTCTCCTTTTCGCAACTGCAGCTAATTAAATAAAAATTAAAGTTGCTTAACAATTTGCATGGAAACTTTACTGTTAGCTGCGTTGTAAAGTGTGCTACATTCTGAATGGGTGGCAGGAGAGCATAAAGCAAAGCTTGCGGCAATTCTGAGGTTAAACATTTATCCTCTTGGCAGGTTACTTGCTTACTTAACTTATCCAACCATTAACAAATATAAAACGGAAAGCATCAGGATCATTTCACACTCGCGAAAAACTCTCTGCGGTTTTCAATAAAATTAAAAAGCAATTAGTTGGACAAATAAAAGGCAACCGCAACAAATCGCATTGCGAAACGAAACAATAACAAATGGAATTTCATATGAATACGAATACTTTTTTCACACATGCCAATGTCTTGGCCATTGCCATTCATTTAAGCCACATACCTGACCTGCCATTACAATTACATTCCGCCATTAAACGTCACTCTGTCCCCCTCTCTCTCTCACTATCTCTCATTATCTCTCTCTCATCCCCTTTTCGCATACTTTACGACCTTTTCTGGTATTCCTCTTTATCCGTTTACAGTTCCGCCAATGATTTGGATACAAAATCAATTAGTTGGCGCCGCTCTGGCTCAAAACATTTCCCTGGAATGCCAATCGGAGGCGTATCCCAAGTCTATTAATTACTGGATGAAGAATGATACGATTATAGTGCCGGGTAAGTAAATAGAAGTAGTATAGAAATAAGTATAGTAGCTCAATTAAATAGCTGATTTTGGGTCAAGAAAAATTAGATTAACGAACATTTAATTATTTAAAATATAAAGAGAAGGCAATGTAGAATTTCAGTAGTTTTTTTATACCCTGTGTTTTTAAATTTATTTAGCTTTCGTTGTAATCAAACTAAATTTAATAAATATTAATTATTTTAACTTTACAATATTTTGCCTTAGCAACAGTATTTAATTTATATTTAAAAAAAATTCTTTTGCTGTAAATTTTATTGATTTTTTAATTTAAAGTTATCGGGAAAAATCATATTAAACTTAAAAGGTTAATTTTTAAAATATTTTTACATTTAAATGCTGCTCAAAATGAGTAGCTCAATTCACAAAAAAAATATCGTATAATATGAATTTAATGTAATTAATTTAACGCAAGTCATGGAAATATATTCTGTGATTGCACTCAAACTCTTAGGCACAATTTGAACTTAATTTCCTAGGGCCATTAAAAGAGCTGACCATCCATCCAACCATCTATCCATTCACTCAAACGCCCACTCATCTTGCACGGCAAATGAACTGCACGACAAAAAATTAAAGAAAGGAAAAAAAGATAAAAATTGGACGGACAAAAAGCCAACAGCGGACGCACACTCGAAACCGCAGCCTGCACTTGTCCCTTTCCTTGCCCCTTACCCCTTCATGTCCCACTCTTACAGTTGTCAGGCCTTTAGTTGGCCAAGAACCCAGCGAAAAAGTCACAGACATGCAGACGGTTTTTTCTCTTTTCCTTTTTTCAGTTTTCTGTCTTTTTTATCTTTGGTTGTTTTCAAGTTGTGCCGTGACGCAAAATGGAAAAAGTGATTGAAAATGACCTCAAGTCAAAAGCAGTTCCAGTTCCCAGTAACTGTCCTCTAGTTCTGAGTTCTTAATGGAGTTTTTCCCGAAGTGCGTTGAATTTCATAAGTACATAAAAGGGTTGTTTTTCTGAACTTATGACCAGCTGAAGTGCCAAGTTTAAGCGGCTTATGAATTGGCCAGGAAAATGAACTTAAAAACAGTTTTAGATATTTCTAAAGTTTTCCCAAAAAATAAAATAAAGACTGAAAGCAATTGATCATAAAGAACAGAATCGATTTAATAAAATTAAATTAAATTAAATAAAACATTTGCAGCATTGGTACAGAAATTGATTTAAGATTGAACTTTCCATTCAAACTAACTTTTCAAACCGTTTTAGACCAGATTATCGGATTACCTCATATAGTTCTAATTGGCAGAAATCTGAAATTTCTTTGTAATCTGAACTCAGTTTTCGTTTAATCAAAAACATAAGCAAATCTCGGTTTTTAATCCACTTGAAAAGCATTTCGTCTAAATTAATCAGTCGCTTAGCTGCCATGCATAACAATTATCTGTGGCCAGCGTCTAGAATCTATATGTTGCCTTTTGCTACCCCTAAAAATGTTCGACAAACTGAAACGACAAGCTTAGTGCAAACTACTAAATCTAACCGACATCAGACATAAATCAAAAACCTGCTTGCCAAGCTCTAAGTAACTCCATGGGGGGTGGCCAGAGGAAAAATGGGCTTTAGTATAAATTAAAATGAACCATTTGACATGGGGAAGACCTGATGTTGTCCAAAATGACAACAAGTAAAGGTAAAAGTTGATTTTCTTTTTTATTTCTTATTTTTTGTAAGCCAAATTACTTTAGCACAGGACAAGGCCAGACAAAGGACAAACGAGCTCGGAAAATACACGTATGTTTAGAGCTCGAAGTGGAAGTGTGTGTGTCAGTTTATCATACTGTTGAGTCGACAATTCCAAATACGACTGACTGAAGAACTAAATGACGGAATGACTAAATTACTAACTGACTGCAGCAGTACTAAAATGGGTTAAAATTCATTGTGATTATATATGAGATTCATCCACAGTGTACACAGTGCAATTACTAAACGTGTTTATCTGACTATCTATCTCCTTCACTTTCTCTATCTCCCACTCTATTTTTCTCTCTCTCTCTCTCTCTATTCCTTTGCCAGGTGAACGCTTCGTGCCCGAAACCTTTGAATCTGGCTATAAAATAACAATGCGCCTCACCATCTACGACGTTGACATTTCGGACTTTGGGGCGTATCGTTGTGTGGCCAAGAACTCACTGGGCGACACAGATGGTGCGATCAAATTGTATCGTAAGTATTCTCAACAATACTAACACATTCATTACAATAACCATAAACGTAAACGTAAATGTTACTGTAGCTGCAACTATGTACATTCAGTATGTAACAATGGCCATAAGTCAGAGAGTCTCTGGCAATTAGAAGCCAAACTATTTGCCTTCTAACTGAAGCATTTAATTAATTTAGGCCAATGACAGAGGCCCAAAACAATGTGCATAATAAATACCAGAATAAACTTTTGTTCATTGCTGTTGACCCTGGTCAATCCAGTTATCCTTCTACACTCCTCCCACTAAACATTAATCCACATTGTCATTGATTGATTTAGGAGCATGCAAAATCGATCAGCGAACAGGGTTCTACCTAAATATGCAAATAGTTTGTGAAATTTTCGATTAAGAACAGAATTTTCATAACTCGTACTCCACTGTTTTCTTGTGTATATATATTTCTGTACTCTCAGGAATCAAGACTACAGGAATAATTCCCACAAAAGCAGAAATAAATATGTATTTCCAAGTTGTTTTTTTCGGTTGCGAAACTAACAGAATGTTTTTATTTTTGTCTTAAACTTTTATATTGCCCTATTCACCAGAGATGGGATAAATATATTTCAAATTTTTTTATCTGAGTCAAAAGACAATAATCCAGATCTCTAGTATCCGGAAAATACAGGATATTCTGTTTTATAAATTTCTACTTTCTATTTTTTTTATCAAAAGACAAATTAATCTATTGTTTAATGATTTTTGTAACTATATCCAAAGAGAAGAATTATTTTTTCTTCTTTTATTAAAATCAAAAAAGAATTGTTATTTAATAATTTATGTTTTAAAAACTTTGATCGTTACGGTTCCTATATGTATTTCTCAGATCAGTGAGCTTGTTTCCTTCAAAAGCAGAAAGTGTGGTTCCATACCTAATTTTCATCAAATTATATTATAAAAGTTAATTTTAAATAATTTTAGCAAATCCAAAAAGGATAAATAAAGCTCTTATATTTGAAAGATTTTCGAATTATAAATATTTTTCAATCTCCTCACATAGATATTCCGCAAACAACAACGATAACAACAATGTCGCCCACTGTATCGATTAATACAGTGCCTGTGGTTATCGTCAAGTATAACAAAGGTAACATCAACTAAATGATTAAATATATGTATGTACGAGATTAAAAATGTCGATTATCATTGATAATAGAACAACGTTATAGCAGCAACAGCAATTCGAATAGCAATAATCCCTACAACCACAATAATCAGCAAAGCAATAATAAATCGCAACGCACCAAATCCAAGACAATTGATCAGCCGCCTTCGTCCTTGAACACGGTTTATATGGGGGCCACATCGAGCTTATGGAACTCACAGGATCATCATTCGCAGGCCACAGGACGTGGCCGAGATCATCAGCAGCAACAGCAGCAGCATCAGTCGCCGCAGCATCATGGTAAGTCTGTCTGAAAGCAATTCTCAAGGGAATACCCCTAATGCCGAACAACTGTGAGCTACTTAACGCTTCGAAGGACACTTCAAGTTGTTTTCTACCCTTCGGCTAATATTTTTATTGGCCAACTCTCTGTCTTTGTGTGTGAGTGTGTGTGTTGGAGCTTCTCATGACACAGCAGACTATAAATATTTGGCCATTTATTTTATGTTTATGACAAATCATAACGACTTTGGCACGGCTTAAGGGCTCTGCCCTGCCGTCGACACTTGTTAGATACAGATACTTTGGCTCAACTCATGAAAAATATTTTATCAAAGCATATGGCAGCGATTCTTATCCTCTCTCTCTCATCTCTCTCTCTCTCTCTCTATCTGTCTGTCTATCTGTCTGTCCAACTGCCAATGAAAATATGACTTTCTAGCATGCAATTCTGTATCCTCCGGCAGATATCTTTGAGGGTTGTCCCTTTCTCTACTCAGCGATTGCCAAAGTATCGAGTGTAATGTGCTGCTAATGTGGCTCATCATAATTTACAATCAACATAAATAATAACGCTCGCAAATCCAGCTCAAATGTTTCTCTTAAGCATGTTCATACCAATGTCCCTGAGGTGTCAATGCAGCTATTTAAGCTGCGAAATTGCAATTGATCCAAGTCAAAAGTTTATTAGCTAATAAATAAATAACTAAATTAGCTCAAAAATATATATTTATTCAAAAATATTGACAGCTATGGAATTTCCTAATTAACCTACTAATTTTGAATTTGGCTCTTAGTTGTTAAAAGAAATAATCTAAATTAATCTTTAGTAAATAAGTTATTGTTTTGTAATATACATTACAAAAATTAATATAGGTACAATCAAATATTCAAAAATTAATTAACATTTAAAATATATTGCAACAAATTTTAATTATTTACAATTTTAAATCTGAATATTTATTTTTATTAATTTTATTTGATGACTGAAAAGTCCGCTGATCTCTAAAAGTTATTTCTTAAAAGTCAAAATAAGTATATGAATTAATCAATTGATAATTATCATATTTACGAATATTTAAAATCTTCTACAATATTTAATTCAATGATTTCTTCAGATTTACATTCAATTAAATGCACTTCTGCAAATTCAGCTTAAACAATATCAATTTTTATATTTTGCCAGTCACGTTGCAGATCTCTCAGTTGGGTTATATAAAAGTCAAAGTGTCGTCACGTTGGTTTGGTTCTCAGTTCGCCTGGCAATCAATAAACATAAAATTTTACACAATTCCCCCACAATCGATGACAATATCCATATTCACTTCTAGGGTACAGAACAATGAGGGGGAGGTAACAAAAGGGAGCTCTGTGGCAACACATAAAACTTTAGAGGCGCCTTGTTGTAGTGGCAAATTTCTGCATACGCGTTTGAGTAAAATAAAATGCAGTTGATAGAGCAAAAGCAGCGAATGCAGCGACAAAATCAAATCGAACAAATTGAATATGAGGGGGACGATTGAGATAAAGAGAATGGGAATGAGAAAGAGAAAGAGATAGCGAGAGAGGGGGTCGCCAAAAAGCGCACTATAAAAATTGCAGACAAATTGCACACAAGGCGAGAAAATGTGAAAAGAGCGGAGGGGAGGGAAGAGGGAAGAGGGAAGAGGAGAGCTAACCGTCCGCTTGAGACTGAGACTGCAGCCATCTCATCTTGCAACGCCTTCAGCCTTCGTCTACAACAATTTTTGGCAAACGACAGCAGAAATGTTGCGTTGTCGTTGCCGTTGTCGTTGGAGGCAACGGGGTCTTGGCCAGCAACATGACAGCTTTTGGGTGAATGCGAGGGTGAATGAGAGAGGGGCTGTTACCCCCTGGTAATGGCGGAATGGTGCTGCAATGACGACAACTTTCAAGCCTGGCATGCAATGTCGTAAGCGCTGCGTTTACAGTTAGATTTATTACCTGCTAGATGTTGCACATACATATCGTGCCGCACAGAAAGTGCTACGATGGGAAGGGGGGAAGGGGGTAGGGGCAACTGCTGCTGGGAATGGGAATAGCGGATAGAATGATAGAGCGGCAATGGGCGTACGCTTATCGCTGTCGAGCTTTGCATATGTCGCGACTGTTTTTTGGACTCTCAAAACTTTAAATGCAGAACAAGCAGAAGATGAGAGAACGACAGTAGATACATTATAAATGCCACGCCCCTATCTGCTGTTCTTCACATATTGAAATTCAATATGCAAATTTCATTTTCAATTAGTGTAAACTCTTCAGAAAGCTTACAAGCCATTTTAGGTTCGGTAATTAAATTCATAAATTGTGCATCAAACCTTATAAATTATTATAATAATATGAATATATTACAATTCTTAATGCTGCCTTTGACTACAAGCTTCTCTGCATATGTTAGGTCAGATACTTTCTTATACTTCTGTTTATTGATATTTGTAACCGTAACCGAAACCCGTAACTGAAAAAATGTTTCCCTGCTGTACCGAAACCTACAAACCGAAACTCTTGAAACCGAAATAACCGTTTAGTAACCGATTCAGTTATAATTTCGGTTAATCGGTTAATTTCGGTTCTGGCTGTCGCAGCTACTGAGCAACTTTGAACTGCCATAACTTTGTCAAAACTCAATCAATTTTCATGCGCAATGTAAATTTGAGCATGAATTTACTTTTAAATTCGTTCTGCATTTAAAATTTGTTAATTATAAAAAATTTTTGAAAATCTAATTTTTTGGAAAATTTACAGTGTTACCCCTTTGTCTTTTTTGATTTTTTCGAAAAATTCGAATGTTAAAAATGAACAAAATTTAAATGCAGAACGAATTTAAAAGTAAAAGCATGTTCAAATTTACATTGCGCAAAGAAATTGATTGAGTTTTGACAAAGTTATGGCAGTTCGAAGTTATTAAAAATAAATAAAATCAAAATAATCGAAACTTTCATTCCATTCCAGTAACCAGATAACATTATTTTCCAGGCTAAAAAGAGCATGATTTTCGGAAGTGAACATCTTTAAATTGTTTTAATTTCATTTTAAGGATGGAATTTAATTTTAGTTGGTAAATTTAAATCCGATAACGATACATTTACATTTTATTAAATGAAAATAAAAAGAGAAAGCCGGAATAATTTATTCATCTATAATTTATAAATATATTTTATTTATTTAAAGTTGAACTTCTAGTTCGATATTAACTAAAGTTATATAAAAGTTATAAAAAAAGAATGTAATTGATATTTAATTTCAATTCAATGTCAATTTTGTTGAGCTATTGAATAGCTGAATATACCCCAATTGAAAGACACCAATGACTTCACAGAGTTTCTGTTAAATATTTTCAACTAAAATTGAATGCAGCAATTGCATTTGGTGTACACTTAAACTGTCATTAAAATGTTGCAATCAACCACAAAAGCTGCTGCAGTGGCAACTGTAGCTTTCATTTTTAATTTGCTCGGCCAACGGGCAACAATATGACACAAATTACAAGGAAATGCAATAAAAAGGAATGCAGCACCCGCCGGATATGAAGGACGCTCGAGTTCCACTTTCACATTGCGACTTGCAGCTATAGAGAGTACAACTGAGACTTCACGATGATTACTGGCATTCAGCAGGCCGCAATAATTTGCTTATAATTTGCCGCCTTCTTCTGTCCGCTCCCCTCCATCTCATATGGCCACGCACACAGACAATGGTCCGACATCAGAGTGGCAAAGTGAGAAATGATAAAGTATATGAAATGCAACAGACAGTAAAACAGTGCGAATGCGAATACGAATTGGAAATGGCATCGCGTGCCTCCAGCTCTCTCTTTTTTTACAATTTGAAGCCGCCAAGTGTGCAACTGTTTGTGCCACATCGTGTTAAATGCACTGCCACCAACAAAAATGAGAAAAATAAAAGCAAGGGAAAACAATAAAAAACGAAATGTAACGCATACGCCGCGTTCGCCACTCAAGTGAGTCTCAAGTGCCGTCTGTTGCAAGGGCTCCGCTTCAGTGTTCTTTTTAAGTGCAACAGGCGCTACAACTGAGGTGTGAATAGCCTCGGTCGGGTGTCGGGTGTGGCGGTATGGCGATGTGGCATGCCCCACCAAAGGGTGTCAGTTTAAAGTGCGCTAATGGAGCGCATCAAAAGGCGGCTCGACAGTTCGACTGACTGTGTGAGTGGCCCTGAAAATACTTCGATATGCTTGAAATCGAAATCATTTTGACAATAAATAAAAGAAGAGAGTTGAAATCGATTCACCTTTAGGTACTGCAAATAATTGAATGCAAAGGCAAAAGGTGATGAGATTATCACACTTATGTATGGTACACTTTATAACCTGTCGGAATCAATAATACGAGTAGGAGAGTTGAATTGAATGAGATGCAAGCATGAGCTGTCATTTATTTCTATTAGCTGAAGCAGCATTGGTTTAGCTCAATTGTACCCTGGAGGCATGAACAGAATTATGCAGAAATTACTTAAAGTTTAGTTTCAAGTAGTTGCCAGCCTATAAATGCTGTGTGTCCCGCCAGCGCTTTTCTTTGCTTTAGCTTTAGCTTTTCTTTTTCTTTTTTTCTTTTTCCTTTTTCTTTATGGTTAAGCGCTTTAAAGACACCGCTGGGAGTAGCACACACGCATAAACACATGCTCAAGCGTCAATAAAAATCAGCCAGACACTCACCCACACACACACACACACACTCACCCACACACACACACACGCGGAGACTCAGTGTGGCAGTCACACATGGAGACCAGCACGGACATTGAGACGAAGCGACAGCAGCAGGACAAACACGTTGCCAGACCAGCCAGAGTGAAACTCTCCTTCGTGGTGTTGGTGCTTTTCACACATGGAATGGAAATGTTTGCAGACGCCAGCAAAACAAGCAAAACCGGCAAGGGGTTGAAGTTGTGGGAGGGGACAGGGACAGGGACTGGGACTGGGACTAGCAGGGAAAGCGAACGGAGGTTTAGGAAAAGCTGCTTATAGAAAAATAAAAGCCAAAAGACATACAAATAAATTTTCGACCCGGTGCAAAGCAATTTGCGCATTTCCGTTATAAAAATAAAAGGGTTCCTCGTTAAAAACAAAACGAACCGAACTCCGGTTAGAAAAATAACAAACAAAATATAAAGAAAAAAAAAAGGACTCTCGATACGATATTTCACTGTTATGACAAACTTGGCTCAATGCAATGAACTTCGACTGCCAGAGGAGTCTCAAGAGGGCCAAAACAGTCTGTCTACAGACTCAAGAGGAAGCAGATGTTAGCAATAAACTACGACTTAAGTGGCAATATTCAAATTCCAACTAATTGCACTTCGAAAGTGGAGTAGAATAAAATATATCAAAGAGTAACAAAAATAAAACAAACATTTTTGACTTAATACAAATACATATTTTTAGGAGCACATAAATTAAGGGAATTTCAAATTAAAAAGACAGTTTTAAAATTAAAGTATAGTTTTAAATAACTTCTTATGTTATTAATCACAACATTATTATTTTGTTATTATTTAATTCAATTCAAAATTAGACTTTTTAATTTAATTTTTAATAAGTCAGAGTAATACGAATTAAGAGAACATAATTCAATTATAACTACATATAAACATTGTGATGTTTTTACATATTTTCTTTTATGTCTTGAAATGTATGTTATTTTAATTGAATATTTTTTCTTAAGCTTAGTTTATTAAATTATCTAATATTTTTTATTAAATAATGTCTTATTATTATATATAATATTAAGATATATATATAAATGGACCTGACTTTTCCGGGCGAACAACATATTTGATATATTTTTTTACTTTGTATAATGTACTTATTTAATTATAATATCATTACTACTTCTTGTCTTGAATTCTTTTAATTATTCTTATTTAAAAGATATCTAACTTAACACTTTTAAATTTTATTTTATGTATTCTAAAAGAAAATGTACATTTTAGGTAATATACTTATGTTTAAATGATGCCATTTTTGTATACGTAATAGGTTAAAAAGTAATTAATTCTGGATAGATAATATATAAATACTTTTATACATTTAAATTTATTTGCTGTAAAATACTATGCATTTAGTTCAATTTCTTTGCAACTGACAAACATTTTAAATAACCAGTGAACTCTAGTTTCTGAGGCAGTTTCAGGCAGGTCTCCTGAAGCAGATCCTACCGCAGCCCAACAACCACACAACTCCAAACAATGTTCCTAATGACCAATGGATGCCTACAGCAAGCCAACTACGAGTAGAGCTAAAAAGAGAAGGTAGAAAGTAGAGAATGTCGAATGTCCTTCCTCTGGTTCCGACACCAATGGCAACCCGCTACATTTGTAACTGCAGCACACAAACAAATGTCCAATGAAACAGATTGCCAGGAAAACAAACAAACAAAAACAACATAAAAAAAAAGTGAAATGTAAAGAAAGAAAAAAAATGAAACTGCACGATAAATTGATGGAAAAAACAATACACAGCCTCCATCCCCAAACACCCCACAGATAGCACTTCCTTTATTTTTTTTCAACCATTTCTTTTTTTTTGAGTGCATGTCCTGGCGCAAGGGTTTAACGCACTTAAGCAATAAAAATCGAAACAATTTTCGATGCTGCCAAGTGAAATTGAAACAAAATGCCAACTGAGAAAATACTTTCGATTTTGGCCAAAACGGAAAACTGAACAAGTGAGAATGTTATAAATAAGTGGAACAGTCGGCAATACAGTCAAAGTTGTGTCCTTTTATATGCAATATTTTCAGTCTTCTCCCTGTTTTATTTTTCCCTCCCTTCTCTGACTTACACAATCTTTCTCTGTGCCCGGTTGACAAACAGTTTGGTTTTGTGTGTCCTGTCTGTTGTGTCCTGTGTATATATTTTTGCTCCATTTCGTATTGCCTGCTTGCCGTTTGCTACAAATGACTGGCCATAAACGCATCCTGTCTATTGTTTATGCTCGCTGGCGTGTGGCAAGCGCATAATTGAAAAAGGACATTCGATTGCCAACAATATGGAGGCCAGAGTTATGAAAAGACACATCGTAAAAGCCCTGCACGTAAAATAAAGGAATGGGGCTTTTGATTAAGTAACAGAACCTGCCAAACAATACAATATCTATAAATTCGAAACGCATCAATTCAATGGTTATAACTCTATCAACCTTTTCATTCCAGCGCCCGATCAAAGCGCCACCTACCGGGCAGATAACAAGAATACAGCACTCAAGCATGATGCCAAATTACTAACTGATGATATGGATCGCATGCAGGATCTCAAGAGCCGAGCCATGTTCCTGCTGACATTTCCCCAATTGATATCGACCTCAGCAATAGTTTTGGTCCTTTACTATCTGGGGGCGTGGCAGGTCTAATTACATACCGAATCTTAATGTAATTTGTACAAATTTAACAGCGAAGAGCAAAGGATAGTTCTACTAAGCATGTAGTTAGCCTGTAAGCAATAATTTCACTCATCGACTTGGCCACAAAATAAAATAATATGAAATGTTGGTTTGTAATTGAATTGACATACGTGTATAAAGTTGTTGTTGCTAAGAGTTCACATAGCGCGTAAGCTGAAAAGGGTTTTTCGGATTCTGTCCACATAAATACACACACAATACCACATACACAGGCTCTGAAAGATACAACGGAAATACAAAGTATTAGAATGTAAAACAAAAACGAAAACCGAATGCAAATGCAAACTCTAAAAAAACCCTTTAAACTTAAGATTGTCAACAGTTTGTATATGATATAGGAACATTAGCAAAAAAAAACTACAGCTAATAAATTTAAAATACCAAAAATAAATCTAATTCTAGATATAAGTACAGTGGTCAAATGTTAATATCTTTTACTTTCAGTCTCATTTGAGCTTAAGTTTTGGTGCACCGCAAAATGTTTATAAATATATATATATAATTATTATAAATATAGTACATAAATAAAAATATTATTGTAATTTTGGTTTATCAGAATTGAAATAAAAATGCCGTCTTAAATAATTTAAATTCATCTGAGTTCTATTTTGGGTGTCAAGACATTAACTGGAGCAAATTGGGTAGATGATTAAGATTAAAGTTGATCAGAAAGAGTTTTTAAGAATCTATTTGTAGGGCTGAGAATAAATGATTGATTGATTATATCATTGCCAGTCAGAAAGACAAATATACCCGTGATCTTCTAATAATAAATCAAATTTCTAATGTTTGCAGAAAAAAACTTCTTACTTAAAGTCCAGAGTAAAATATGACTTATATATATTTTACAAATTAACTCTGTTATTTTCAAAAAGAACACACTATTCTGGAAATATCAAATAAAAATTATAAAAATAATAGGAAACATATTATTGATTATGTCAATCAAAATTTCTGAAATTCACCCATATAATAATATTATTAATATTATTTGTGATTTTAATTCCAGTAAATGAAACCAGTAAGTACTTACTTTTATATTTTGTAGTTTCAACAAAAATTTGAATAAGCAAGATCTTTTTGTAAAAACCAAGCGCAACGTATTCCAATGATTAGTACATCAAGTTTGGTAAATATTATTGTAACCTTAGAAAGGATGTGAGGTATTCCAGAATTTATAGCCTCTAAGATTGATAGTCATGAATACCTAAATTATTTAATTTTCAAGCTAGAAAGACTGAATATAAAGTAAATGTATTGTAAATCACACTGTCAAGACAGAAATCTTGCCTCTTTAACGTATTTGAGAGTCTATTTATTCAATTTAAATTAAGTATGTAAAATGAGCATAGTACTTTGTTACCTAGTTAAATGCGTTATATTGAAGAATATTTAGCGCAAGCAAATTAAATGAACTAAACAAAAAAATGTATGCCCAACTGCTGCATTTTCGAGCCCCGAGAATATTCTTTGTCATTTTCTCACCAAGAGTTTGTTTATTTTTACCATCAAATTTTAACGCCATCGACCCACATGGTAACATTTTTCATGAAAAAGTAAACGGAGTACAACAACAAAAAATGAGTAACGTTTGCGACTTTATAATTTAATTTAAAAACTGCAGCGCAACTGCAAAATAAAACGCAACAGAGACAAAAAAAAATATCATAATTATTAAAATAAATTAAATGTCTGCTGCTGCCCTCATAAACTCACGAGCGGCCAATTAAAAGCACGTTCAACGTGGGCACTTTTTGCTCACGAGTTTAAGAGAGTTCACAAACGAAATAAGCGAGAAATCAAAAGAGTTAAAGCGAATCAGCTATGAGATACCACGTATCGTAATTATTACACGTAATCTCGAGACTAAGCTAAGAGATAACAATTAAAAGTTTCCTTTATCTCAGGTTCAGAACATTATTTTCTGTAAAAAAAAGTTTTAGCTGGACTGTAAAAATTGTCGATCGCAACAAAAGTCCTAACTTATTTAGGAAAATTTCTAAATTCTGTAAGGACTATATTCCGAAGAATAAAAACATAATTTTATCCTAATCTGCTATTATTTTTTTAAGATCTTAAAAGTATGATATAATTATAAAAATGATTGGATAACTAAATAAAATAAGTAAATACACTAACTAAACACCGAAATGGAAATTGAGATATTAAAAAAAAACTTCGTCTCTAAAATCAAGAGATTAAATTGTATATCACGTAGCTAATCTACCCCATTGGCAATTCTGCATTGCAGGTTATAAAAATTGCTACCACGGCAATTTGGTTGCATTTTCACACGCGTTGCGCCGCAAATGGCAAAAAATTGGCATGTTTGTGTGTGTGTGTGTGTGTGTGTGTAGGACTATGCAATCACCGATACCTCCCACACATGCCCCCTACTGCCTTCTATCCCTCTCCACCCGGATAGTCACCTTTACTTTCACTGTAGTCTACACAAAGGCCAAGTTAATAAAGCCAACAGTGCATGTGCCTCGTGTCCAGAATGGAGAGAAAAATCCTCGGAACCTAACCAGACGACGGTATAGACCGCACTCCACATACACACACACACATATACAGACACAGTTTCACATATATGTATGTGTACAGATGCAGACAGACCCCAAAGGCAAAGGGGCTGACAACTGGCTGGCGAAATGAGTGGAAACCACGAAAGCTGCTTTCGATCTGCCCAAAAAAGTAGGCCATACATTTTGTCAGTCTTCATATTGTGCGCCTGTTTTTGCCAACTTCAATATTAATTTCAAATTTATTGAGGCATCGACTTACGTTCCCTTCCCCATATGTTTAACACCTTTCGAAATATTATTTTTTTATTATTTAATCGTGTAATTGATAACGTCAATTTGCATTGTAATCAAATATTGCCATGGTGATGCTTTATTTTATGGGACTTTTCTGTGTGCCATCATTGATCAGTTTAATGATGTCAATCTGCAATTATTATTTTAATTAATTATGTGACAGTCTTGTTAACTTGTCGCGCAAAATATAAATAAATGAATTTTATTCACAAATTCTTAACAATTTTTTGGATTCAAAGACGGAAACTCATTTTACACAGAAACATTTGAAACCGTTGCACTAAGAAAAGTGTGTTGAAAATTATTATGAGTATTTTGTTTTAATATTTCTTTGGTATTTCTTTTAATCTAGCTAATATTAACTCATAAAATAAGTCAGCTAAGGTAAATGTTTTATTAGCAAATTTCCATCAACTAAAAGTCACTCCAGTCAACCACCAAGTTATGAGCTTAGTATGGTGAGATGGTATATGCATTAAATAAGCTACAGAAAAGAGCTTTTAACGAAAGCTTCGCCATGCGTTTGTCGGCCATCAGAAAAGCTCGTCAAGTTAAAACTACAACCACCAAAGCTCTTGTGAGTGAAAACTTTACTAGCAATACAAAAATTAACAGATAATTTTACACAGAAAGAAATCTTACTTATATTTGTTTTATGAGTATATTAAATTAAAGTAAAGAAAATGTAAATTCGCTTTTTATTTTTTATCCTTTAAAAAGGTCCAATATTATTTAAAGCTGTTGCACAACTTATAAAAGCTGACATTTTCTTTTTTTATGAATGTAGAAATCAGGGATTAAAACAGAAAAGAATATCGGATTCAGTTACGGTTTCGGTTGTGCTCGAATTAAGGTTTTCGGTTATGCAAAATCTTGGAGTATCGGTTTCGTAACGGTTATTGGTCTTTTGTAAGTTTCGGTTTAAATATACCGGTATGATTTCGGTTCACAAAAAAACAAGAAATTAAGGTTTTCGATTGACCAAAATAAGAAGCGTTATTCATTGCTTTACATGGAAAAAGACTTAATGCTCTTATTAGCCTGAAAAATAATATTCTCTGGTTACTGGAATGGTCGATTTTATTATAATTGGTCGATTTTATTAATATAAATTTGGTTCATTTAGTTTGATAATTTCGATTATTTTGATTTTACTGATTTTTAATAACTTCCAACCGCCATAACTTTGTCAAAAGTCAATCAATTTCTATGCGCAGTGAAAATTTGTGCATGATTTTACCTCTAAATTCGATCTGCATTTAAATTTTTATTCATTTTGAAAATTCGAAGATTTCGAATTTCTTAGAAATTTTACAGTGTAACCCCTTATCATTTTTCGAAAATTTTCGAAATTTTCGAATTTCCAAAATGAACAAAATTTAAATGCAAATCGAATTTAGAAGTAAAATTGTGCTCAAATTTACATTGCGCATGGAAATTGATAGAGTTTTGTCAAAGTTATGGCACTTCAAAGTTGCTAAGTATCTGCGACGGCCAGAACCGATATTAACCCTTATAAATATATCGGTTACTAAACGATTATTTCGGTTTATGGATTTCGGTACAGCGGAAAAAATTATTTTCGGTTACGGTTTCAATTATGGTTAAAAATTTCAATCGGTTTTTATTGGTTAAAGGTTACGGTTTCGGTTAAGGTTTTAATCCCTGGTAGAAATAAATCCTTCTCTATAATAAGCCTTATTCCCTATTCATTATAGCCCTGTTTAATTCCTAATTCATTCTCTGACTAATTCTGTGGTGATTCAGATAGTTCAGTATTCTAATTATCTCTGTATTTTTGTATCTCAGTAGACTTTACGATCTTTACTCAGATGTTCCCACCTATTTAATTCTTCTTCATGTCTTAGTCAAACATAACACCTAATCAGATTATCAATATTTTTGTTTACCCTGTGTACGATAATTTTGAAAAATCACTGTAGGGGGCGAAGGAAATTCACAAATCGTTTATTTAATAAACGAAAAGTGAGAATATAGTCTAGATCTTATCAGTATCATAATTCATATCAGCTTTTTGCAGTCTTTCGTCTCAGCTAGTGAGTTATTTTAAGTTTCAGTTTCAGTTGCTGCTTAACTTTTCAACTATGGGGTTCGTTCTGATCGTGTTTTCCTTGCTGCTTACTTGGGTGATGGGATATTTGAGGAATTGCTACAGCTACTGGGAGCATCGTGGAGTGCCACAGCTACGTCCTAATTTTCTGTATGGACACTTCTTCAAATTAAATTCCGTGGATATTCACGATCTCTTACAGGAGACATACGATGGCTTTAAGGGCAAATGTATGGTGGCTGGCACCTATATCTACACAAGGCCTATTGCCGTAGTAACCGATTTAGATCTGGCCAAGGCTATACTGATTAAGGACTTCAATAAGTTTGTGGATCGCACCGACTCGACTTTGCCCACGACTGTCCAACGAAATCCCCTTGCGGGGCATCTCTTCAATATGCATGGGGAAGAATGGAAAGCACTGAGATCGAAGCTATCGCCTACTTTCACCAGTGGCAAGATCAAGTACATGTTTAACACAGTCACAGATGTGGGAAAGCAACTGGAGGCTACCTTTAGAGCAGAAGTCGACCCACTTGAGAAAGGTGCCATATTGGAAGTGCACGATATTCTCGGTCGCTATACCATCGATGTGATCGGCAACTGTGCCTTTGGCATCGAATGCAACAGTCTGAAGGATCCACAGGCCGAGTTTCGTGTCCTGGCAGAAAAACTCTTCTCCAATCCGACACGTAACATTCGCTGGACACTTTTCAGGCTCAACTATAGCAAGCTCTTGTCAAAACTTCCAGTTCGAACCTTTGCACAGGAGCATCTTGAATTCTTTGTGAATATCGTTAGGCAAACTGTTGAGCTCAGGGAACGTGAGAATTTGAGAAGAAACGATTTTATGGATCTTCTAATCGATCTACGCAAATCGGAGCAAAGCAAGGGATTATCCCTGGAACAATTAGCAGCTCAAGTCTTCATGTTCTTCATCGCCGGTTTCGAGACCAGTTCCACTAACATGAGCTATACTCTCCACGAGTTGGCCAAAAATGAAGATATCCAAAGCAAACTCAGAGCAGAAATTCAAAGCGTACTTCAAATACATGGCAAACTTACTTATGACGCTATGATGGAGATGAAATATTTAGATCAAGTTATTAATGGTGAGTCTCTTTAGAATACAACAAATAGGTTTCAATTTTAAAAGACATGAGTTAAGATATGATTTAAGTCCGGAATTGCGTATCATTTGAAAACTTACAAAATTTAAATATATATTGATTACGTTTTTAAGCCATAATTATTGGTATATTTTTCCGATTTTGCTGCGATCAAGTGGAATTATTAAAAAAATTAAAGGGAAAGTTCACTTCCAAAGACTTTCTATCTTAAAAACTTTTGAAAACAGCCTGATCTCCACAGGACTCGTAGAAGTCAGTGGGTCAAATGGACAATCTACGAGAAACAGGTCGAAAAACCCGTATGTATACAGAGCGCCACGGTCCCAATTTAAGATTTTTAATTCTTATATTGAGAACTGTGAATTTTTTAGATTAATATTCTTAGTTTTATTAATTTGGTCTTAAAATGGTTTTAATTTAAGAACAAAATATTTAAGATGAATGTTCTTGATTTTAGATTTATTTTTTTAATGTATTTAGTGTACAATTTATATAAAAGTCTTTCTGAAAACCGAAAACTGTTTAATGAACATGTCAAACTCAATCATCAGCAATTAAGTCATAAACAATTTTGCGTTTGGGTACAATTTGATTTCTAATTTATTATCTTTATGCTGAAATACTCAATAATTTTATAATCAGAGTCTTTATACCTTAAAGATTAAAAAAATACCATATTACATAGAAGTAAATCAATTAACATACTTTTATACGTAACAACAAATTACTCCTATCAGACAGAAATAAATCTTTATACTCAAATACCCATTAATTGATTATTCAGGGACTTTATGCGCTAAAGATTTTCGAACAATCAAATCTTCGTATAATAATCAAGGAAATGATTTAACATACTTTTACAATTAGTACCAAATAATTATTATCGGAATAAATCAAATCTTAATGTTCCAATATCCATAAGTTTATATACCCAACAAGTTTTCAATCATTGAACTATGTATGTAATAAACACGTTAATTACTTAATTGCTTAACTTATCAAATAATATAAGTAAAACCAAATAATGATTCTTTTTGAAATCTGAAAAAATATGGGTATTATAGACTTTTATAAACACAATTATAAAAAACAGGACACAGAAGACAACTCCTATTTTACTCGAAATTCTTTACGAATAAGATTTCGACTTACTTTTCGCTAACGATTTACTTTCGGGATATACGAGTATTACAACGTGAGAATCGAATTATAAATGGATATAATTTATAGTTTGTATTTATTTTGAATCTTCACAGAAACCCTTCGCAAATATCCAGGTGGATCCGCCCTGACGCGAATGGCCTCCGAGGACTACCGATTGCCCTCCGCTGATGATGCATCCTCTGAGAGTAAGATAATTTTGGAACGTGGCACTAAAGTCTACATTCCAGTCGATGCTATACACTACGATCCCGAGATTTATCCGGAACCCGAAAAGTTTAAGCCGGAACGCTTTGAAGCCGACGCCTGTCAGCAGCGACATCCCTTGGCCTTTCTCAGCTTTGGTGACGGACCAAGGAACTGTATCGGATTGCGTTTTGCAAGAATGCAGATCAAGGTGGCACTGATCACGTTGCTCAACGCCTTTCGGTTCAGTCAGGCAGCCGGTGAACCAGAAAAAATACCCATTACCAAGAGTGGTGTAATCAGGCGTCCCAAAAATGGTGTCAGACTTCAAGTGGAGCGACTCTAGGATAGTTAAGTAAAAATATATCAAAAAATCGATGCATCAATGATTGAAAAAGCAATTTTTAAGTACTTTCATTTGATGTTTCTCTTGATGATAAATCGCCGAAAATAAAACGAGGATCAATGAAAATTTGCATTTTTGAAATTTGCTAGAGATCTTGTTTTGTTTCTTACATTTGTATTTAAATTAAATTAAACTTTTTCTAATAAGCAATAAAAACAAATTCAAGATTTTCATGAGACCTAAAAGTTTAAAATAAAGATACGTAAAAAAAAACTCAAGTCACGTTTATTTTTATCTCAGTACCCAAAGGGTAAGAGAGTAAATGAAGCTGCCTCTTATGAACTTCTTTATCAAAGAGACTTTAAGTTAAAACAAGAGAACGAAAGTTAGATCAATCAAATTTGTGACAATACTCATAGGCGAAAATCGAAATGTGGAAACAAATCATTCCGCATAATAATCCTTATTCGGTCTATAAATAAAATTCAACAAATATCGATCAACAGCAGTGAAATTCAAAGACTCAGACAAGAGCTGTTTAATTATCTGACTCATTCTGTGCTGAGTATGCAAATTATTTCTGGCTTGTTCTATCTCAGTAGACAGCAATGTCTACCCAGATGATCCCACCTGTATACATTTCTCAGATCTTCATATCTTAATCAAACACAAAACCAAATCAGATTATCAATATTTTTGTTTACTTTGAGTACGGCAATATTGCGAAGTCACTGTAGATAGCGAAACAAAGTCCAAAATTATATTCTCATTAAAATAAAAGTGAGAATAGAGTCTAGATCTTATCCGTATCATAACTCATATTAGCATTTTGGAGTCTTTCGTCTCAGCTAGTGAATTATCTTAAGTTTCTGTTTCAGTTGTTGTTTAACTTTTCAACTATGGGGTTCGTTCTGATCGTGTTTTCCGTCCTTCTCACTTGGGTGATGGGATATTTGAGGAATTGCTACAGCTACTGGGAGCATCGTGGAGTGCCACAGCTACGTCCTCATTTTCTATTTGGACACTTCTTCAAGTTAAATTCCGTGGATGCCAGCGATCTCTTACAGGAGACATACGATGCCTTCAAGGGCAAATGTATGGTGGCTGGCACATATATCTACACAAGGCCAATTGCCGTAGTAACCGATTTAGATCTGGCCAAGGCCATACTCATTAAGGACTTCAATAAGTTTGTGGATCGCTCGGACTCGACTTTGCCCACGACTGTCCAACGAAACCCGCTTTTGGGAAATCTCTTCAATTTGCATGGGGACGAATGGAAAGCACTGAGATCGAAGCTATCGCCTACTTTCACCAGTGGCAAGATCAAGTACATGTTTAACACAGTCACAGATGTGGGAAAGCAACTGGAGGCTACCTTTAGTGCAGAAGTCGACCCACTTGAGAAAGGTGCCATATTGGAAGTGCACGATATTCTCGGTCGCTATACCATCGATGTGATCGGCAACTGTGCCTTTGGCATCGAATGCAACAGTCTGAAGGATCCACAGGCCGAGTTTCGTGTCCTGGCAGAAAAACTCTTCTCCACTTCAAAGCGCAACATTCGCTGGACTCTTTTTAGGATGAACTATAGCAAGATATTGTCGAAACTACCAGTTCGAACCTTTGCACAGGAGCATCTTGAATTCTTTGTGAATATCGTTAGGCAAACTGTTGAGCTCAGGGAACGTGAGAATATAAGAAGAAATGATTTTATGGATCTTCTAATCGATCTACGCAAATCGGAGCATAGCAAGGGCTTATCTTTTGAGCAATTGGCAGCTCAAGTCTTCATATTTTTCATCGCTGGCTTTGAGACCAGTTCCACTAACATGAGTTACGCTCTCTTCGAGTTGGCCAAAAATGAAGATATCCAGAAAAAACTCAGAGCAGAAATTCAAAGCGTACTTCAAATACATGGCAAACTTACTTATGACGCTATGATGGAGATGAAATATTTAGATCACGTTGTGAGTGGTAAGTCTCTTAAAGATATTAAATTATTCAATGTTACAAGATAAGAGTTAAGATATGATTTGGGTCAGAATTTACGAAACAGATCTACATTTAACTGTTCAAAATTTTTCTATCAAATACACCTTTATACTCTACTAAAAACGAGTAAACAAAAACCAGGGGGAAAAAAATTCAGAATGAAAACCGTTTAACGCAGCACATGCCAGATTTCAATCATTTTGGGTATCAGCAATAAAGTGATAAAGAATTTTATCTTTGGGCACAAGTTTAGAGATTTCATAATTCTTATCAGACTTAAATATATCTTTATGATCAAGTATCTATAAGTTAATTAATCGCGGTCTTATGACCTTAAGCATTTTAACAAACCAAAAAGAATATCGGTATTGAATTTTGGTTATCAGTTATCGGTTACGAAAAATCTTTGAATATCGGTTTCATTACGTTCGTTGCTAATATTAAAACGAAAATTCTTTGATTTCAAAGAAGATCTGCTTAGGTTCAATATATAAATTTAAAATTTATTTAATAAAATAAACATTTTAATTTTTTATTAACATTAGATTTAAAAACGAAGATTACACTTTAACAACATAAATGAACTTAACCGATTGGTTAAACCGAAATGAACCGGTTTTCATGAATCGGCTATTTCGGTTTGAATAATTTCGGTTTCGGTATAATAAAAAAGTTTTGTTTCGGCTAGGGTTTCAGTTACTGTTACCAATTTCAATCGGTTAATAATTAAAGATTACGGTTTCGAGTAAGGTTTTAATCCCTGGCCTTAAGATTTTAAAAATAAAATTAAATAATCTAACATTCTTTTCTATGTAATAGCAATAATAATTATACTTTTTATAACCTGAGGCAACATGGAATTATAGATTTTACCTATACTACTATATGTCGCAGAAAATAAGAGCCTACTTATATTCTATAAAGTATAATTTCAAGGATCGTAACTGTTATAAGGAATAAGTACAAAGAATCACTTTTAATCGTATTTTAATTTACAATGTCTAGTTAAGGGGTTGGATAAATGCATAAATTCGGATATATAAATGCATAGAAATTGCTCATCTTTATGATTTATTTCTAATTAAAAAAAGTTACGTTACAAAAATTTATCATTATTGATTTTTTTTTCATTATCAATTAATAATAATAATGTTACCATAATAATTATAACTTTGTGAAAAAACAATAACAATTAAAATTCAATACTTTTAAAATTTTTGCTGGAGAAATTGAAGACATTTATAATTAGAATAATTTTATTTAAAAAACGGGTTTAATAAAGCTTATTATATTTAATAATTATAAGATTATCGATTATAATCGAACACAATTTCCTTGTCAATCATCACAGAAACCCTTCGCAAATATCCAGCGTTGGCTGACTTAACGCGAATGGCCTCCGAGGACTACAGATTGCCCTCCAATGTTGATGATTCCTCTGAGAGTCAAATAATTCTGGAACGTGGCACTAAAATCAGCATTCCCGTAGTTGCTATACACTACGATCCCGAGATTTATCCGGAACCCGAAAAGTTTAAGCCGGAACGCTTTGAAGCCGACGCCTGTCAGCAGCGACATCCCTTGGCCTTTCTCAGCTTTGGTGACGGACCACGGAACTGTATCGGATTGCGTTTTGCACGAATGCAGGTCAAGGTGGCGCTGATCACGTTGCTCAACGTCTTCCGGTTCAGTCCGGCAGCCGGAGAGCCCGAAAAATTTCCCGTCCGCAAGACTGGATTGCTCAGACGGCCCGAAGGTGGTGTCAGGCTGCGGGTGGAGCGACTCCAGACCTAGGCTACGATTACCAGTCGCGACAAATGTAATTGTGAGAGATCGAGCATTTAATAAAAAAAAAACGCTGCATAAACAAATTCTATACAAGTCGAAGACTGATTCAAATTGCGGGAGGGTAATTGAAACTTGTCGCCGATCGAACGTTTTGAAAGCATCAGCATAAAATTCAATCTTCAATCAAATTGACTCCGTTTGGCGGTCGATTGAAAGGCAAGCCGAAAATTTATAGACGCCACAGCGTCAGTCCAGACGGGCAAACCGACACCTCTGGGCACTAAATCACACAAATGACACACACACATAAAGGGGGAAGCGGGTAAAGTTGGGGAAGTGGGGGTAGAGGGAATTTGAGCATGTGAATTGACCAAAAACCAGTGTTGTACCGCATTTGATGCACTGGCTCAACAAGGAGGGAGAATGAGAAGAGGAGAGTGTGTGTGTATTAATCCAAACATTTACAATATTTTGCTAATTAGCAGAATATGTGTGAATAATGAATGCACTTGATGTGACACATTGAACGAGAGAACGAGAGATGGGGGAGTGTTGGAGTGTGGGAGTGGCAGGTTGCATGCAACTAGCTGCTTCTGCTGCTGCATGCCATCTCTTGTAGGTGTCATATTAAATTTATGACTGCTTTCGGTTGCCTGCCAGCAAACCCACAAAGCTCAGGATGCCAGGCAGCTCCACATTTGCTGATTTTAGCGATTAGTTAAGGAAACAGGCAATGTGGAGAGTGAAGATTGAAGATTGAAGAGAACAGAATGGGGAGAGAGTGAGACTCGCTCGAAGGCTGCGTTGTTTGCCGAGCAAACGCTACAGTTTCACATTAGCAGCAAAGCTAAAATAATGTCCATGACATTAATCAATAGAGAGCAGTGCAAGACAAAATGCCTGTCATCAGAATATGCCCAGCAAACTCGCTGAAAGGACGACAACAGGATATTTCATCCGTTGAGCGAGCTATAGAATGTAGAAATTGTTTAACAATCAAAGAAATTCAATAAGGATATTAGTAATTATTATGTCGACCAGTCCAGATAATTCAAATATTCCATCTAAATTTGATGATTATAGCAATTATAACAAAGGGACAGGCGTCAGGTCTTGGTTAAAGTTTTAATGTCAATCGATTTATATATACAAACTGTTCAAAAATCAAAGAAATTCAGTATGGAAATCAGAAATTATCATTGCGAGCTGATTTATCGATTCTTGAAATGCTTAAGAGAGAATTTGTAGGCAACGCCAAATGTTTATTTATATTCTAAAAAATATCTGAGACAATCGTCAAGTTATGTGTGGATCTTCTCAGCTGTTGATGTTGATCAATATTAAACATAACAAAATCGTTCTAAAAAGATATGAATTCTTCTAATGAAACGTTGACAATTGATTAAACAGTTAAAGCAGCATTTAATTAATTTTTATTTCCAATTTAAAAGACACAGCTGACGAAACAAATAAAATTAAACTCAATTTTTACAGGAATGCAAGTTTTATCCAACTCTGCTTTGTCTTAAAAAAGGTAAGAATATTTATTTTTAATAATAATGATAGAAGAGTCTTGTTATATTTTTTGCAGAGTTAAAACAAAATATCTTACATTTTTAATAACTTAAATATTTATATACATACAAGAAGATATACAGCTTTTTTACATGAGTGTACATACTTACATTATGGTTTAAAGTAAACGCTATAATTTCGAAATGATTAATATTTTATATCGATGCATCTTGGTAATTTTTTATATAGTTCACATACATTTTTTTTAATATATTTGTTAATATTCACTGGCGTAATAAGGGACTCAATAATTGCCAACATTTAATAAAAAATTTAATGAATGGTTTTATTAAATATAATAATATACAATAAATGAAATAAATATCATATCCAATGCATCTTAAAAACTTGACAACAAAGTGCAAAATCAAACAAATTAGAATGCACAATGACACAAATAGTTCCATTTTAGATAAATAACTTAAAGTAACCATAACTTCTCAGTTCGAACCGACAAATTCAACTGATCGAAGCTTATTCGATTGTCACTCGACTTTGCTTTCCTTAGAGAATAATACTCAAATATTGAGTAAATCTAAATTTGTTGTCACAGCAATAAAGCTTTCTTAAGCTCAACGAGAGAGAATATAATAAACAATTTATTAGGAGAGGATCGAGCTACACTCTAAAGATGCGAGTGAGTGAATATAATATTATATCATTCGCTGGAATATAATGTAAACATTTTACTAAAGAGTCACATTCTTATATAACCAGCAGTTTGATTTTAAATTGTTTCGTTCTATCATGACATTTCACTTCTGACACCATTTCATATAATTAACTTGTTTTATGCACTTTTAATTGCCAATTTCCCTCATTCAAGCAATGGCGAAACGGAGTGAAGGTGTTTAATGCCATGAAGGTTGCGCCTATAATTCACCATAACTTTGTCTATTAAACGGGGCGCATCGTAAAAATGCAAAAACCAAAATTTAGAAATAATTTATAGCAGTTCAAGAAGCCACACACACACACATGCAAATAGGAAAGGTATCCTTAACTATTCTGGAACTTTGCATGTTCATTCACAATTACAAGGTGGCTGGCGGACAATAGGACGGGGAGGGATTGGGAATGGAGTTGCTGCAGCTGTCGTCGTCGCATCCAACACACAAAACGCGGAAGCGAGTGAAAAGCAATTATCAGGTGTCAAAATTTATATTAGTCTCCCCGAAAACGGGACCAAAACAAAAAGGAAGCAACACAAAAAGTTGCCAAGGAAGCGAAAGAAACTTGAAAACAAGTTGCGACCCGGCGTCGAAGACCTGCGAACAAACCAAAAACCTAACCTAACCCTTTGCCCCAGGACTTTCAGCCAAAATGATTTGTGGCGCAAGTGCATTGGCACGCAATGCAAAAGTTGAAGGAGCAACCAGGCAGGCAGACATCCCGGCAAGCAGGACAGGACCTCAATGACGATGATGATGACGACGACGACGATGACTACGATGACGATGACGACGTCGCCGGACGCGGATATCCTTTTCAACGTTTTCGCTTCATAACAATAATTTTAACGCTGCAGTTATTTTTTTGTTTCACATATACCCTGTAATCTTGTCTGAATGGGTATGATAAATTGATACATATATTCTTGATTAGAGAAATTGCCCATACGTTCAATAGGATCGCAAATACATCATTAAAAATAAGTATAAGTGGATAGAATATAGTTATTTTCTTTAAAATCATATTAATCGAATGCAATTTTTTTAAACATTATTTTTATCATAGTAGAGTAGTAACAAATAACAAAACATTCTAACTTTCTTATGTTCATACAAAATAAGAAAACAGTTTAAATAAAAGAATTGCATATGAAATAAGTATGTGTGCAAATGTATGAATAGTGTATAATAGCAAGAAGAATAAAGCTACATGGAGATAGAATTATATTAGAGTAGGAAATACCTGCGGACAATGTACTTTCTACATAATTCTTATTACCTTCTTGGATGGTACTGTCAGCCATCATGACAATACTTTATCCGAGTTTATCACAGTTTCTCTTCTTTACTCAGTCAACTTTTACTCCGCATAAAGGGTATTTCCCAGTCGAGCCAGCTCGATAAGATACACTCTTACTTGTTTTATTTTTTGTTATTGTCGCTTTTGTTTTTCTCTTATTTATTGGCCGTGTGCGTGTGTTGTGCGAAAATGATAGGCTAGCCATGGCAAGAAAGGGGGCGTCAAGTGGAGGGGGAGTGGCTTTGCGGGGTGATTAGCCGCCCGCTGGAAATTGAGAACCTGAAGGAACTAAAACTGATATATGTGCGCAATTAAGTTGGCAAATGAGGCAATGCGGGAGGAGGAAGAAGAGCAGAGCGGAGCGGAGAGATCGAGCCGACAACTCTAACGGTGCCTGACACAATCTGGCACCGTTATTGAAAAGCGCCTACCAAGTGTGTGTGATTATGTGTGCCTCTGTGTCTGTGTGTAATTTGGTTTTTATTCTTGTGGGTTTGCAAGAAATTAATTAATTGTGCGATCTTAAAAAAGAAAAGCTGCTAAATATTGAAAATATTTTGATTGAAATATATTCAAGTCATAATAAATTATTATAATCATTGAATGATTAATATCGAAATGACCTTTCGCATTTATTATCTAAAACATATTTTAGTTTTATTAATTTTTTTTTAATTCGATTTCTAGCGTTTGCAAAACATTTTCTATAATTCTTTGTTTTATTATTAATCTGGAATTAAAACCGAAACGAATATCGGTTTCAGTAACGGCTTTGGTTATGCTCGAATTAAGGTTTTCGGAGGTTATTGGACTATCGGTTTCGTAATGGTTATCGGTTTTTTATAAGTTTCGGATTCAAAATTCCGGTATGGTTTCGGTTCACAAAAAAAAATAAAAATTAAGATTTTCGGTTGACCAAAATAAGAAGCTGTATTCATTGTTTTACATGAAAAAATACTTAATGCTTAATGTTTAGCCTTCAAAATAATGTTATCTGGTTATTGAAATGATACAGTGTAATGTAATGATTTTTAATAACTTCGAAGTGTCATAACTTTGCCAAAAGTCAATCAATTTCCGTGTGCAATGTAAATTTGTGCATGATTTTACCTCTAAATTCGATCTGTATTTAAATTTTGTTCAATTTTGAAAATTTTCGAAAATCGAATTTTTTGGAAAATTTACAGTGTTACCCCTTAGTCTTTTTTGAATTTTTCGAAAAAGATCAAATTTTGAAAATGAACAAAATTTAAATGCAGAACGAATTAACAGAGAATATCATGCACAAATTTACATTGCACATGGAAGTTGATTGACTTTTGGCAAAGTTATGCAAGTTCAAAGTTAGCAAAGTTGCTCAGTAGCTGCGACGGTCAGATCCGAAATTAACCCTTATAAATGAATCGGTTACTATACGGTTATTTCGGTTTAAAGAGTTTCGGTTTGTGGGTTTCGGCACAGTGGAACTTTCGGTTAAGGCTTCAGTTACGGTTACATATTTCAATTGGTTTTACCGGTTAAAGGTTACGGTTTCGGTTAAGGTTTTAATCCCTGTCTTTAATCAATTTATACGATTTTTAATAATTTTTAAAATTAGTTATTTATTAAGACGTTTTATAGTTTTTCTGAATGTAAATTACTTTTAACTAAAATCAAGCTAAGATAATAAAGTATCATTTATGATTCCACAAATTAATAATATTTTAAATATAATATATATATTTAATTTATAATAAATTTTGGAGCAAAGCAAGCGACTTATATTATTATCTTCATATCGTAAATTTTTTAAAATAAAGTTTAATTCAGTAAATATAAATATAAATTATTTATTTGAATTTTCGTAAGTATAAAATAAATGTATTAAAATATAAATCCAATTTATGCAAAGTATTTTATAAGAAATGTTGAATTATATATTTTTATTTAGTCTAATTTTGAATTTTTTATTACTAATATCATCGTTATAATTTAATTCACTTCACGTTGTGTCAGCTTTAAATTAAACAATCTACATAAAACAATTAAATTTATTAATCATGTATGCAAGTTTTACTACTACCAGATGAGGCAACCAGCCAATGCCATGACCAATGACAATCAATTTGTGCTTAACACGCACTCGCCAACAATAATAACAACAATAAAAGCAACAACAACAACAAGAACGGCATATAGTTTATATGAGCTCAACCCGTTTTACAAGTCGGCATACAAAACGAGAAATTCATTCATAAATTCACAAACGCGACGCACCTGAAAGTATGCTGAGTAAATTTCCCTCGAAGGGTTGCTTTCAATTCAATTCTCGTTCAATCTGTGTGCCATGGAGAATTCAACTGTGGTGAATTTACAACAGCCACCCCCCATTGGGCAACGTGCCAGCACACACATACACAAACACACACACATACACAAACACACACGCACAGAGAGCGAGCTACAAATAAACCAAAAGTTAGAAAAAAGAATGTGAAACGAGCGACCAGCAACAAAAAGCCAAATAAAATGTTGGCAACAGCAACAACAACAAAAATCACAGTTGTCTGATTCGTTCGCGACGCAACTGCCACCGGTCGAAGCCAGCGAAAGCCACCCAAAAACCACCCAATATGCCCCAAACCACCCAGCTATATACGACCATTAAGCGGCACCACAACACCAACAACGACGACAACGACAACGACGACGACGACGACGATTTGCTGGGAACCATTCACATGTCTTCGGTTCGGTTGTTGCTGCTTCGTGTTGCATTCGATTTGGCCGCCAGTTTCAGTCTGACGACAACGTTCGTGGCGCGCGGTTGTGCTTCTAATTTTCCGTGCTCTTCCGGAAAAGCTGTAAAACTGATCCTGAAAACTCGAGTGTTGCATGTTTTCCAAACTGTTGCTCAATCGTACAGGTTGAAAACAATATTCTACAAAGTACAAGTATTAATGAATTGAGAAAACGCTTAAAACATGTTGAAAACAGATAACAGTGTGTATTTAGATGTGATAATTAATAAATAATTAACAACAACAACAAACAGGTTGCATAAATGCAGTGCAACAACAAATAAGTGAAGAGCACGATTCGTTCGCGTGTTTTGTCGCGCGCTAACTGAAAAACGCGCGCGTTTTTAACCGCTTGTTGGCAATTTAGTTAGCAAGCAACTGGCAAATGCGTGTTTATTGTAATTATATTTAAAAACTACATACATATTTAAGTCGAAAAAAGTCAAACCAGGTTATTTATACTAGTTGAGTCCTGCCACACCCCCCTAGACACACCATACACACACCATGTGTACCCCAAATGGCCGAGACGGTCAATGGTCACATTCGCGCTGTCGTTTCGTTTGTTGGGACGCGTGTGTTTTTGATGTATGCGACACACAGAGATACACATTCATATTCACATTCACATTCGCATTCGAATTCTCATTCGCATTCACATGAAATTTGCCTATAAATGTGTCTGGGCTCTGGTGTTTATTGCCATGGCGCATACTCATGCATGTGTTGCATAGTTTTAGGCGTGCACAATTGCAATTGCATATTTCATGTTTCATAGCGATGGCTGCGATTTAAAGTTCATTGATATCCATAAACCACACTCACTAACGAAGCCGGCAAATGGCAAAGCTACATACGTACATATCCTACATACTACATAAATATGTAAATCTGCAGGCACATTATTATTTGTTGCAAATATGTTGCATACTTGTTGGGGCCGGAATGATAGATTTTTGTTTGGGGCCAACTTGGACATTTGGGAGCACATGTTTTTCGGCCTTTTCCATTTTCGTGTCATTTGCATTTTACATACAACTTTGTCTGCATTTGTTGTTATTCGCTGTTGAGTTGATTGCGATTTCAGTATTTGGATCCATGCCAGGTGAATGAGATTGATATATGGAGCAAAGGAAATGCGATTTAAAATAATCGAATCGTTCACAACACCATAAACAAACACATACATACATACATTATTCTATTATTGCCACAACAATCAAACATCCTACAAATCTCCTATTTCTGTTGATGATTTCGACATTTTGTTGAGAGCAAGTGCAAAAATTCAGTTATTCTTGAGATATATTTATGTCTAAGCTTAAGTGCTAAGAACTATATAATCAATTTCTACATTTAGATTGCTCAAATAGAAAGTATCCTCTTAACAGGGATAATAAATATATTAAATAGTATCTTAATAGATATCTTGTAATTAGTTAATCCAAAAGATAACGACTTTCCAAAATGTAATTCTTTATTTCTTCAGCTTCATTTATAACACAGAAATTAATTGTGAAGTGTTTCAATTAAGCGATTTTCTTTTTGGAAAATGTATATGTTGTATGTAAGTTGCATAAATTTTATAATAATAAAATAATAATAATACAGACTGTGTTAATAAAGAATATTTTAAAACTTCATAAGCAAATATATAAAAAAAAATATATTTGTGTAAAATATACTCTTTCTTTTAATAGTATATTTTTTAATTGCAATGCAATTTTAGTTTTAGTTAAATTAGCAATCTATAGAATTTCAACTTAGTATCGATCTAAATGTTTTCTCAATGTTATAAATTCTTTTCTAAATAAACATGATTAATAAGTTGTCCTAAACTTAAACTTAACTCATATTCTTAAAGTCTAGTAAACGTATTATACTATCTTTCACGAAAAAGTTTATGTATATTTTTCTCCGTTCTAACACATTTTTTCCTTTATTTAAAAAGTACACTTTCTTGGAAGAAATTGTATAGAAATAAATTAAAAATCAAAAAAATATTATCGCTGAGCTTAAATATAAGATAATTATGAATAACAATTTTGTTTTAATAGTTCGATAGTAAAATATTTCTCAATATTCATTCATATATCATGCTAAAAATAGGTTTAAAACTGTGCACTGTGTCTAGAATTAGTCGGAAATATTGACTTCATAACCTTGATACAGTATTTTTCAATTGGAAGTGGACACAAGCAGATAATGTTTTGCATTCTCCAAATTCAACAGAAATGATACACACACTCTCATAAATAGAAGCTCAGATACAATTGCGCATTTCAAAAGCTCAATTTGAACTGAATGACGAGACCCAAGAGTGGACACTCCGAGTAGTTGGAGTTAAAGACGTGTGTAGCTGAAGCTCAGCAAAAATCCCCTGATTGCCCCTGTATTTTGACATAATAGCCAGGCACCATACTTTTCCTCTCTACCCTTTTGACAGGAGGTGGAAAATTGCAAGCCACTCACTAGGCCCTAAGGCTTATTATGCCCTGCCAACTGTTGTTGTTGTTGTTGTTGCCGTTGTTAATAACAAGCGATAATAATCAACTTCCGTGCTGAAGGCGCTTATGTGAAAGGGGAAGTGCCATGGAAATGGGATAGGAGCAAAAAGGGGGGAGGGAAATGGAGGAAAACTTTGCATACTTGAAGGCGCCGCCAAGCACTAAAAATTATTTTACCATACATTTTGATATATGCTAATATTATGCACTGATCCCGTCACCCTTCCTTCTCTTTTTTCTGTCTCACCCCTTAAATGGAGTAAAAAAAAATGAAAGAATGAAGAAAATATAATACTGAAAAATGTCGAAGTTGCATCACGATAACAACGAAATGTATCACGTGCTAATTTATGTTTTGTGTTAAAAATTGAAAATGTGTGTGTGCTGCATTTGAAACTGGACAACAGAGTATAGAGAGGTTTGTTTATTTTTGCATTATTTGCAGTGCATCTGCATCAGTTTGGCAGTTTAGTGCTGCATAACCTCAGGCGCGTAAACATAAACAAAGCTTGACCTTGTGTGTGGTTTTTCACATGACAACCGCAGTTGAGGCACTGAGACAGCTTTTATGACACACACACACACAATTTGCACACCATTTAACAGCTGATTATACAAATTGTGGAGAATACATTTTTTTTTGGGAAACAGGAGAAAGAGAAGTGGAGAAAAAGAGAAAGAGAGACAGGAGGCAGGCCGACTTTGCATGTCCGAAACCATAAACATAATATACGACAATGAGTTCTCACTGATGCGATAAACAAAGTTCCCTCAGTAGCGTTTATTATGTGTCATAAATTGAAGTTGTCAACTGCTGAGAGTGTGTAAATAAATCCCCAAAAGTATGCAATGCTTTTCTTTTAGACTTACCCAAAATGACAGCAGAACTTGTTGAAGTTGCACCAAAATCTGTTGAACAGATCTTTATCAAAGGGCAAAATACTTATAGATTGATAAGCTAAAATTGTGGTTGAATTGGCTTATACTTATCTTATATCCATTGCATGTGAATCGGCTTCAAAATTTGAGCCATAAATAACTCTCAATGAGAATTACAGTCAACTTTCTGGCGGCCACAACTGACAGAAACCATTTTAAAATGACATTTCATTAAAATTCTTTACGTTTTTTGTTTTTTCTGTGGTTTATATTGATTTTTACATAGTTCAGTGCAAAGGAAAGGAAAAAGCGAGGAGCCGGCTCGTGTGTCCTTTGCTCAATATGCACGCCCTGAACTTAGGTCGTGCTACACGTAGTTGTCCTTAAAACTAGACGAGAGACAACACTAAAATGTCTAGTAAATAGGCATAGCAATATTATTAATAATTTAGAGCATGCGGCCCCATGTCAGTTTAGATGTCAGCTGCCTTGGCTGTGGCTTCTACCAAGAACTATAGCCTATGCACAGGCATATAAAAATCTTATTTGTTGGGTGAAGCCCTAGCAAGGCTTTAAGTTTGTGTGTGTCGCCAATGAAAGTACTATTTGTAAAGCTAATTGGTATAGTATTTGTGTGTGTGTTTGTCTATGTGAATGAAAATTATACATAATTTCTAGTGTCTCCATGTGAACATAAATAAAATGAGCAAAGGAACAGTTTCCTAGGGGCTAATTTACAAGTCTATTTATAAATCTATAAGAATATATCTAAATACATGTTTTAGTTAATTATTCAAAATAAAAAAAATTATTTGTTTAATGATAATTATAAGAAAGGGTTTTTGTATATTCTTAATCCAACGGTTTAACCGAAAAAATTCTTTCCGCTGTACCGAAACCCCCAAACCGAAACTCTTTAAACCGAAATAACCGTTAAGTAACCTATTCATTTATAAAGGTTAATTTCGGTTCTGGCTGTCGCAGGTACTGATATTTTTGAACTGCCATAACTTTGTCAAAACTCAATTAATTTTCATGCGCCATGTAAATTTGAGCATGATTTTACCTCTTAATTCGTTCTGCATTTAAATTTTGTTAATTTTTAAAAATTTTGGAAAATCGAATTTTTTTGAAAATTTACAGTGTAACCCCTTTGTCTTTTTTGATTTTTTCGAAAAATTCGAATGTTAAGAATGAACAAAATTTAAATGCAGAACGAATTTAAAAGTAAAATCATGCACAAATTTACATTGCGCATGGAAATTGATTGAGTTTTGACAAAGTTATGGCAGTTCGAAGTTATCAAAAATCTGTAAAATCAAATTAATCGAAATATTCATTCCATTCCAGTAACCAGATAAAATTATAATCCAAATTATAATTGAAGTGTTATATATTAATAAGGCCCGATAAAGTACCACAATTTATGTATATCCTTGTAATTAATCACAATCTATTTTCATAGTCTTAATATATCGATAGTGTGAAATGCGTACCTTATTTATTATTAAAAATATTTTTCAAAAATTTAATGCCACCAGTATCTTCAAATTCAATATACAAAAATACAATATACAATATATATATTCAAATATACAAAAAATAATTAACATTTTTTGTATAGTGAAATTAATTCCGTGTAATTTATATGTTTTCTCAAAGAGTTTTAAAAAAATCGAACAATTGTATATTTGTTTTTTTGTATCATTTGATTTGATTAAATACATTTCAAATACTTGTGTGATATTTCGTCTCCCTTGAAATAATCTCTTCTGTCCCTGAGATCTGTTGTTGACAATTAATATTTCTAAATTTAATTTAAGTCAGATACCCTCAGAATTAATTGAAATCGATCTTTTCATTTGAGAACTTATCCAATTTTAAGCATAATAAAATGAGCTGTAACTTGAAAACCGAAAAGTAGGAACCCAATTACAACTGCATTGCGTCAGAGTCATCCTATCAGCTTACATGTCACATGCACTCAACCTAATGGTAGGCAATAGAAATGGCGACTGCAACTATTTCAGACTGAGCAGACATATCCATCCGACTTCATATAGTAGAGTACTGCACGATTTTGTGCTTTATTTACGAGGCAGAAGGCAGCCCACACACCACACACTCAAACACACTCACACACACTCACACACGATGCGGCAGGCACAAACGAAACATTTCATTTCCGTTCCATAAACAGTTTTGGCCCCGGGGCAACGTTTAAATGCCACAGCAAAAGCAAAAATGAAATGAAATGAGCAGAGAGCACTACAACAGGAGGCAGATAGAGAAGGCAGCAGCAGCAGGCAACACACGGAGGCAACAGACGGAGGCAACAGCCCACGGCAACATGCAACACCTTCGCTAGATAGTTGCAGGTCCTAGTTAATTTCTACCAGCTGCTTCCCAATACAATTTACACAGTCTGAACACGCAAAACTCTTTGCAAAAATACCGAGTACGCCACGGGGGCAACCGGGTAGAGGTCAGAGGGTATGATTCTCGGGAAAATGCCTGGGCCCAATGGGCGCTTTAAACTTGAAACTTTTTAATTTAACGTATTTTCGACGGCATGATTATTGTTTGCTTTGCTGGCCTGCCATTGTTTTTGTAGTTTCAATTCTGTTTTCAAGTACTTTTCTTGAACTTTCCGCTGTTTACACGCATAAATAACAACAACAACAAGCTGGATAAGTTTATGGCAATAGAGGCGCGCTAATGACTGCCAATTACCAGAAGCAGGAACAATCAACAATCAGGCACAGTAACTGAACCCAAAGGGGCTTGGATTCGGTTCATTGCTTACTGGGCATTTTCCTGTGCAAACTCTCGCATTCCATTTAAGTTCAAGTTTGTATTATAAAAGTTAGCAGAATATATAACAGTTGAATCATAGTACATCTTCCTCCTACAGCTGCCAGTTTAAAGACATGTGAAAAATAAAGATATATTAAAACAAAAATCGGCAATAAAGATAACGAACCGAAAGTGATTAATAATCGCCCGAAATGTTCACAATATTTACCCGAAGACTTAAGCCGGCTTACGCCTGGAAGTATGCAACAAATGTTGTAGTGCTTATCATATTAATGTGCCAGAAATGCAATCTGACGAGGGTCGATGTGCCAGCCGAAGTTATTGGTAAGTAAATGCATTTAAAGTATACTATATTCAGTTATTCCTGTTACCAATCCATCAATTTCTTTAAATGCTAAACTCTATGTTAAGAGACATGACAAAATTTAAAATTTACTGAATTTAAACTGCATAAATTGGTATTAAAATTTATTTATTTATTAGAAAGGTTTCAAAAATTAATAATATTTGTCCCAAATATTTCATTTTCAAAATAAGACAAGCTGAAGAGAAAGATAACAAAAAATCCAAAATAACAGAAGAAGAATTTTTGTCTCAAAAATAATAACTTTTGACTAAAAATCCGCCAGCAATCATAATTTGAAACAATATCTACTCTCAGTTTTAAAATTAATAAAATTTGTACATTTGACGTAAGCTAATTATATTAACAGATATAATTATACCTTAAACAAATAAACTAAGTTCCATATAGAATAGAACAGGAGAAGTAAAACTAACAACAATGAAAAGTAACTAAATCGCATTACTGTCACAGTAATCCCCTAAAAAAACAAATGCATAATATCCCTATTAATAACTGATATATTTTCATACAATATTTCCACTTAACAGATACAAAGGGACAAAAATAGTATGTGTTAACAATACGAAAAAATAATAGTAATAATAATAATGATTCGAATGATAATCAGCCTGCTGTTGATATTATATATTTTTCGATTAAATGCCAATTAACTTTGATTCAAGGATATTATTAATATGATAATATAACCACTCTGCTCTATTACAGTTGATCCAAAATTTAGTTATCCAATTGCAAATGTGACAGCGCCAGTGGGACGTGACGCTTTCCTCACGTGTGTGGTGCAGGATCTGGGACCATATAAGGTAGGCCTCACCCCAAACCAGCTCGAAGATACCCCAATCAACCCCTCCCAACCCCATCCCATGCCATCCAAGCCCCACTCAGCCCCTGGCTCAATTACACACTCAATAAGCAGCCACAAGAACCCAACCAGTCGCATTAATATTCATTAGCATTTTACCTGGAACCAGACGGCGCATTCGTAATCTCAAAGACCAAATCTCGACACCCCAAAAACAACGACAACAACAGAGACAACAGCGAAAGCAGCAAACATTGAATGGAAATGAAAGTGAAAATAAAAACATAAATAGGAATATGCAGAGCTTAGCAATAACAAAAGCGAAAATCACATAAAAAGTAATTGAAATATGAATGAGAAGCAGAAGCAAAAGTACGAGTATAAAGAGAATGAAAATGAGAATGTGTTAAACGAAGGGCCGCCAAGTACTAAAGATTCTTGAATTCGTCGCTTCATCATCGTTTTCTGAAACAGTCTCTGTATGTGTGAGAGAGAGAAAAATGTATAGATAGAGTGAGAAGGGAGTAAGTGGTAAAGTACCATTGAAGCGCAAAGCTTTGTTCTGTCATCATTTCATATCCCTCTCTCTGAATCTCCATCCTGAAACACTGCCATGCACAATTAAGCGATGTTCTGCTCAAAGATAATTGAGCAGGCACTTGGGTGTAATTACTTATTTTACGCTGACAGCAGAAGCAAAAGTTAAATTCAATTCAGTGCGTAAATAATTTATTAGCCCACTCCATTGCCCAAATATTAGGAACACTTATAGATTAGATTTATATATTTATAAATTGAAATTACTTAAATAGCTTCACGTGTTAACATGTCAGCTCAGCTGAGCACCCAAATTGCTTTCCCAACTCTGCCACATTTACACATGCAAAGTGCCGCAAAGGGTTATGGAATCTGGGGAATTCGTTACTATACGGATATACGAAATATATGTAATACATATTTCTCTCTCAGCTTGCACACTGCGTGCTTTATCGCATAATAATTTACCAGTGTAATTGTACAATTACTGGGCCTATATGTATAAATGTGCGTGACATAGCGGCGAGCTAGTTTACTTATAAGTGAACATTTCAAAAATAGTTCTTGGAATAGATTTTGTTTTGGGTTTTCTATTTTTTTTTGTTTTGATAATTGTACATACGTGCTCACAATACATAATTTAAAAACTAAAGCTGTAGAACTATTATACTAGAGAGCATACTCATTACAGAATTATTTCTTATGTTTATTGCATTTTTGTTTGCATCCAAAAACAACAAATATACAAAGGAGACATCAATCTCTATTAAGACTCAGAGTGAGGATGCTTAAAGCATGTTTGAGTGAATTTCTTGATCAAGTGAGATTGAGATCGTATTTATAAAGAATATATAGAAATATATCCAAGTAAGAGGGCTTTAACTGAGTGTGATCAACAAGATAATTACTCTGTTAGTAGTTCATTCTGACTTATATGTAATTTTAATATCCATTATGATATTACCAGTGTTTATGGTAAAAACATATAATAAGTTTCATTTAATTTGCTTTCCGCTTCGACTTCTAAAAAATGTAAAGTCAAAGTCAAAGTAAATCTAACAGTTTTTAAACAGTCTTTAAAAACTTATAACTTTCAAAAATGTTGCTTTTTAAATATCTAGTAGAAATAAGACAAAATTTCACGACTTTTACTGTTTTTTAAATACTCGATATTACATACTCCCTTTCAGGTTTTTTATTTATTTCATCTGTCATTTAATTAAGCTTCTTGTAAATGTTCTAATATTTATTTAATCAAAATAAGCAACTATACATATATAATATAGACATTAAAAATAACAAATAAAAAAAAGGAAATCTACATGCATTGATTTAAAATTTTAAATAAAAAAAATGCATTCATTTATTTTTTCTGTTAACAAAATGAGAGATTAAATCGTAAATGACTGAAAAGTGCAATATTTATTTAAATTGGAGCACGACACTTAATAAATACAAATAATTAATTTAGTTAATAATTAATTGTTTATAATATTGACGCAATTGGTCAATGTTTGTGCTTTAAATAAAAGCATTGTTTAAATATAGTATATTAATGTGAGCCAAATGTTATTAGTATATTAATGTGAGCCAAATGTTATTAGTAAAAAAAAACAGCTGCTGGCTCCCACCCAATAAATATGAGTCATATATACCTACCCACTAATTGAAGAGGGAACCACTAATTAAACGCCCCCCAATGGTGTCCAATTTCCCACACAGGTTGCGTGGCTGCGAGTCGACACACAAACGATTTTGACCATACAGAATCATGTGATAACCAAGAATCAACGGATTGGCATTGCCAACTCTGAGCACAAGACCTGGACAATGCGTATCAGGGACATCAAGGAGTCGGATAAGGGCTGGTAAGCTTTCCCACTGATCTCGATCCCACTAAATTACTGATCCACAACTACATACATATGTACATCTATAATTCCCAGGTACATGTGCCAAATAAATACGGATCCAATGAAAAGTCAAATGGGCTATTTGGACGTTGTGGGTAAGTAACCAAAAGACATGCATCAAGCGTCCAGGACGCTGCAATAAAAAAACTTTTTCTTTTCCATTTCGTTTGTCAAACAATCATACGCCTCGTTGCCATGACTCAGAGCCATTGTTCGAACCGGTATTCGCATTCGCTTCCCACGAATAACTGTGCACAACAAAAAATAAAAGTATGGCTACAAGAAAATTAGGGTAGTCGACTTGCAGATATTCTATAATAAGCTTAGACCAACCAAAACACCACTTTGCACTCAAAAACCCAGTCCAGTTAATACCAGGGTCCTAAAATTACAGTTACCCAAAGAAAATATCCTACTGTAACCTGAATTATCTATCTATTTAGTCGTAATTATCAAAATGAGCAAAAAACTTATCTTTATTATTTATAAAATATACATTAATTTTAATTCTAATTTCTAACTTTTATTTAAAAAATTTCAATATAATAATTATAATCCAATTTTCATTCAAAAGTTTTGAAATATATCTAATATTTAATTTTATGTAATCAAAATTAAATGAAAATTAATTCGAATTAAAAAATCAAACCAGATAAAAATTATGTAGATGAATTGGAGTATCTGGATTATTATTTATTTTTAATTTGTGCGTTCAATTTAATTTTAACTTTTTAAAAACAAATAAGTAATAATTTTATCAACTAAGTTATTAATGCTGATCAAGTGAATGTTCAAGTTGATATACCCATTTATTCGTGACAGTAATGGGTATATAAATAAATCCGCCACGTTGCCAACAAAACGTTTCCGCATCGCGGCAACAAGAGAACGGAATTGAGTTCGCTTCGTGGTTTATGAAATTTCAGTGGCTAATGCATACAACGAACCATGGAAAAATCGAGTGACCGACCGACCCTGATAGAACCCCTTCCTGCTACACCTGCACTTGCACCTGCACCTGGAATTGCTCCCGCCCCATCAATTGTGACTGCTTAAACGTGTTTAACCGTCCAGTGAACCGCAGAAATTGTTGATTTTGAATTAAAACGGTGCAGCAAAAGCAGACGTAAGAAATGCGTCCGGCCTAGGCCTTGTGGGTTGTTAGCTTGATGTCCATTTGTGGTCTTCACGCCCCCATTCCACCACTCCCCCTCTCCACAACACAGTGTACTCTTGCCTAAATACCTTTCGCTGGCAAATCTAAATCAACGCGCTAAATATTTTAGCCACCATGCAGCCGTTTCTGAGTTGGTGGCAAACACGAAAAAGTATAATCAACTGTGTGTATTTGCAGTGGATAATCAGCGCACCACAGCAACACAGCGGGCACTCGACGGGTGGTGCCGAGGGGGTGAGTGAAGGGGGTGCCTCTATACGGGACGGGGAAGGGAGGCGATGGCGATGGCGGATCGTGCAGATGATTTTCGTGACCAAGTGCAGTTAAACAGCCGACGACAAACGGCAGCGACCGCTCAGTTAGCAGCTCCGTCCGTTCGAATACCATTTGCCACACACAACCACACACACACACACATGCATGCATTAATACTTATACATATATACAGATGTACTGACAAAATGTGTATGTTGCATACACGCGCACCTATTCAAAAGGTATTCGACATTTAAGCTGATGAGATTTTCATAGAGACAGTGCGAAAAAAACACACTTGCCATTTGAGATTTCAGCACACAAGTTTTGATTTGATGAAATGTGCAATTGATAGACGAGACAACTTAACAGTAGTATGATAGGAGAATACTGGTCAAAAGTTCTTAAGTCTAATGAAAATTAATTTGATCGTACTTACTTATAAAGCATACGCTTTTTGTGATACTGATACTGTAAGGATAAGAATAAAGCACAATCGTAAATCAATTAGGTATTTTTTATGTTTTTTAATTAATATTGCTAATTTAGTAGCAACGTGATCAACTCTTTGTGCAATCTCTCCACTTAATGTTTATTCCTTCTTCCTCTTATTATTTTAGCGTTGCCAGACTGTTAATTTACTTATGGTAATAACACATTATGGGTACTCCTTCTGTTAACTTAAAATTCTTATATTTATGTCTTACCATTAATAACATTTTCAGTATATTTACATATATCTTACAATACAAAAACTTCTGCTGTACAACATCATGATTGATCTCCAATAAAATTATAATTATATTTTGTTTGACATTATTTTTGTTAATAAAACACTTTTCACTATAAATTGTTTTTTCAAAAAATTAAAAGAATGTTATCCGTGATGATAGAAATCAAAATTTATTTTTAAACAATTCTTTTTAGTATAACATAAGAATTCATAAGTTTCTTTTGCATTTCAAAGTATTTTCTAAGAACTGTATCATCTATCATCACAGATTGATTTAAAATTTAATATTATCCAACATCAAAAATCAGAAATTGTTATCTTTGTTGTTGATATTTCTGCCAGTCTTCACCCGCGGTGAATGTCCAGTTCATCCCTTGTCTGACCCTCGCTCCCCTCGCCATGGTTCTAACCTTGGCCACTTAATGACCGTTCAGTGGTCAGCCGAGTTCAGCACACAGCTGGATATAACAGAGCTGCCCACCACGGTTCCCTCGGCATAACAAGCTCTTTGTCAACACCAGCACATTTTTTGGTCATTTACCGACCACATAATTGCGGCGTATTATATGCATATAGTACAAACAACAGGCGCCTATTTACCCTACATCCCGCTCCCAATTTTCCACCCTTCTCCATCATTGTTCATTCCCCCTGATACTTGAACGCCATTATTACGTTCTCTGGTTCTGGTTCATAGGTTTTCCGCTGAGGTCGCGCACATTCAACGCCGTGTCCCAGGCCATATAATATACCATATATAATTTTGTTTTTATGAAAAGTTTGTCTTTTCGAACAAAGGCGCAGACAAGGACTCATTTGGCTGGCAAGGATATCATTTGGGACATACTCGTATTATACGAATATGAGTATGAATATGAATATGAATATGAATCAGCTTGCCAGCTGAGTGAAAAATTAATGCAAATTATTTATATTTTACAAATTTTATATAATTATTTAAAATGCGTGACAATGCAGCTAATATCACTATCTCACTCTCTCATTTATCTCTCTCTCTCTCTCTCTCTTTTCATGTGATTTTTAAAAATATATATTTATATGTTTGCTATAAACATTATCTGACGACGAAAACGATGAACGTCTGGCTGCGTCCTCGATTGCTGTTGTTGTTGTTGCTGTTGCTGAAACAGTACCGCCGGATATCCTAGATTATCCTACAAGCACGGACATGGTCGTACGCGAGGGCAGCAACGTGACGCTCAAATGCGCTGCTACCGGTTCACCAGAGCCGACAATTACATGGCGACGTGAAAGTGGAGTGGCCATCGAGTTGGCCAACGGCGAGGAGGGTAAGTCAGCAGCATTGCCAATGGCTCTGGGATTCCGTTTTTGGCTCTTGCACTACGTATCACTATGACCATATGCATGCAATGTCCTCCCTCTCTCCCTCTCTCCCTCTCTCACACTGTCATTTTCTCTCTATTTGTGGGTGTGTGTGTTTGTGTGTGAGTGGTAAGTATTTTTTGCTGTTGTTGCTGCCCGCCGTATGAGGTTTGCCAGCCAACATTTTGGAGTACTTTTACACAAAAAGGCAGAGAACAGCCACTGGGTTATGGCCCAGCAGACAAGTACAGCACAGAGCTATAGAGCAGCGGGTACGTGGCCATCACACTAGCACCTGTTCCTACCTGCATACTATTTTTGCGAGTGTCGATTTGTTGCTGGCTACGAAGCAACCGCTTCGTCCTTCTTCATTATCCCCACTGACTCGACTCAGACTTGTGTTTGATGGCTGCACTGACAGAATTAGCTCGTGGTTAGTCAGTTTGTGGGCCTGTTGCAGCCGTTTTAATTGGCCTTGGAGGGTTTGCGAGCGGGGTTAACAAACTGAAACCTTGTTGGAGCTTTGATTTAGGGCAACTTCGTTGTAAACTTCAACAGAATGTTGCCAAATCTGTTGAGTGTCCAATAGTTCAACCATTTTGTGAATACACGATTACGAATGAATCCAAAATAATTCACGCTAAAATGAATATGCATATTTTTTTCATCCTGGAAAACATTTTCGAATACACTAAAAAATTCACTAAAGAGTACAATCATGAATAAATTCAAAACTAAAATAAACATACATATTTTGGCATTCACGAGAACATTCATGGATACACTCATTACGGCACTCAAAAATGTGCTCATAAAAACATGTATTATAATCAGGTATTAAAACCGAAACGAATATCGGTTTCAGTTACGGTTTCGGTTATGCGCGAATTAAAGTTTTCGGTTATCGGTTATGCAAAATCTCAGAGTATCGGTTGCGTAACGGTTATCGCTTTTTTATAAGTTTCGGTTTAAAAATACCGGTATGGTTACGGTTCACAAAAAAACAAGAAATTAAGGTTTTCGGTTGACCAAAATAAGTAGCTTTATTCATTGTTTTACATGAAAAAAGAGTTAATGAAAATATCAATTATTATGATTTTACTGATATTTGAAATCTTTGAACTGCCGTAACTTTGTCAAAAGTCAATCAATATTTATGCGCAATGTAAATTTGAGCATGATTTTACCTCCAAATTCGTTCTGCATTTAAATTTTTTTCATTTTAGAAAATTTTTGAAAATCGAATTTTTTCGAAATTTTACAGTGTTACCCCTTTATCTTTTTTAATTTTTTCGAAAAAATTCGAAGTTTCAAAATGAACAAAATTTAAATGCAGAATTAATTAAAAAGTAAAATCATGCTCAAATTTACATTCCGCATAAAAATTGATTAACTATTGACAAAGTTATGGCAATTCAAAGTTATCAGTACCTGCGACGGCCAGTACCGAAATTAACCCTTATAAATCAATCGGTTACTAAACGGTTATTTCGGTTTAAAGAGTTTCGGCTCATGTGTTTCGGTACAGCGGAAAAATATTTTTTCGGTTACGGTTTCAGTTACGGTTACAAATTTCAATCGGTTATTACCGGTTAAAGGTTACGGTTTCGGTTAAGGTTTTAATCCCTGATTATAATTATAATATTTGTTATAAATATGAAAAATCATATAAATATATAATTCAAGAATATAATTTATTTATTTAATATAGAATTTTAATAAATATAAGCACCCAAGAATACATCAACACACTTATGAAAACACTCAAAAATATATCAACTATTGTCGTATCGTTCAAAATTTCTTTCAGTGTATTCCGTTGCATGAAATACACCACATAAACAAGTCCAGCCCCATCAAAGTCCACACGAAAGGCCAAAATCAAAGGTTGCCTGGAAAAAGGCACGTAAAAAAAAATGAAAACCCGTGAACACGGAAAAAAGCCACAGCGGTCAAAAGATAAAACAAAAGCAAAAACAAAAATCAGCATAAATAGAACAAAAGTTGGCAGAATGACCTTTTCAGTTTGGCTTAAAATGTCTGCCACCCTAAACCAGGGCTGGACAGGAGCCATTGAATTACCTGCAATGCTTTTCAAAACGCGATGTGTGTTTGTGTGTGTTCCCATTAAGTATGCTATTCGTGTGAGAGTCATTATCACTAAATCATTGTGTTTGTAACATAATTAAGAAATTAACTTGAATTTTATTCTCGAATTATGAAATTAAGAGTGTTGTTATAAATTATTGGATATTTAAATATGTCACTGCCTTTGTGACGTTTTAAAGTTAACATTTTCGACCACATTAAGTATACGTCATTTTCTATATGTCAATTGTATATATTGTATTGATAAAAATAATATAATAATATTTAGTTTCAAGTATTAATATAAACTCCACAATTAATTAGATTAATTGTTGATAATTAATAAATTATTTTATAAATAATAGAGTTAGTAAAAATGTCTAAATATCATTCAACTCTAAATTCACATTTAATGAACAATTTTTAAGCCCGATTTTTAAAAACAGTAATATTAAATTTAAAGTAATACCCCTTCAGCTTTTTAGGGTATGCCAAAGTTCGTGATTGGCTTTATAAGTATGTTCCTCGTTTTAAAATTGCTCGGACTGTTTTGTGGAGCAAAAGTTTTTTATTTGAAATTTGATTATTCGTTTTGGTTATTCGCTTTACTTGAAATGAAATCCGGGCGCAGGAGAGTAAAGTTTTTATGCTATTTTAGCGTGGCGCGACTTTGCTGTTCACTTCAAGCAAATTACACGTTTTTCGTGGCTATTACGTTTAATGGCCGCACAAATAGTGTGGCTAATAAGCAATGCGGCCATATTTGCAGCCTGTATTAAAGCCGCTGCCCTATGACCCGACCTGGGCAAATCAATAAACGAAAAATCAGCTTATTACCCGTATATATATCCAGTCGCTAACCTTTACATACGTAACAATATCAAGCGCAAACTAGCCAGCACTTCCGTTTCCGGTTCAACCAAACAAACACACAAACACACATACGTAAATAGATAGAGCATATCCATATCATCATCATGCACTGCAAGTCTGTGCAACTGCCGGCTTAACCAACAACTATGCAATTTATATAATAAAACCCGGGTTCGACTATCAAAACAGGATGTTTGCGTGGACCTTGCTGTGCCCCATTTATCCGATGTCGCCTCCTCGACATCCCCTCCACCAATAAGGACTGTACAGCATCATTAAAGTCGCTGAAAGTTTTGCGCTTTTGTATGCAACTTTTTGTTGTACAATATGAAAAAGCTTAGGCGAATGTAATAACTATCATTACATGGCTAAACATTTTGTAGATACATTTGTAGTTACGACTCTGTGGTAATTTCATAGGTGCTTGCTGCTTTATCTGGCCGTTAACTTTTGCCAACGGGTTCATTCGTTGAATGGCTTATTTGGTGAAGAACTTTAAAATGGAACGCGAACAAAAAAAACATATTAAAATTGATAATAAATAGTTTTTTATATGTTACGGAACCAAACTATATTTCTTAGAATTAATAAAAATATATTTAACATAAATATTAATCAAGTATTATTATTTATTCGAAAATTTATAACAATTAAAATTTAGTTGCTGTAATATTTTTAAAAATAGTTATCAATGTTTTTGACTACTGCCATTAATAGAATATAATTAATTAATTTGAATTAATTATTAGGTTCTCAGGTCAAATACCTAATATAAGAAGAATTACAGTGCATATACATATTTGACATTTTGTATTAAATATTTTAATATTATGATATCTATCATCTGCAGTGCCCAGCATCGAGGGTACCGATCTGGTAATACCTCGTGTGAAGCGTCAACATATGGGTGCATATTTATGTATAGCTTCAAATGGAGTTCCTCCCTCAGTGAGCAAGAGGATAACTCTTGTGGTGCACTGTAAGTATAAATAAAATATTATTATAAAAGTAACATGTATAAATTTAATTATTTAGTTTTCATTTAATGAAAGAGTAAATTCCAAATTTAAATTTAAGATATTAGTTTAAATTAAAACTAATTTAATAAATAACTTATCTTTCAGTTCCACCAATGATCACAGTGCAGAATCAACTCATTGGCGCGGTCGAGGGAAAAGGAGTTACTCTTGAATGCCAATCGGAGGCATATCCCAAGTCCATCAATTATTGGACCCGTGAACGTGGCGAGATTGTGCCGCCAGGTGAGTGTAATTAATAACCAAAATTAAAAATTAATATGATTAAAATGGAAATTACAAAAAGTTACTTAATGGATCATAGAATAAAAGTGTTGCTTATTTGCTGTCAGTTGTCTGTTTTTTATTATCGTAAGTTGTTAAAATTGTCAGTTAAAATTTTATAATGCATCACAAACACATTAGCTTTCCTGAAACCATATCTGCCCCTATTGGGACAGTGGTTTTACCCAACAGCAAAATAGAGTTAACTGATGGCCGTTGAGCACACAAAAAAAAAGTTTTTAATTAGCTGATTTAGTAATACGAGTGTGAATTATATTTGTGACCCTCTAGCTCTTGCTTATACCGTTGTGGGGTAGCCAAACCTAATGATGGTTGTCTGCCACACTGCTGCGGTTTCTCGACTGTCTGGGACATGCGTGTTTTGGACTGCAAGAGGAGGGAACTCTAGCTCAAATTCCAAATACGGCTGCGATTCGTTTCATTTTAATTCTTTTTATAAACGCAAATAAATTTCATTTACATTTTGTTCTGGGCACTTTTTAATTGGCAGCTCAAAAAACAGTAGAGCAAACGCCTACACCCCCATAGCCCCGGGGCTTCCCCTCAGCTCTCCACACATGGAGTGTGACATGAGTTCGTGCATAAATTTAATTCCTGCCTGGCTGTCAGTGACATTGTTGGGAACTTTGCATACATTTTGTGGCAATGCAGATGACATGGCTTAAATGATTTAAGAATGCAAAAATTCAATTAAATATTAATTAGTTTAATATTTTAATGAATTATAAAACACATCGAACTATCTTTGCAGGCGGCAAATATTCAGCAAATGTCACGGAAATCGCCGGATATCGTAGCTCGATGAAACTACACATTAATCCCCTCTCACAGGCCGAATTTGGAGCCTATCGTTGTGTAGCCAAGAACTCACTGGGAGATACCGACGGCACCATTAAGCTTTACAGTAGGTACAGCTCAAATTTAGTTGACTTTTAGATCTTTTAGTCTATTCTTACTACAGGAATACCACCCAATGCCGTCAACTATGTGGAAAGCTTTGATGCACGTCACAAAGGTAAGTAAAAGTGGGAACGGAAAATCTTTAAAGATGGAACAATTATGGGGTGGATGTGACTTCAATTCAACTGTCGAGCCAACACACTTATAAGAGATTTCAGAGAAGGCGCGAGAAAAGCGAGATTTAATAGCCACTCGGCATAAATTTCAGATGAGCGGCAAATATTTCACTTTGCCTCACTGAAATCATAAAAATGAACTGGGAGAAAAGGCATAAATAATTCATTTGGCATGCAAATCCGTTTGAAATCGTCAGGTGAACCTGGCCGTAAGGCCAAGAAGGGGACTGTAAAATGGAAAATAGAAAATGGAAAAGCAACAAAACTGAATATGCATTAAGAATAAACTAGTGTTAGTAGGAGTAACTGGAAGATACTTTCTGAAAGCCGCTAAACTAAACCGCAAATTCAATAATTTTCCCACGAAACACAGGCAAAAAGCGTACGAAAAGCTCCGAAATGTATCATTCATCCAGGGCGCAGGAGCACAGCGGCGAGGACACCGAGAATCCTGGCAAGCGAAAAGGTAAGCCAAGTCGATGTCCTCATCCCCAGTTGGGTGTGCGTCGCACCGATTAGGGTTACGGTCCATATTTCAAGCATTTATGGACGAACCAACTCCTCCCTTTCCCGCAGTTTAACCTACAGCTTAACAGGCCACTTGAGACAGGGCGAATGCCATAAAAATAAAAGTAACCTAGGTAGGAACATTGTGAGTTGAGCGGTTTTTCACCGCTTGTTTAACAGATTTTCACACTAATTTGCCAGCCACAAGACCAATACAAATTCTGGAATATAAGAAAAGCTTGTGCAAATAAGATGAAATAAAAAACGTTTCATACTTTTTGGGGCAGGTAAAAGTTTTGGTTTCTTGGAACCCGCATAATTGTATATCAATAAACACGCTCGGTTTGGCTTTATGGCAATTTAATGATTTGTAAATACTTGGATACAATCAAATAAATTCTTTTGTGGCCGAAATTCCAGAAGGAGGCAAGAGAGAGAGAAGGAAAAACCGCATTTGAAGGATGGGCAATAAAGTTGAGCTTAAGTGCCAGAAGTTTTTTCCCCTCTTCTTCTATTTTTATAGCCTAATTGAGTTGTGTATTTGAATGCAAAATGAAAAATGTGGTGAAACGTGAGTTGCATTTTCTTTACTTGAGGTTTTACGCTGTAAGTTTGAGGTTAGACTGATGGTTTTCAGTTAGCTAGAATGTTATCTAGTGTGATATGCGGCTGAGTAAATAAGTTTAAGTTTTCAAATTTTTTAAGGTCTGCTTTGGACATATGTATGACAAGTTTGAGGTAAGGTTTAAATTATTTTTAAATATTTTTATTGTTGAGTTTCAGAAGTTAAAGTACTGATCAATTATAAGATTGAGATTAGGTTGAATTAAAGGGTATTACAGGATATAAATAAAGGTATTTAAGTCCGCTTGGCAACTGAAGAGATACAATGTAGACTATCTGCACTTCATTTCACTGACTTTTGATTTACTGTTGCTTGACTGATGGGTGGGAAATGTTGGTGTTGATGTTGGTTCAACATGAGGTTAATCTTGTCAACTGGCAGTTAAGGAAATCACTGGCCAGCTAATCAGAAGAACTGCTTCCCGACACCCACAAAAATCACACGAGAGCTTAACCAATTTCCGCAGTTAAACCGCCAAGCCCATTAACATTTTCCACTTTTCTTCAACACCCTTCAACCGCTCTCTTCTATCTTTTTCCATCTATTTCTGCGCTTCCCCGTAGCCGATTTGAGTCTCAGTGCGGAGAGCATTGACAGCATGTATGGAGCGTCCTCAGCTGCGTCACAGCATTCCAAACGTCCCAGACAGACGCTGAGCTGCCTGTTCCCGCTGCTGCCGCTTGTGGTGATGCTGCTGCTGATGGGGATGACGTCGACATCGTCATCGGCATCGTCATCGTCATCGTCGTTGGCGACATTGACGAGGCAACTGCGAAAAACTCAACTGACATTGTTGCCACAAACACTGACACATGTTTGACATAGACGCGAAGCGCTCACAGAGATTAAGCTGAATCCGGAAGAGGAGTTCGATATGGAGATGTTGCTGCCAATGTTGGCAATGCGATGATGGCGCTTGGCTTGATTAAGTTTGTCAATGCCAAAAAAGCCAAAATGCAGTTGCTGATTTATGGCAAGTGGTTATATAGCATACATACATATATACTTACCATACATACATACATACATATATCATATCGTATGTATGTTGAAGATGGTCGGATCACCACACATCTTGTAGCTACTAATAAATAAGTCAAACAGGCTTCCTAATCCCTACGCGTGCATGTTCGAGCTGTTGAATTCTATCGTTAAGTACGAGTATAGCTTAAATTGCTTAATTGTAATATACGAGTATATAATATGCAAATTACAACTCTATGGCACATGTACATAGACGTACAGCAAACGGTTTTCTTTAGTTCTTTAAAAGATTAACAAAATGTCTATTGTAAATTTGTATAAACCATGTGAGACTGTATGTGTGCAAAGTAATATTTAATGGCGATCAAATTGAATGCTGAATTCATGAATAGATTTAAGACCAGGCAATGTTTGGAGCGGGCTGAGTTCAAAATAAACAAAAATATAGCAAATATACTCAGAATTACAAAAGAATTAATAAATTAATAAATAATAAATAGCTTAACAACATATACTTATAATAAAAGTAACCAGAATAAATATTTAAAAGAATTTCAACATTTTGTTAACTTCCTTCCTTCAGCTCCCTCCAAGCATTAAAATTAAAATTTATTTTTAAATGAAACCAAAACCAAAATAAAGGCATATCATTTACTTATCTTATGTATTTAGCATAGCCAACATCGTAATAAAAAACATATATCAAATATATATAAAGTTATTTGTTTGACAAGCAATTAAAAATGTACCAGTTTATAGTGTAAATTATAAATATATATACTTATTATATTAAATGCACTAATAACTATAAATTAAACACAGCTTAAATATTTAATTTACTGCAACAACTTTATAGCCAATTCATTTCAGTATAAAATAAATATTGTATATTTATTTTAAAATTTGAACAAACAAAAATATGTATATTAAATTAAAAATTGTTATAAAAAGCAAATAATATGAGTTAAACAAATACAGACTTATTTCGCCTGTCATTCTTGTCTCAATTCCACAGAAATTTCATTTCGTATTTGCGTGCTATTTCTGTGGAATTCGGTAGAACGGGGACTACAGTTGGGAATAAGTCTGATAGCTACTTATTGTATATTAAAGTGTAAGCAACACACATGTAAATGGCAAATCGACAGGAATATTTATAAAATCAATAAACTTTAAAGCGTTAAGTGAAAGAAAACTATTTGTATTTGATTTCACTTACTATGAGATTTATGTTTTATGAACTGCTTACAAAACGAATCACACAGCTCACTTGATTTTCTTTTGGCAGTCCATCAAAATGCCAGGAATGCGCATAAATTTGAAATATACTCAAGTGAACACTAAAAAATCAAATTAAAACAAGCAACTAATTCCAAATAAAACCAAAATTCTTTCATTTGGACTCCTTTAAGTGCAGGCCAGCACGCAAAATATCTGAAACAGCAACAGCAACAGAAATTGAAACAGAAACTGAACCAAAAAAGAAACCAAAAAAAAAACACTCCTCAAACGCGCAGCTAATAAAAAGCCAAGCACTTTAACTGTGTGCGTGTAAGCGAATTCATGTGTGTGTGTATTACGAGTAGTTTTTATTACATTTGTTTCCAGGAATTTTCAAACATGCCAAAACAGCTGCAACCACAGTCGCTTCCCCTCTCCTCTCTCCCCACCACCAACCACTCTTCATATTCAACGCGTTTTTCACTACCTTTTTCTTTCTGTTGGCATGTGTACTCCGGCCCTGTGTCCTGACCCAGCCACTGTCCAAGACCCATGTGAGAGTGTTGTGTGTGCAAATGTCTGTCAGTTGTTTTTGCATATAATACGTATAAATCTCAAGGTTAAAATGTAGTAAATATGCATCATAGATGCATGCATGGCTTACTAAAGCTCTTTTGCAACACTGGCTACACACACACACACACATACACAGACAGGCACGGAAGAGTAAATCGACTCACTTACCCGTATAATGTACATTTTAATAATGTCAAACCGCTATGGGGTATTAATCCTTGCTTCCTGATTGCAAAATGCGAAAAAGAAAAAGTAATCGACGAAAATGCGCAGTGAGATCAATTTTCGCATGAAAAATGTTTGTGTAAAATAGCTCCCTATAAAAGACAAATAAGTATACATATATAAAGTACTCATATGCAATTACAAACGATATTTTATCCCAAACCGAAACCATTTCAACGCTATTTTCATTTAATATGCAAGAAAAGCTTAAATAAATTCTGGAATTAATTAAATTCGTTAAAAATCTATTAAAATCATGCATTAAATGACAAGCAGCTCAAAGGATTGTATCAATCAAGTATTTATAAGCAAGTAAGAACATCTCTGCATAATAGGCTGAGCTTAAAACTGTGAGCTATTTTTTATATAAAAAAATTCTGCTGACTGAAATTGGAAAAATCAAAACAACAACAAATGCGTAATAATTACTATGATATTTCAAAGGCATGATATTAATAGGAGAGCCCAAATTCAATTATGAAAGTAAAACCGTGAACAACATGCAATTTATAAGAAACGTATTTATTGGAACCTCTGGCTACTTGCTAATTGTTACTTGAGCTCGTCTCACTTGAAATTCAATTAACAACTAGCCAGCAATTATGTAACACAACTTTTAGATACGCTACCAAATGCAGGTGAAAACAGAAAATTAGCATAATTACAAAAGAATGTGCCAAAAAGGAAAAACAACAAGGACACAGTACAATATAGAGAAAGAGAGAGAGAGAGAGGATAATGTGGGAAGGAGTGTGCGGTAGAGAGCCACCTGGCGTCAGCTGGCGGCTCTACACACAATTAACATTACTTAAATACACATTAAGGTTAAAGACGCTCAATTTCTTCATGTTTTGGGGCTATTTTTTCAACGCTGAGTTGTTTATCAGCATTTTCTGTCCGCGGAGGGGAGCTATAAAAATTGCGTGACGCAGCGAAAGAAAATATTTGAACAAAAGCAAAAAAAAAAGGAAAAGCTGAGCTAAAATAAACGATTCTGAATTAAGAAATACCCTGCAGAAAAGTGCATGTTGCTTAAGGAAGCGAAAATATTAATTTATATATTTAACTGTATTTTAAAATGTATTTAAAGTGTCAATATTACGTAAGTAATATACATACTATAAATTAAATGGATTTACTTAGTAAGCTATCATACAGATCGGTAGAATCAATTTGGCAGGTATGGTTCAAAAAATATTTCAGATTTGTTAAAATTTTAATACTGTAAAATCTGTCGAATATTGCTAGAATCGATTGTTAATTTATCTGTACTCGCTAAATTGGTATACCCTTTAGCAGTTATTTCAGGACCACAGAGTATACAAAATAAAAATACAAAGAGAAACCTGCCAAAACCGAGAGAGAAATCGGAGTCGGCGACAACGTCAGCGGAAGGGCAATGAAAATAAACACAGTAATTAAGTTAATGAGCATTTTGAGATTTATTATTAATTTTCTTTGCACGGCGACAGCAAGCAGCACCCCAAGCAAATCATTTTGAATTTTTTTCGTGGTTATTTATTATAATTGTTGGTCGCTCAGTAATTGTTGTTGCTGTTGTTGCTGTTCCTGTTGTCGTTGCTGTTGTCGTTGCTGTTGATGTTGCTGTTGCCTGCTTCTGATTTGCATTTAAAATGCGCAAATTTGCGTTAATCTGCATAAATTGTTGTTTTGTTAGCCAATGTTTGTTTTATATATTTAGCAAAAACTCTTTCCATTATTTCTGCACGTCCTTAATTGCTATTTAAATGTAACAAAATTATTTGAAATGTTCTCTTAACTTCTAGCAGGCGCCAAGAAGCCTTTATTAAATTGTTTTTTAATTTATAGTTGCCCATAAAAGTCTATGCAGACCGCACATACCATTAACATTTTGTCATTGTCATTGCTGTGATTATGGCATCATACATATGAGTTCCAGTTCCCGTTCCAGGTTCACAATGGCCCATTAGCAATTTCTGTTTTTTGCCCTGTTTACATTTTACGATATCACATTAAAGTTTATAACCCAGGAAAACAAGAAAATGGGAACAGGAACAAGGACAACAAAATGCTAAAATGTAAATAAATCGCAGGACGGTATGGAGCCCAAAAGTAGGCAATAGAAATGATATGTGTATAGAATATTGCAATATCATATGCCGAGGGGAAGATTAACTAAAATAACTTAAAGCAATGATTTTAAACCATTTCTCACTTACATAAATGAGCAGTTATATACTTTGGCATTATGAAAGTAGCCGAAGATTAACAAATGGTTGTCTAATTATACTTAGCAACGATAAAAAGCCTTAAAATAAAATTATGTTTGTATTATATTGCAACGTATTACACTAACGATGGGAAAACTCATAGCGGATAAACTTAAAATAGATTAATTGGCTGAAAAGATATGTGTATTTCCTTCAGGGAATTAATTTAGACTTCTATAAGTAAAAGTCCTCAATAAGCAATCAGCAATACTGATGAGGTCTCAAAACGATAAACATCACATGGCAGAGGTAAACAAATTGCCAAAGCTTAGTAGATAATAACAGAAACGAGAAATAAGGACGATACACTAATCACCTAAAAGAAAAGGCGCGCAAACAGTATTCCTATTAGTTAGTTAGTTAGTTGGCTCTGAACCCACATAATCATGTTTGGGTCTCGCTCTCTTTTGTCATGTAAACAAAACTACAATTAATCAAAGATTTCACCTTGCTGGACTTTATTACACGCAGCTTTGGTTAATTGCATAAATAAAGTCCAAGCAGAGAGAGGAGCTTAATTAAGCCCCCGACTAGTCGCAGACTCAAACTCCCCATGGAGCTGACAAATAAATAATAAAAGCACAAATTGACACACACACTAGCGGGACAGTGGAATATATATCCTGGTAGAAAAAGTTTACAATAGACAAGCATACAAAGTGGTAAACAAGGAAGTTTCGTTAGGGGGACATTTATATTTAAGTTCGAAATATTCTTGCTTCTCGAAAAACCATTACAAAGGCAAGGCCAAAGGTTATCGAATGGCCCAGAGTGCCCAGCTTGAGTTTGGGGCTTCTCCTGAGGGTCGAAATGGCAGGCATTTATTAATAATCTGTGCAGGAGAGACAGGGAAAGAGACGGAGATGGAGACGGAGACATAAGGGGACAGAGACGGAAATATCCACTTATATGAAATGTCCGTGGTCTGTAATTAAACCGATTATAATTGCTATTGCTGGGATATGTGCAAAATACACTGAGATAAACTGCATTAAAGTAGAACTACTGAAAATTAAAAAAGCATATTTACATCGAAGGAAATAAGCTGGAATTGGTTATATTAATAAAGAATTTCGCCTAATAATGTTATTGTAATATTATAAATTATTAAAATATAAAAAAGTTCCATTTAATTTAAAAGGGACTTTAATCTTTTGATTTATAGAAAATCGGGAGCTAAATTGGATTAATTAGTCAAAAAATACTTAAATATGCTTTTCTCGGAAAAGTATTAGTTGAAACTAGAAGCGAATACGCTGAAAATCAAGTGTGAAAACTCGGCATTTATTTGATCGATGGTTATAACAGTTTGAAAGCTTCTAACTTTTAAAATATACTCCCTTTCTGCAATTAATTGTTCAACTTCAAATAATGAACTTTCAAAGCTAGCAAGCTTTTCACGAGAACTTGAATTATTGAACTTTAAAAGCTTCAAAAATGAACTTTAAATAATTGTTCAATAGCTCGTCATATAACCCACAACTTATGAACTTTGAACCTTCTCTTCCTTTTTTTTTGTCTATGCAACTATTGGTTTATTGAAACATCGGTGCTCAAAATGTAGTGAGCCAACCAATATGTCAGTAAACAAATATATATATATATATATGGGGCTTTGTTGTTTTTTTTGGGTGGGTACCATTATCACCACCGATCATAATTGGACCCATTTCGTAGAAGATAGGTTTTTTTGAAACACATTTTTTTGGGATTTCTTGAAATGCCAATGAAAACGACTGGAACTTTAACAGAGATTCCCGGCGCTCAATTGCCGCGCGAATCATGGGGATCGATGTTGGAGACCCATTGATTTGGATTAACATAGATGTTTGATATGGTGCCACGCAAGGTGTCGAATCCCTGATTCAATGGCACCGGCTTGGCTCGCTTTCCCACCGTCTTCATCCAGTTCTGCCAGGCACCCTCGGATTTCTGTTTGCGCTGCTGCTCCACCCGCTCCTTGCTCAGCTCCAGCTGACGGAGTCGATCACGTTCACGCTGCTGCTGCTGTTTCTTGATGCGATCCCATTCCTCCAGGCGCTTCTTTGCTGCCTCCGGGGTTTCCTTGCGTTGCAGCCTGGATTGGGGTCGATTGAGGCTGTTGCCACCGGAGCTTGATGAGCTGTACTGGCTGCTGTAGCTGAGGGAACTTCCCGCACTCTTGATGCTACTGGTCGATGGCTTTTTCTGCTGCAGCTCCTTTTGCCTGCACCATTCCTGGTAACGCTCCTTGGCCATCCGCTGACGCATTGCCGTCTCGGCATCCTTTTTCTCACGCTCCTCCTTAGCGGCCTGTTGCTTCTCCAGCTTCTGGCGCTCCTTGCGCTTCACCCACTCCTGATAGGCCGCCTGGCCATGACGGTCCTTCTTGTCATCGATGTTACGGAAGTATGTGGAGGAGCCCGACGAAGAGGTTGTCGACAGATTAAGGCTCAGAGATGGCACAATATTGCTGCGACTCTCGGACTGCTTAAGTGCCCCACCGTACATATCAGTCCAGCTACAGGTGGAGGCCGAGGAGCAATCATCCCGACGCACAGTGGTTGACTTCAAATTGTAGGTGCGACTGGTCACTTGACTCTGGCAATCAAAGGTATTGGTGCTCATGTTGTCCAGGGCAATGCCCGGATCTCCTGGTTGAATGGAGCCAAGACTAATTGTATCATCTGTCTGCCCATTCGGATGACAAACGGTGGCCACATCATAGGAGCACATGCTGAGGCCGTCATCTTGCAGCATCTTCGCCTCCTCGCCCGATTGACACACGGTGGCCACATCAAAGGATGCCAGACTCATGTCATCCTCTGTATGCATTTTGAGCTTATCACTCGGACTGCAAACCGTGACTTCGTCAATGGAGCCCAGACTCAAGGCATCCAGATTTGAATACTCATGCAGCACCCGATCAGCATCTCCTCCGCCCGAAGTATACAGACGTGGTGTGATAACGGTCTTCTCATCGACATCCCGTTCGGATATGTTGGACTTGCCGCTCTCATCGTCGGATAGATAGTCGCCACCTGCTCCCTGATCCCCGGCAGTGGTATTCTCTTCACCGCTTTCATAGTTATCACTATAGTTGCCAACCGAATCGACTTCTGGATCAGGATCACGGCCACGTCCCTGAGTGCCGTCATATGAGTAGCTGCCTCCCAGATTGTCCTCTTCCTCCTTGGTGGCCACATAGCGCACAGTGGGCGATACATAGGAGCGATTACTGTACCCATGTACAGTGCCCGAATCAGTATCATCATCACTCACATCGGACACGGACATCGAACCATTGCGAAGTCCCCCCGAAATCACCTGGCAATCCACCAACTTGCCCTCAATACTGCGACGTGCCACAAAGGCCATGACTGAAAGATCACCAAGTGTTCTGTGGAAGAATCGAGTTGTGATACTGGATTAATGCGATGTTGATGCGATGTTTATGTCTATGTTTATTATTTCTATTTGTGTTAGCCCTCACAATTTGGACTTGTTAATAACAAGCTTCAATTCATAAGGCTGATCCTAAAAAATAAAACAATGCCTACTTGCAAAGAGATACAATTCTAAAGACAGAGACATTGAGGAACATTCCAAAATTTTCAGATTAATATTTCATTATGAACTGGTTCATTTCGGTACTTACAAATATGAATCTTTCTACAGAGAGAATAAGCGTGTGTTTATATTTCAGAAAAATCTAGATTACATATTATTATTAACATATTCTTTTATAAACAAAAGCTCATGAAACTGTTACGATTCTGATTTTTTAGGAACCTGGAATTAATTAATAAGTTACGAATCAACATAAGAATATTTAATCGAGTGACGAATTCTTATATGAAAACAAGATTTTTGCGGCCTTTTCTAACAGCTGATATCCTAACATTCAGCTGTTAAGTTAACATTTCTGCTATGTAACATAACAATTTAAATTTTTTTGTGAGTTTCCATACAAAATATACTATTTGAAAACTTGGTATTGGTTCAATACCAAAAATGTTGGCAAGTTCTTATAGTTCGATCTACCGAAAATGCTCGAAAATTATATGGGATTGTAACCTTATTATTAAATTCTCTCAGTGTATAGGAAAACACTATGATGCTACATAAAACGCGGCCCAATTGGCTCGGTGAAACAAAATGAAAACATTTTAACTAATGACAAACAATTACTTAAACAACGAGTCGAACGAGCAACGCACACGACGACAGCAAAAGCAAAAGGTAATTAAAACTACACTACAACACACACACACACACACAGACACATAGATACTCACATATACCAGTGAGTGGTTGAATGTGTGTGTGTATGTGGGTGTTTGGGGTGTTTAAGCGTAAAGTTGCCGACTCAAAAATCGTTTGTTGTTGCCTTGTTTGTTGGTTGTCTGTTACCTGGCACAGTTAATGAGTAGCGCTTTCATTTTTAATGAGACTCACCCACACACAGACACACACACAACACACACACATTCGCACATATGAACTTATCAGATGCACACACGAGCTCAGGTGTAATAAAAAACTTATCGCTGCTCGCTTTTAGGCGCCCGTGTGCCACGTTTGATAGACATAATTAAATGATTTTTTATGTGCTTAATTGTTGTATCTTGTGCCGACATCGACCTTATTAAAACAAAAACAATTAACTACCTCCCCATTTTTCAACGAGCTGCAAATGAATTGTCAAATGAGCGACAGACGCTCGGATAAAGGTTGAGTTTTTTGTTCTCCTGTTTCTTGATAAAGTTTTCAGTCCTCGTAGGGATTATATACTGAATGCTTGTGTGTGATTGAGTTATTCTTTAAAATGGGTCAAACTGATATATAAAACAATCTACGATTTCATTCAAAGCGATATAGTAATAAGTAATTCTGAGATGATCTGAAGAATAGGAGACATATTATTTCAAAAATACTTAAATCAAATAAACCATTTCTATCCATTTCTTGTACGCAATTAGAAATAGATAGACCAAGAAAACTTTAAACATTTCTTATTGAATTTAACACATTGCTAAAAAGCCTGAGAATGGTCACAGCTGTGGTCAGGTGACTGGTGAAGATGAAATTTCTGCCATGGAAAGTGAGTTGTAAATTGAAAAGCAAAAAGCAGGAATTGAAATGCAGGCAAAGAGTGCGGGATAAATTAATTATTTAGGCGACAAGACAATGACACAGTTGGTTCTGAAATGGGCAAAAAAAAACAAAGAACAATTTAAATTTAAGCAATTGAACTGCAGGAAATAAGCTAAATTTATAAAATTGTGCCAGTCAACAGGTGTTTATTTTTGTGACAATTAATAATTCCACACACGTACTCAAATCACTTTTCATTTTATTTAATTATTATTTCATTTCTCCTGTAATTGTTGTTGCTGTCGCTTTTCATTGTTATGAGAGAATTGGTGCTGCCATTGATTATTATTGGCGTTACGTTGTTTGACTGGGCGCACGTTTAATTAAAAACGTGACAATTTTACCTGTGGGCAGTGCGAGGCATATTTCATCACGCATACGCCATGTGTGCGTCCTGCCCAGCACGAGTTTGCGGTCTCGGCCATTTTGTTTAAATAATTTAAAACCTGTTCTCAATATGCGCAACTCGTGTCCATTACATTTCACTTTCGCTGTCCGCAAATTTAATTAACTCAATAAATTCGATACAGTGGGATCCCCCACCTGCTGTCAACAATATCTGTTAGCTTTTCTATAAATATTTTGTTTCTTTCATTTAATTTATATTGTATTAAATTCTATCCCCACATTAAAAAACATATATTGATAGAAACAATGACAAATGCAGAAAAAGTCTACGATTGTGGTTAGAAAAACAGCAAAAGCAATAGAGATTAAAATACAATTATAATTACAATTAAGGTAACATTTTCACAAAATTGTACATGTATCTAGTATCCGAATGAAAGCTCGTTTTATTTCTCACATCTTCTCATTTGTGAAAATACTTATTTAATTAAAGTTAATTGCCTTTCTATGCAGTTCGATTAAGTAAAACTCACCAGAAATTGTGTAATAATTAATCAATTGATGGAGATCCTCTTCTCGCAGTTGTTCAATGGCCGTGTATATAAGTTTACGTTTTATTTTTATATTTGTTGGAAATGTTAATGTAATGTTATACTTGTATCAATACGTGTGAAATTTCTGAACTGAAACAATAATTTGGCCTACTTAGAAATTAAGTTTCATCGAAATCGAAAAGTTTGCACTTTTTTAACTTTAATTAACTTTAACTTTAATGGATATTCATTAAATATCAAATAGTTAATTAAATGCAAAAACTTCAAGAATTCTCTTACCTGAGTAAACTTTTAAATTCTTCCAATCAGCATGCTTCATCTTATTTTCCAGTCAAATAATCGTTCCACATTGGCACCTCTCAAGCAAAATGAAGTGAAGACGCAACTCAACTTCAGTCAGACCACAAACAAATCAGTTAAGTGACCTCCCATTCCCCCAACAAAATACAAAAAAAAAAGAAATCAGAGAGAAAGGTAACGAAAGACGCGACAACCATTGCCAGGCTATAAGGTAAGTCAATTTACCTAATTGACTTATGGCCAAGCAGAAAGTTTGACAGTTGAATCTTGTTACTTGGCTGCTTCTCAAGTGGATGATTTTAATTTGCTGAAGCAGTTGCTGTGCGATGAGCTGAGATTCAAGATAGCGAAGCAGTGAATAGTCAAAAACTGTAGTATATTAAAATTCCAATTATTCAATTTGAAGTGTTAACTATTTTTTTCCAAAATTATGCAATTAATAGACTTTTATCAGCAACTTTGTTAAAGTTAAATAAATAAATATAGACCAATCTCTTCTCATTATAAAGACATATTAATTTTCTTGACAAAGTAATAACTGTCACATTTTATACATTAAAAAGAACATTAAATTTATTATGCCATATTAATTAATTTAATTTTAATTAAATAAATATCTATCCGAATGTGAATTCAATTGCAACATGCTCAGACTTTCGGCATTTATAATTTTGTTTGGCATATAATTAAGCGGACATATAATATTGTTGACAATAGCGTTATGAACTTTTAATGGTTAAACAAACTTGCAGCCACTAAAACTTTAAAGCGAGCAGAGAGTTTTAGTTGCAAGCAACAGACTCAATTCAGAGGCAGATCCAACAGAGACAACGGCAATGACAAGAATAACAACAAGTTTGTTAGCTAGTTAAATAAACTTATGTTGGGACGATGTCACTCACATGTTTGTTGCACATTTCCGCTTACGTGAAAATATTAATTACCAAAATTTCATTGCTTGCACCGGTTCCGGGGGCAACAAAGGGGGCATATTTTGTCGGCAATTCAATTAGTGGGCGACTTGCATTTATCCTATATAAATGCTGCATACTTTCAGGTGCACACTCACACATACACACACACACACACACACACACAAAGGCACTTAGATTGCTAGAGAATGTGTGTTTGTTGTCATGGCAACGACTCGAGCAGGACTCGAAGGACTCGAAGGACTCGAACGAACTCGTGACTTATGCACTGACGCAACCAATTATGGCTTGAGGGGCAACTGTAACTGCAACTGTGTGTGTGTGTGTGTGTGTGTTTAGCTCACTGTGTCTGCAGCTTCGTCTGCATCTAAACCTATTTTCGGTTTTAACGCTGCTCAAAAACTATGTCAACTGAAATTTATGCGTTGCGCCCAAAAGGCGGCAATGAAAACCAACACAAACAAATTCTCAAATGTGTCTTTATACGTATGTGTGTGTGGGAGTATGTGAGTATGTGTGTAATCTTCAGCAGTTGGCGCATTAGTTTCAACTCTCCTTTGGCTTTTGCTACCATTTCGTTGCATAGTTTATATTGTATCCATCATTGATAAGGCGTCAACGCAACGACAACGACAGCAGCAACAACGACGATAGCAATATTTCATCAGGATTTGTTTGAAAAGTTTCTTAATTAAATATGGCAGGTAACCAACTCAGGTTTTGGGCCAACTAATTGAATTTGGCAAGTTGCCGCAGCTGAGCGTGAATAGTACTAATCAAGCCTAAAATTCGAAGATTCCTTGAATGTAATTCAAGAAAAAAATGTAGTGTCTTAATTTTTATAATTTTTTGGTTGTATTTATCAAGCCAATAAATTTGTTAAAAAAAATTGTAAGTTCAAGAAATAATTTTATTTGCGAATCGAATTAAAATAATTAAAATGTAATGCCGTGTTTATTATAATTTTGTTTTGATTAATATTTTCTAATCCATCTTCGTATGCAGTTTTCTTCAGCATTATTCTTAAACTTAATTTATTAATAGCTTATTTATTTTAATTTATTTCTTCGTCAATTATTCCAGCTTTAATCTTACAACTGTCTGCCGCGCCTTCCCCTCTGCTCGTCGAATTTTTAATACTTTTAATTTCTAAAATAAAAAGCCGCAACAGCTTCTCATTAATCCAGCCGCAAATAAGCAGACCGACCAGTCTCCTGTGGTTCCATCCACACACAAGCCCAAAAGCCAGACAACAGTGGTACCCAGCAGTCTTGACTCAGTCTCTCATCTATTCGGTAAACACTTTGAACAACCTGCTGATAAACATTTCTGTGCTATTTGCATGCCCTCAAAAGTATCTGCAGCCCCTCAACAATTCTGTAACTCCGCAGAAACGCTGAAATAAATCTGATTTCATTACCTTGATTAGCTGGTCTCTTCAAGTCTGTCCTGTCAGTCAGTCAGTCTGTCTGTCTGTCTGTCTGATGGTCGGTTTGTTTGTGAGTTTTTTTCAGCGTATTTCTACACGTTTGGAAAATCCATTGCAGACCTCATCATGAACAAGGTAGGAGTATGGCCGACAGCGTGGCCATCTTTAGGGTTCAATGCAAGCATTAACCTCATTAGCATGCAGTTCTGAATGATGCCCTGAATATTCATGCTTATATATCTATGTATATGTATATACATATGTATATGTATTTAAGCCTTAGCGGGTCGAGTGTAGCTTCTCTATTTATTCTAATGGATTAAATTTAATAGATTAAGACGGTTTGCTTGTTTTCAATTGAGATGTAAATATTTATTTAAAATGAAATGAAATGAAATGGTAGAAAGGTGATGCCATTAATCTGATGAGAATTTAAGCACTTAGTAATGTTAATAATAGTGATAGTAAATTGTTTTTATTTATTTGTTGCATTAATTTGACTGTCAATAATCAATAGGTATAATTAAGTGATTTATTATGCTATTATTTATTTATTATGCTATGCTACAAGTGTTTCAATTATGTGAAAGAATATTTTATTTAAGTTTAATTTATTTTATTGTTAATAAAGATTAAAATATATATTTAAATTACATCTGTTCTCTACAAATGTATTGTTAATATGAAAAACCTGTTTAATACCATTTGTTTGATTTATTATTATATAACTAACTAATTTACATTAACATCCTTTAAATTTCTGAATGATTATTTTTATAATATAGTAATCTGTGAACATCTGTGTAAGATTCTATGACATAGATAATAATAAGTATATTGTTCATGTATTTTTGTACGTTAAGAAAACCCCTCTCACGAAATAATTTAATATTCTGTACTCCTTACAGCTTCCTGTATAATTTCCTATCTATTCAAGTAACCTGCCTGCTACAATCCATAACACTAGCTGACTAACAAGATTGCTTCTTTTCGCTCTACTCTTCATTTCTCTTACTAACAGCTACCTCATTTATGCAGTGCACTTTGCACCTCGATGCCAACTATGCCTCTTGAAGCAAAACCAACTGGTAACTGGCAGAAAAACTTAATTAAGCATAATAGGACTCTTGGTCCTGCAGAGGATGGAATGCAGTGGTATTTCTTTTTGGCCAGCCAGCTGTAAGTAGCTGTTGGTAATTTGCGCTTAGCCACTTTTACAGACCAACACGTCGGGAGCTGGAGTTGATTCTGTCCTTGCACAATTTAATTGCATTTCCGCTATTTTTGATGCCTTTTGCATTTATAATGCCTTCAATTGTGAACTCTGCTTCCTTGCACATCCTGAGAAACATAATTCAATTAATTACTGAGACGACAGGTGCAAAGCAGCTAATACTAAATATTAATCATACGCTGTGTGAACCAGTAGAAAAAAATAATAAAATAAAAAGCATGGCCAACATCAGGTAGGGGGCAAAGGTCTTCTGGGGCAGCATTTGTATCTAATAAACATGTTTATTTCATTAGCGCTACACATGCGGCCATTTCGAGAGTTTTCATGCTCCTGTTTCTCTACTTTTCGCTCTTTTTTCTGGGTACTCCCCTAGGACATCATTTGCCACGCCGATTGCCACGATTTCGACATGAAAAATGCGTTCGCGAAAAGTTGCTGCTGTCGCTCTTTATGATTGGGATTTGGGTCACTAATGTGCCATTGCCTTCCCTACGTTTCTGTTTTTTTATATATGTATTTCTTCTTTTTTCATAGTATCCCACAACGCACACTTTTGAGGCTTGTAAGTTCCTCATCTGCTGCTGTTGATGTTACTCCTGAATCTGAATCTGACATGCTGTCGACATCATTACAAATAAATTTAGCGTGAAAGATACATTTTAGCAACATTTCCCTAACGCAATGATAGGCATTTTCTTTCCTCTATATATTATATTTTTTTTTTTTGGTTTGGTGCGGTGTTTTGTGGTATGTTACATATTCGTAATGATTTTCTTTTTTACTTTAAATGTTTATGCGAAGCTGTTGATAATTTTTGAGGTAAAATAATTGATGACGTTCTTAAATCTAGGAACAAATAAAGTAAGTACGAAGTGCAAATATCTGTTGTATTCATAAGATAATTAAACTGCAAAACATCAATATATAGACCTAAATAATAGTTATATATTTTAATCGCATAAGACAAGCAGCAAATAGGCTTTCTCTTTTATGGAAAGCAATTGCCGTAAACTGATTTAATTAAAACCGCAAATGTAATGTAAAAATTCGATATAAATTCAAATTTTACCAATCATATGCACACACATGCACACACACAAATGTCGATCTACATTTATTTGTGTGTGAATTGCATGTGCCACAATTTCAAATGAGAGAATACAAAAGTCAATTTGCTGTAAGACGCTGAGAGCTGCACATAAACATAACCCTGACAGAGAGATACATACATTTTGGTATAATAACATACGTGACCATATTTACAAATTCCAAATCAAAATATCTTGGCCATAGACAAAAGGGGCGTAAAGCTAACTGCGCCAACGGAGGGCGGGGCCTGCATAGTCATTGTCTGGCGTTTTGCTATGCATGTGAAATGAATTTAATGTTCGGCTCGACTATGTGTATGATGACTCAGAGAGGGGGCTGAGGGGGAAGTTAAGTGTGCGTAGCATGCTGTAAAATTTGTTAACATGTCTACATAATAATTTCAGGCTTATGATTTTGAAAGCAGCAAGAAAACAGGCAATCTACATTTTTAGCATTATCGAAATGCCAGATAATTCTGTGGTATTTGTCGGACCATAAAGCACTTGCGGCTCATAATTATGTTAACAATTAAATATCTTAACTGTTACAAAGAACAAACTTTGCTTTGACTTTTCAATTAATATTGATATTCGATTTACAAATCAAAGCAATTAATTTTATTAAATCTCTGAAATAGACAAAAGTTCAGTAATTATAACATATTTAGAGACTTATATTTAATATATATTTTAATGTCTGTTTTTCAATTCAATATAACGAACTTTTTATAATTAATTATTAAAAAGTAATTAATGAAGATTGTTGTTGAAGTGTTGTTTTATTAACTTATTTTTATTGCAGACTATTTAATAATATTATGGTTGAAATAATATAGTATTAAAAAAGTCATAATTTGTTTATTAATTGCAAATTAAGTTCGAAAATATAAAATTATTAGTTATTATTAGTTTAATAATGTTTTTATCAGAATGGCTAAAAAAATGTATCTTTAATACATTATTCGTTAAGTAGGCTTTGCATAAATATATGTTTTTTAAAAAATATTTGCGGAATTTCAGTGTTTAACATAAAAAAAATCTAAAAAATTTGTAAAGATTGTAAATTATCATTTTGTTTGATTTTCAGATAACCGCGTGATATTATTGATTATTTGAAATTATCCAGTTTTAAGCTCCACTTTTTTTATAGAATGTAAGTAATGAATCTAGATGAATGATGTTTACTAACGAGACTTTCCCTTTGGCATAATATAAATGCAACTAGTTCTCAAAACTTGTTGAGCAGTGTGTTTTTTAGTCCCATTACCAAATGCTCCCCTCAAGGCAAATTGCCAAATCGCATAATGATTTGGTTTGGCACCCAGCAAACCGCTTACAGAAATGTAATAACCTGCTGACGGTTGACACTGTTTCGGTGGTTCAGTGGTTGTACTATTTATAAATTAGTCATGTTCTTGCATATGCAATAACACACATGTGACAGGCACCACGGGGTTACCTTCATATGAAAAAGGGTGTTCTTTGGCAGGCAACACGGCGTATAATTAACAATAATGAAGTCGTAAAACCGCAATGCAATCAGCGATGCGCAAAACACACAAACTTTCACACATACACACACACACACACCCAAGCACTAACACATGCATAGATACACCACATGGTCAGTCGAAAAGCCAAAATGTATAACGAATACTGTAAGAGCAGGTTCAGAGATAAAGCTGTGTGAAAGGATGCGAAAATGTGGCCACAACTTTCAGTTCCAAGTTATGGTCAGGCTCTGACATCATAAAATATTTATAAACCATTTGCACGCATAATTAGGCTGTCATTAAATTTTGAGATTTTGCGCCATGTATGCCACAAAAAAGTATGTAAGTGTAGTACGGCTATTTGGTTAATAGTAGATATATCAACTATGATACTATCGAAAAGTAAATACTCTTTACAATAGTTGAAAAATTAAAAGTGCTACGATCTTCCGCCTTGAACTTAAATTATTAAAAATCTTGAGCTATCTTCAAAATATTTGTATTAATTCAAGCAATAAGTTTAGTTTTGTAAGCATTGTATTAGGTAAATAAAATAACTAAATGTTTAACATTGATGAAGATTAAAAATTTTGAATTTAAAAAATTTAATAATAAATTTGTTTATACATTTTATTGTATAGTTTTTTAATTAAATGGAATTTACAGTTCTTTTGTTATTTTTCCAAAGTCTTTTATAAAAATATTAAATAAATTTATTTTAAATTAATTTTTAATGAAAGATATGTGCGTAACGAAGCTATAAATTTTAGAAATAAATATTAGGAGTGGTAAAAAAAAATAAAAAAAATGCCGTAAGGTGAGGTCGTTTAAATTATTACTATTTTTAAATTTAAGTTTTTTATTAAGAAATCTTAGTATACTTAAAGTATGTGCACGACTTATTCTCTTTAACGTCTGTCCCAACTAAAAAACTTAATAATACTTGTCATAAACTTAACATAAATATAAGCTTAATTTTTTAATTTCTTCAGTTACGAATTGAAATTTATTATAATATAATTTAATTTATAATTTTACATTTTAATTTTATAATTGTATTTAAAATTTAATGAATTATTTTTTCTCTCTGTCGACTGCTTTTAGTCGAACTTAAGTAAATAAATAAATAATGTACTGTATGCTTTTTTTATGTAGTACATTAGCCATTAGTCACTAAAGAAAGGGAATACATGTGTGTGTGTTATATCTAATTGCACATGCTGCACTCAGTTACAGTTTCGCGAGTGGGTTTGGGCGTCGAAATGTCATGTCATGACGAGACAGGCGTCAGTGCGTTGTGCCAGACTCTGCTCCATGTGTGTACATATGTATGTTTGAGTATGTGAAAGGGGACAGGTCGAGTGTGTGTGCGTGTGTGTGTGTGTGTCTGTGTGTGCGGCCATAAAGTAATCAGCGGAAATGTCAATGAGCCTCCGCCATTTGCTGATGTGTCGGCGGCTGAGGTTTACACGGGCACCAGCAGCAACAAGGTATATTTTCCCCACCCCGCCCCCCTTGGATCTCATCCACCTGCCCTTGGAAGCACTTGTTATTGTTGTTACTGTTGTAATTGTTGTTGTTTTCTGGATTGTAATTAAACATTTTTCGTTGCATATGCAAAAGCGATTGGCAGCAGTGTTGCTTTAATTGCGTGTATACGACTGAGTGTCACACGTGTCTGTCCGTCCGTCTGTCTGCCTTTCTGTCTGTCTGTCTGTGTGTGAGTCTGTGCGATGACAAATATTTTATGGTACTGCATTGATAGGCGGTTAATATGAGTAGCTGATGCACTGACAGCTCTGCAATGAGTCTGAATAAAACACAAAGGAACTGAGATTCAATTATAGCGAGATGTCACAAGTATAATGATAAAGTCACGAATATTTAACCCTGCAGACAAATTTAAATTATAGATTGACTACTTTAGATAGAAAGTCGTTTCTAGTCTTGTATTCGGTTTCTCTTCTAAGCTTATTTCATTTCATCGATTTATCTAATAAACGACTTGTTGATAGACAGTTAAAAAAGCAGGGATTAAAACCTTAACCGAAACCGTAACCTTTAACTAAATTAATTTCGGTTCTGGCCGTCGCAGGTATTGAGCAACTTTGATAATTTTGAACTGCCATAACTATGTCAAAACTCAATCAATTTCCATGCGCAATGTAAATTTGAGCATGATTTTACCTCTAAATTCGATCTGCATTTAAATTTTGTTCATTTTCAAAGATTCGAAAATTTCGAAATTTTTCGAAAAATGATAAGGGGTAACACTGCAAATTTTCTAAAAATTTCGAAATTTTGAAATTTTTGAAAATGAACAAAATTTAAATGCAGATCGAATTTAGAGGTAAAATCATTCTCAAATTTACATTGCGCATGGATATTGATTGAGTTTTGACAAAGTTATGGCAGTTCGAAGTTATTAAAAATCAGTAAAATCAAAATAATCGAAATTTTCAAAGGTCAAATTATAATAAAATCGACAATACGCTGGACCATTAAGTCTTTTTTCTTGTAAAGAAATGTATAACGCTTCTTATTTTGGTCATCCAAAATTTTTAATGTTTTTGTGAACCGAAACCATACCGGTACTTTTAAACCGAAACTTACAAAAAACCGATAACCGTTACGAAACCGATACACCAAGATTTTGCATAACCGATAACCGAAAACCTTAATTCGAGCATAACCGAAACCGTAACTGAAACCGATATTCGTTGCGGTTTTAATCCCTGTAAGAAAGTAATTATTAGTTTTATTAATTTTATCTTTCTCTAACATAAATATAAAAAATGTTAATATTATTATTATTATGGGGCAATTATTATAATATTAAATTTGAATATAAACTTTTGTATGTTCAAAGAGAGTCATCAAGCCCTTGGATAAAATTAAATGTAAAAAAAATTGTTCAAATAGAGTCTTCAGCCGTTGAAAATGAAATTTAATTCTAAAAAAATTTGAATTGTTTACATATAAAAAGTTGGTAAACTTAAAAAAAGATAAATATTATAGTACATTTTGGTAACGTCCTTACTGGAACGTTCAACCAATATATATAATTTGTATATACAACACATTTGCCGAATTTCACTATGATATAATGATAAATAAGTTAGCTATAGATCCCTTGTCAGTCCCTTTCAAACTACAAATATAATTCATATCGAAACAGGTAATATATCTCAAAGTTTCTTTGTATTTATTGTTCAATTTTTGCAATATTTTTTGTTTTGTTTTTGTTGTTGTTGTTATTGCAGTTACACATACATCGACACAGAGATCGTAATGGCATTTAGCGGACACATAGATTCCGATGGTAAAGTTGTTTGGAGGGACGAAATCTATTCCGGGAGCACGCGCATCACGTCGCAAACCTTATCACCGTCGAACCAATCGGAGCAATCGGAGCCATCGGAAAAATCAGAGCAATCGAAGCCATTGGGAATGGAAACACATCATTATTTGCCCCCACAAAGATGGGAGCATCTCAATTTGCGGGGAGCAAATAATTTATTGTATGATGATCAGGGGGAATCGTCGTCATCATCTTCAGCGCCATTATCTCTGCCGCCAGCACGAGATAGCACCTATATCCATGGCAAAAATAATACAGACTCCCTCTATAGTTGGACAGAGATGTATGGCTCTCTCAAGCAGGTGGAGAGTCAAAGTAATGTAGTTCCCTCACTGGAGCTGCACTCAAAGACAAGCACGTTGGACTATCTACGGGAATTGGGCGGCTTGAAGTTAGATCGAGAGCCGCAGGTGGCCTACGAGACGTGGTTTGCATCGAAGCAAAGATTACGCCAGCAGGAAATCCAGCGTCAGAAGGAGCAACGTGAAAAGAAGCAGATGGAGGAGGAAAAACGCAAAAATCTGGCAAAGATTTGCTACGAAAAATGGCTGAACGATAAGGCGCGACAGGCGACGCAAAAGCGAATACAGAATCGTGTGGAGAGAACGGCCATCCAGACATCCAGTTCGGTAACCAGTGGCAGTTCAAGTAGCAAAGCCGATCGCAATGTGTCGCAGTCAGAGATCAGGCACGTGGTACAGAGTTGGTGGCACAAGAAACAGGAGCAGCAACAGCGCCAACGTCTCGAGAGACAGAGACATATGCAGAAAAAGGAAAGGGAGAGTCAGCGTCGCAAGAAGCTCGCTTCGATGGCCTGGCAAAAATGGATGAGCAATGCTTACGATAAGCCCAAACCGGTGCCTATGAATCAGGGCATCGATTCACTTCGTGGCACCGTCTCCCAAATATACATTAATCCCGTTCCCTGGAAGCCCCTTAAGAAGGCATCGGAGGAGCATTAATTTGTAGATTAACTTCGTTAATTATAGTCATGTGTGAATGTATAAAATAGCGATTTAATTGATGTAATTATTTGTCTGTAGTTACCTTGTCAACACAACCCAAAACAAACAAATATATAAAAAATAAACACTAATTCTCAAAATATCAAATATGTTTTATTTTAGAGATTTCGATGATTGTTAAAAGTTGTTCTTAAAAAACAATGAAATGTAGGTGTTCCTGAATTGATTTAATTTTTTGGATATATTTTCAGAGTCACAAAAATCGACTGAAATAATACGAATTATTTTAAAATCATTAAATTGAATATTAAATTAATTCAACTCAAATGTATTTTATCCCTTTTAAAAAATGCAATAATTAAGATTGACCATCCGTAACCTCAGCTTTTTAGTTAAATATTGTACTTGCTAAATTTTTTTCCTATTCCTATTTTCTCATTTCATTGTGAATAATTTGTAAAATTTAATTTTTGTCATCTATCCAACTTCTAGCAGATTGTCAATTAAAGCAATTCACAATTTGCTCTAGTCTGTTCATAATTTCATTATCTTTATATCAAATATCTAATGAGCAATTTCATAACATTACAATTAACAATTCTCATGTCTGCAATAATTAATAATTATTGATTGCTGGAAATAATTAATATCCTGAATTCATATTCTTATTTAACAAAGCTGACAACATATTCATGATTATATTTGATATGCTGACCCTTTAAATCGATTGGGATATGTTCTCTTTTCTCGGTTATATGTTGTTATCTTTGCCCTCGCACACATTATCGTCTAGGATTTCAAAAGTCAATTTAAACAATTGTGTCAACAGAGTTTAACCAATTTCGTAAACCAATTCGATAAATGTGAATGCATTGGTAAGGGAGGAGAGGATTGTAAAGACCTGGTGCCGAAAGGAGGGAAAATTGTAAAACTGTGACAGATGAAAACAAAAAACAATTTGCAATAACAACGAAAATACAAAAACAAACAAAATGCGAAAGCTGAAAGTGCATAGGACCGCACAGGACACTCAATATGATTTCAATTGTTGTCAGTTTCAGTCTGTGTATGTGTAAGTGTGTGTGTGTGTGTATTCGTATCTATGTGTTTGCTCGATGAAGCTGGTGAGGTTGTGGGGGGGGGGGTTGTGTGACAGTCTCTGCCTATTTTCATTAGATTTTCCACACTGTTCTTACAGCAAAGTCACAAAATTATATTGTCAAAAATAAAATAAAGCATGTTTTTAAACGCAAACACACAACAGAGAAAAAGAGCAAGAGAGACAGTATGAGAATGAGAGAGGGAGAGGGTGAGGAAGAGGAAGCGAGGCAGATAGAGATTGAGACACATGTATGTTGAACTCTTTGCGAAGCAAAACCAAAATGCAAACAAAATAAGCCAAAGGCCTAAAGTTCATTTGCACAATTTCCAAACCGCTTTTGCTAACCAATCCATCCCTCTCCCTTCTTCTGCCACTTTAGCCCCTTCAACCCCTCTCTCTCTCTCTCTCTCTCTTTCTGCTCTCAGGCCGCTGGAGAGAACAAAGTCAAAGGCCGTGCAAAGCTTGGCAAACAAAAAGACCAAAAAGACGCTGGTAAATCCTTTTGATGAGGTCAACGCTAGTTTGGTTTCCTGCTACACACACACACACACACACATACGCATTGGTCAAGTCCATGTTTACTTTTTCATCACTGTGTGTGTGTGTATTTGTGTTTGTGTGTATGTAATGGAACGCATTGATTGCATATATCTCTGTGTGCGTGTGTGTGAGCATTGGCAGGATTAAATTTTGGTAGGTATTGAAGCATGTTATTCGTCATCAATGTAGTTTGTACTAACTAGTTGTTGTTGTTTGCTTGTATCTCATTGTTGTTGCTGTTGCTGTTGCTGTAATGTTGTTGCAACTGCAACAAGCTGCAAGCAGAGCATAGTCAGAGTCAGAGTCAGAGTCAAGCTGAGAGCTTTGGAAGCTCAATCCGTTTTCATGTTGTTTGCATTGTTTACGCACTTTCGCTTTGATATTATTGTGGTGTGCATTTCGGCTTGATGGACACAAACAGTCTCGTCCTTCTCCTCCTACTCCAACCATCCCCTCTCCTCCTTTACCCCCTTTGATGGAAATTGTGGGTGCAAACGCACGCTTCATTATGCAACTGACTGCAACGCTGGATTTGTCTTTAAAGCTACACAGAGAACGCATTGCATTGAGAACTGAGTTAACAAAGTTGCAAAAAAATTATCAGTTGGTTTGATCCAAACAAACAACTTCCAACTGAGTTCTAAAAATCAGTTTATACCAGAGATTAAAACCGAATCGAATATCGGTTACAGTTAACGTTTCGCTTATGCTCGAGTTAAGTTTTCTGGTTATCGGTTTTTAGTAAGTTTCGGTTTACATAAAGACATAATGCTCTTTTTAGTCTGGAAAATAATGTTATCTGGTTACTGGAATGGTCCAGTGTCGATTTTATTATAATGTGACCTCATATAAATTTGGTTAATTTGTTTCGAACATTTCGACTATTTTAATTTTACTGATTTTTAATAACTTCGAACTTCGAATTTTCAAAATGATAAAATTTTAAATGCAGAACGAATTAAGAGGTAACATCATGTTCAATTTTACATTGCGCATGGAAATTGATTGAGTTTTGACAAAGCTATGGCAGTTCAAAGTTATCAAAGTTGCTCAGTAGCTGCGACGCCCAGATCCGAAATTAACCCTTATAAATAAATCGGTTACTAAACGGTTATTTCAATTTAAAGAGTTTCGGCTTATGGGTTTCGGTACAGCGGTAAAATATTTTCGGTTACGGGTTCAGTTATGGTTACAAATTGTAATCAGTTTTTATCGGTTAAGGTTTTAATCCCTGGTTTATACCAACACCAATTAAAACTTATATTAACTAATAATTTTAAAAATTATTCCCATTATTATTATGTAAGTCTTATAAAATAGCTAATTTTAACTATCTATGTTGCTTTTCAATATTCAGAAATATTTATAATATATCGGTATAATCGAAAAGAACAGCTAAGATATTTAAAAGTTATTTAAAAGATAAGAAACTATTATTAAAATTTTGTTAACAATTCAATTTTTAGAAATCTGTTATGAATTTATTTTTATTCGTTGTAGATCTTTGAATATTTAGCAGATTAAATAAATATTTGTCGTTCTGCTTATAATAATTTTTAGTTTTACATAGAGCTATTTTAATTCTAATCATTCTCCTTTGCCCATTTTCTTAAACCATATTTAGGATTGTTTACTTGATTTGCTAAATAAACGAAACATTAACTGATTAAAAATGAATTGCTTAGAAAGCTCTCCAGGTACCATTTAAGTAAATGGACTGCCCTCAATCTCAATCCGACACGAGTGTAAAGATTTAGCATAGGAACAAAAAAAGGCAATCACGATAGGCTATGCCACAGATAAAAGACAATTGGAGGGAAAAAAAGATAAATCGCCTCGTGTTTAGCGGTGAAAACAATGAAAACGACCTGTCCACACGGTTGCGGCATGCTGAGCACATAAATAATGCAATGGCAGCAGTTGTTAAAAGGAGAGAAAAAAACAGGAGCAAACGCCCCAACAATTGAGTATAAGACAATGGAAACTGTAAGGCGTTCAGGTGAACAGTCGAGAGCAGACAAGGTTTTATGCCCAGACAATGGACTCAAATATATCACAGTGATGACGAGCGATCAATAACCAAAGACAAGGGAATAAAACTTGAGGAGGAAACGGGTAAAAGAGGACAGTGCTTTGATGCTCAGATATGATGAGTGAAGTTCGATATGTGATGTATTGGACAATTGCCAGAGAATTGCATATAAATAAAAATTAAGTAATAAGTAAAAAGGGTTTCGGAATAAAAATCAAGTATTTCGTACATAAAACGCCACATTTCATACTTGATTACTCACTAAGATTAAAATTACTAAGTCGAGTAAGTCGATCTTATTTCAAGTACGATATTTAAATAAAATAAAATTTAAAAAAAATTATTAATTTAAATTGAAGTATTTTCAAACTTAAATTTACTTTAAAATGACTTTGATTTAAGTACGTATCAACTTGATCCAAGTTCTTAGTTCTGGTAAATAAAATAAAATTAAATAAAAATCGTCTAAACTTGATTTGTTTTTATAAAAGGGAAATTTCGAGAAACTATTTAACGCTTAAATTTTAAAAGTGGCTCTCCGAAGTTCTCTTTTTAATCTTGCATTGATTATTTTTATTTAACCAGAAGCTCTGTGTTTCATAATTAGAATTTCAGTTTGAAAAATAACTGGGTTCAATTTCCACACTGCCACGTAAAATTTGTAATAAATCTGTCAGATAAAAATCCAGATATGGATTCTGTAGGTAGCATAATAATAATAAAAAAGAAAACAAAATAAAAACGGCCACTAAAAAGGGTTTCAAAATATTTGTATGAGGTTTTCGTAGTGTAATAATAAATATATATCCTAAATTATATAATTTTATTATTATTTATAATACGTAACACCAGATAAATAATGAAACTAATTAGACTGTGCAATATTTATTTAAATAGGTATCTCAGATACATGCACTCAAAGTTTTGTAATGTTTCCAGTAAAATCCGAGCTCAATTGTCATTTGCAACGACTCAAACTTTAACGGTGCATGAGAAGCTTTCACTTTCAGAACACTTGTGCAATTAATACTCCCCCTCACCCAGCTACACTTACACCCATATGTATATGCATACATGTGTACAGTGCCTGCGCTACTCAGGAAAAGAGACGTCTATGACTTACTCAAGTCAAAGGCGCGTGTTAATAACTTTTTACCACTGGCATGCATGAATACTAAGGGAAATGAAGGTGCCTGATTTCAGTGTGTGAGTATTTGTGTGTGTGTATCGGTGTGTTTGTGTGTCCTTCACATGATTTCTATGATGCGTGCAAGGCGGAGATTAAAGTGACAGACAGGCTACGCAAAAATAACAAAAGGTGGTTAAGTCCTTGTAAGTGTTTAAGTCGACAAGGCACTACGATGGCATTACAAGGACAACGTGGCATCGACTAAAGAAAGCAAACAGAGAAAGAGAGAGTGAGAGAGAGAGAGTCAATAGAAAGAGATAGCCGGTTTCTGCGTGTTTATTGCGCTGTGAAATGAGCATTTTGCAGGTGATTTAACAGTTATTAGATTTTTCTCTAGCCTAAAAGTAGGCAACAAACGAGCTAAACAAAAAAACTGGTCTACTGGGACTTCAAGCTTTGCCTCTGTGTAATTGTGTAAAGTTTTTATTTGATCGCATCATATTTGAACTGCCAGAAAAGCATGCAAAAGAAAATGTCAAAAGACATTTGCAGAAGAGACAATGCCTGAAAAACTTTTGGACCTAACTTTTAAGCTACAAACTACGAACAATGTCTGATTAAATGAAGATTTTTCGCAACTTAAAACTTGGTCAATGGGAAACGCAATCTTGCAAAAGTAAATATGCAAAAATGTTATCAAAAAGTGTTGACGCAAAGGCACAAACTGCCTAAAACTATGCAAAGCATGCCAGATATTGTATTTATTTTCAGTTCATTCCGTAAACATTTCTATCATCAAATTCGCCGCAAATCTTTTATATTTCACTTCAGACAGCATACAGATGGCGAAATTGTAGCGAATGCAGAATATGGAACAACGGAAATTGCAAACATTGATATATATTTAACTTTGTCTAGCTTATACTTAATTATACAGATACAAATGCAAACTTAATTCAATTACAACTCAGCATGACTTGATTCAAAGTCTCCAAAAAGTGTTGCCTACTTTGTGGCGCATAAATATGAATTTCTCACGGCCACTTGTCGGCTTTAAATAAATTTTGGACACCGAGAGAGACAGAGAGAGAGTGTCAGAGCAACTTTGGCACATTTCTTAATTAGCTTTATGAGTTTTAGGGTCGCCACCTGTCCAAATTCCCATGCGTGCGGTCATCCAGGTGTCTCTAAGGCTCTGCTGTCCTAGGTAAAACTTTTTTAGCCTGAGAAATTATTATGCAAAATTATATTAAAACTTTTTGAGTGATGCTTTTGTTCAACTTTTCGTATGTGCTAAATGCATGTGGATCAGGAGCAGGAATTGAGAAGGGAAACAGAGACGGAAATTCGGCCTATCAATAGCAAATGCAACAATGGCCAATTTGTAGCAAGTTTCTTGGGGCGCATAAATTACGCTTGGCCTCTAATTGGAGCAGTGCTTGCATAGAAATGACGCCGACGACACTTGAAATCAAAATTCATGACAAAGAGTGGAAGGTAGTCGAAGGGAAGGACACAAGGACAGAATGACAGAATGAAGATGGAAGATGGAAGGGAGGGAGGCCAAACTCTCAGCCTGTTTGGCATAAAAGCGAGAGGCAACAAAGCGTAACATGCGATAAAATTGAGTTGAAAACGTGTTTCAAATCTAAAATTAACAAACTGAAGACGCAGGCAGTCAACCATTCAGTCAGTCAACCATTCAGTCAGTCAACCATTCAGTCAGTCAGTCAGTCAGTCTGTCAATCGCCATGTCGCTGCTATCCGGCTAAATGTGCTGCGACATGGCCCAGCCTGCATGTAAATGACTTTTTAATGATGCCCCCATCCCAGCATTGCCTGGACTGCGTCCAACTCCGACTCCGAGTCTAGTTCAACTGACCATGGCTTCAGTTCTAGATACCTTCCTCCATCAGTTCCTCCTTTCCATTCATTTCCATGTGCGTCTATTTCAAGTATCATAGTTTGCCTGCCTAATTGCTGACATAATTTTGTCCTTTAATAGTTTCTCTCCCTCTCTCGCTCTCTTTCGTTCTCTCTCTCTCTCTTTCGCTCTTATAAACCTGACCTGTCCCAGTGCCAGACATAGAGTGCTTGTTCCAGTTGTGTGTTCCTGCTGATATTGGTTTCACATGTAAATGAAGCTCTGATTAGCGCGAGTCATGAATTTCAATTTGTGTCTAATTAATTGTTGTTTTAAATTCTTTGCGTGCCAATTGCAGCTTGTTAAACATGCACCTAAACCTGTCCATTTATCTACCTTTTTTCCGGCTTCATAATTGACATTACAACTGCGAACGTGGTGCACTTCGAGTACCTAATTCCATTCACTTACAACTAATTACACTTTGGCTAATGCTCAAACATTTCATTTGAAATGAACAAAGTGTATTTATGTAAAAATACCAAATTAAATTATATCAGACATGTTTATCTATTATGTAAATAAAGTTGAGCTTCCCTAACTCAAAATCAATTTAGCTCAACTTATTTTAACATTACTTATTTAATGTTGTTATTTCAAATAACATTTACAATTGTAAAGTTCGGTGGTGACATTTTCAAATAAAAATAAAAAGAGCAACATCAAATCTGAAAAAAAAAACTTCACAAAATTCAACATATTTAACAAATTTACAATAGAATAATTCTGAAATTGCTTTTTTCGCATCTGATTTAACATACCAAACAAGGTATGTTTCATTTATTACTATAATAGTAAGTACTTTTGTTTATTTAATTTAACTTGCATGCCAATAATTTTTAGATTAATATGTTTGTATCTGACAATGTTTGTTTCAATTATTAATTTAATAATAAGTAGGAATTAAAGTTTATTTTTATTTATTTAATTTAACTTTTAAACCAATCCTTTTTATTTTAACTTTTATTTAATAGAAATAATCTCTGAATGTATGAAAAATAAATGATATTCGATAAATTAAAATCAAAAGATTCAAATAAGATACATTTACGAGTACTTTTCATCAGTAGTTAATCAATATATCTCTCAGTTTAATTTAATATATTTCATGTGGACATTGTAAACATGTAAATGAGTCATAATAACCTTTTTAAACTCTAAGCTAATAGTTTAAATTTAAATCATAATTTTTGGATTAGTGGGGTATCTTTTAATCTTCGACTAAACAGTTTAAGTATCTTAAATGTATATAAAGTATCTTAATGCACATGGTCTTGACTTACATTCAGTTCAATCCACTTTGCTTGATTTGAAAATCCAAATGGAAATCGTACAATTTGTAGCTCAGATAGCATCTTTAACAGGCACTCTCCGCCTAATAGTATGCTATAAAATTATGCACTAAAGCAATGCAATCGCGCATTCCAAACAATAATTTCGATTTCTATCAATGAAATTCCATAATATGTACAAAATCGAAAACTAGTTTAACTCCACGACACACACAACACTAATGGAATTTCATGCTCGACATTTGAGGGAATTTCGTGTGTTGTCGATAAAGACAAATCGTGTAGCAGACGACTTGCTGGTAAATTATAAAATCATGTTGGTTGCAATGCCAACGCGGTCTGGCTTTTGTTTTTACCTGTAGCAATTGTGGATGGGATGTGGTGGATGAAGGGAATTCAGTTGCCACTTTGACTGCGATTGTGACTGCAGTTTTTATGCCCACACGGCTAAGTGGCACATTTTGGGCTTAGCTTTCAGACGGCGGCGGCGACGGCGGCGGCACTGAAATGGCCGAGCCTGTGGTTACTGCGGCGACTCCGAAAGCGGAACTCTCGAATCGAAGGGCTGAGGTTGCCCGTCCGGGCAGTGCACTCGACTGTCGGAGGATAAAGAGAAGCGGGGGGGGTCTGTCAAATAACTGACATTACCTCGCCGACCTCGTCTCAGCGTCGCGTCGCTCACATTTCGTGACTTTCGACAATAAAAATTTCGATTAGAATGTAAAAGCCGCAACTGCAACGGCAACCAAAATCTGAGCGGGTGTGGCACAAATGCCACAGACTCATACTCAGACATACGAGTACATTGTACTCGTATAATAGCAACAACAACAAAATACCTAAATTGTATATTAATAGAAAATGAAATCAAGAATGTTATTTACTCCAAACCAACTCTGCAGACCCCTCGAAATTGTTACGCTCTAAATTATTTTAATGCAACTCCCGCCAATGAATTTGTTAAGACTAGAGTACGTCGGCAGAGAAGGGAATTGTCAGTTAAATATACCAATCATAGTATTTATAAGTAGCAATATATATCCATATATGTATGTGAAAAACAAATTATAAAATAATTTGCTAACATTCTGTTCAATATTGACGGGCATATTCTAGTAATACATAAAAAGACTGAGTTCTATCGGTTTTTGCTTAAATTCAGTTAACTATTTTAGGTCTTAGCTAATCTCATTATTTTTTCTTTAGAAAGCACACTTAAATTTAAAGAATATATTTTGTATATTTTATTAACTTTTTATGTTTCATATTATTCCATATTAATCAAACGAAAAATATAAAAGAGAATTCTTGCCCAGTATTCGTTCAAATTACTTAGTTATTTGTTGCACATTTGTTGCTATTATTATTACCTAATATTTATTAGTTATTATTTAAGAAATATATTAAATTATATACCACTTCTCACCAATCAATAAACCTCTTATTTAATTATTATGTTTGTAGATTATATATTTAAAAAAAATTAAAACAAAACAAAGGCTATTTAACGAAGCGCATCCACCGAAAATTCACTTAGTACTTCAATTAAATAAAAAACTATATTATGCAATACAACTTTTAATATGTACATGTTTTAAATTTAATAAATATATTTTTGAATCTCATATTTAATTCTGTTTGCATGGAGTTCCATGTCAAAAATATTGGGGCATATATTCATAGGATATCAAAAAAATCATTCTGATTATTGTTGAACACACTTACACACAGTTTTATTTGCTTTACAATTTCTCTCATTTTATTTGAATTTGATAAGCGTGCGGAATCGTCAACTAAAGACGACGTATTCCCCCCCATTTGGATTAATTGGACTCAAAGGTAAGAGATTTCTGAGGGGGATTTGCAGCTACGATTTATAACCCATTTTTTTTGTTAGATTTATTGAAATGGCATTTGTCGGTCGCATGAACACTCGTTGCAAGTTTGTTGATTGTGAGATGTACAGCGGAGGTCGCTCCAAGTTGCAGCTGAATCCTATTACCACAGAGGAAGAGGGAGAGATGGAGATACCGCAATCAAGGTGCTCGCGAACATATATAAAGACCTACGGATTGGAGCGATCTGAATTGGTCTCTATACCTAGCACAGTGCGCTTTGTGGGCGGCTCCGCATCGTCCTGCGAGGTGAACTCGATGGCCGACACGGAGGTGTCCACACTGCGCTGTAACTCACCCAGATCCTTTGGGATGGACACTGAATCTCTGACGGTGTGTCAGTCGCCTATGGAGAACAGTAGTGAGAACAGTTCCATGTCCGAGAGTAATCCATATACTGATCCAAACTCAGATGAGCAACCACAGCAGGGGATGATATTTGAGCAAAGCGAAGTTGAGGAACGTCCGCTGGAAAGGGGATCTACGACTTCCATGTGCAGCTGGGAGCCTGAGGAAGTAATGTCCGTGTATGAAGAATCACCTCCAATTGAATTTGAATCTCAGAGCCGTGGTGTGCCTCTTCTTGAGCTAGGTTCCGGTACGGCGTCCCTAAATGAGGATCAGCAAGAACAATTGGGACAAATGAAGATGTTGCGTCAATCCAACGAGGCCTACGACAATTGGCTATCGGGCAAAAAGAGACAATACCAATACAAGCAACAGGCGGCGAGAGAGCAAAGAAAACAACAGCAAGAAAGAGAGGAAAACCGCCGAAGATTAAATGAGCAACGGGTTCAGGAATGGTGCAAAAGAAAGTCCCAGCTGGGTATCAATTCAGTCAAACGTAGTATAAATTATAATGACAAATCACACTCCCAATTGGACAAAGAAGCCCAGCTGCGTCTGCAGGCGTGGGAAATGCGAAAAATCCAAGAGGCAGAGCATCGTCGTCAGATTCAGCAATGCCAGGCATACCGAAAACAACAGATGGACCAGCAGCGTAAGGAACAGGCGACTCTCGCATGGAATCATTGGATAAAGAATGCACCACATCGCCCCAAACCGGTGCCACTTAATCAAGGCTTCAATACGTTGCGCGGCACAATCTCCGATATCTATATTAATCCAAACCAATGGGTGCACTAAACCTTTGAACTAAATAAACAGTAAGCAATAAACAGACTACAAGTAAGCAACTATATTTCTATATTGAGTTGTGGGTGGGCAAAATAAGAATAAATATTAAAAGTCACCAATAATATTTAAAAAATATATATATATATTTATATGTTAAATAGCAAACTTGCCTGAGCAGTAACATTTTAGTATAAAACAAAAGATAAGCTTACAACAAATATCTGTATGAAGTATAGAAAATCGACAAAATTATTTAATTGCTATTCATAACAAAACATAAATTTAAATGTTAGTTTAGAAATGTGCCTGAGCAGTAACAACTTAGTATAACACAAAAGCTAAACTTACAACAAAAAACGTATTAAGTATTACGAGTCGACAAAATTATATAATTGCTTTAAGTTATCGCATTAGGCTCAATTTTCTAATTTAAAGCATATTTTTTTAACTATATGATGGGGTCCTGGAAATTCTTTAGATAAACCGATTGCTGTGAGAATAAAATATTAATACTCTTTTCAAATTCCTTAGTGAAATTAACTCGGTCAAATATATACTTGCAAATTCTGCCAGAACTCAAATTAACTCATCTCAAATTAACTCACATATTATTATGTAATATGTAAGTTTAATACATTAATAATTTATATGGAGAATTTAAAGTTAAACTCCCATGAAACTGAACTGCAGTTCTCTAGCTTTAACATAGAAATCAATTATACGCTCTCACAAGCAAGCCACACATTAACGGTCAAAGGGTTTAAGATCCCACAACACTTGTGTAATCCTCATATACAACAGTAACACTTACTATCAAAACATTTGCAGGCATCCTTTTCACTAGCTAACACTCCAGCATGGAATAACACCCTGAGGGCCATTTACAGTGGTTGTCTGTTTGCCAGTCTTTAGATATCGTGTTACCATGCATAGCTTTCCATTGATTTACCTTATGATGCAACTAAACTTAGCTGTTTAAGCCAGATGTACATTATTGTGATGTACACATATCTATTGCCTTGCAGCCTTAAAGTAAACTAATCAAATTCTATTGCATTAACTTGATTTATGTTTAATTTAATAATTTATCTACCACGATGAAAGTTTGTGTTTAGTTGTTTCCCGCTTAAAGCTGAATCCTGTGAATTTGTTCACCTGTCGACTCTCAACAGCAACAAAAAAAACTAAAAGAAAAAGAAAACTGTGAGAACAACTCATCGCAACAGCACCGGAAATATATACAAAGTTATTTAATATGAAAATGGCGTGCAGCTGAAATTTTATTTGAGCTTCGTCTAACCGGTCTGCCAGTCGGCCTAAAGACATTTATTTTTGGCCATATATTTCGCCCGAAGGCACATGGAAATTAAATGTGATTTCATATAGAAATTGACGGACGGTGCTCACAGAAGGACGGGATTATTACTCGCATAACCAAATGGTTGACCATTCTGCCATTTTAATAAGTAAATCGCCTTGAGAAAATTTAATCGAATTAATACAGAAACTCTATTTTTGTGTTTCTTTAGCCAACATACAAATCAACACTCTGTCCTAAATTCTAATGTGATTTTTATTGATTTTTATATAACACTTATTTTACTCAATTTATTAAACGCAAAAACATTTATCTGAGAAATAAATTCTCTTCCCAATTAAATAAAGACTACTACATGAATATTGGTTTATTTTTGTTGAATGATCCTTTAAAGTTTTTATTAATTAATTATTAAATTATTAATTTAATTGTTTTGAATTTTCTTCATTTACTAAAATCTTCATTATTTCGAGAAAAATTAAATTTGATGCTGACCATCAATATTTTGTATAAATTTTGGATTGTTTTAAAATACAAATTAAATTTGCAAACACGTCTTTAAATGTAAGGTTGCAATTCCATTCGTAATGAACTACTTTTTGATAAAACTCCCATAGAATAAGTTTAAATTTTATATGATCTTAAATGAAGCCATTGTTTTCACCATATCAACAGAAGCCAATAACACAATTTGCGTAGCCGCACAATCAATTTAAATATTAATCAAATTAAAGTATCTACGCGCTTTTTACCTGCGAAACATGGAGAATGCCATTCACATTTTGTTGTTTGTGCTCTCAAGCAATTTTTTTAATAATTTAATCCACTGCAATCGAGCGGCACGGCGTGCTTGGACCGATTTATTGAAAATAAAAACAAAACACTCGCACATACAATATAAACACGCAGCAGCCTAAGAGTGTGGAAAATAAGAGAAGTAAATATTTTTCCACAAACATTGATTGGCAAACTGCTGGGAATGGAGTCGAAATGAATGTGGATGGTTACGAGGATATAAAAACATATACATGCGCATTTATTCACACACACAGATACACACAGAGAGAGTCAGTCATGTTTACACTGAAAAGTCGTGATGGAAAACCGACGCACGCATTGAGTGCATGAAGACTGAAGTGAAAAACTGAAAATTCATTGAAAACTGATAGCGTGTGAAAAATAAACGAAATGTGCAATCCGAAAACAAAACATGAAGTATCAATGATTGAGCTCTGATGTTTGTGAAGATGCTTCTTTACAAAGTGCCATCAGTCAGCAATCTCCTACACGACATTTGTGCAGCATATCGTACCTTTAATAATAGACGTTGACAGTTCTACGATAATTATACAATGTCTTTAAAGATCTAGTTGATCTTGGTTTAGTTATGATTCCGTTATCAATACTTGCAGTCAGGGACTAAAACCGAAACGAATATCGGTTTCAGTTACTGTTTCGGTTATGATCGAATTAAGGTTTTCGGTTATCGGTTATGCAAAATCTTGGAGTTTCGGTTTCGTAACTGTTATCGGTTTCTTGTAAGTTTCGGTTTAAAAATAACGGTATGGTTTCGGTTCACAAAATCAATAAAAATTAAGGTTTTCGGTTGACCAAAATAAGAAGCGTTATTCATTGTTTTACATAAAGAAAGACTTAATGCTCTTGTTAGCCTGGAAAATAATGTTATCTGGTTACTGGAATGATCCAGTGTAATGTCGATTTTATTATAATTTGATCGCATATAAATTTGGTTAATTTGGTTTGAACATTTCAACCATTTTGATTTTACTGATATTTGATAACTTTGAACTGCCGTAACTTTGTCAAAACTCAATAAATTTCCATGCTCCATGTAAATTTGTGCATAATTTTATTTCTAAATTTGTATTGCGTTTAAATTTTGTTGATTTTGAAAATTCGAATTTTTTCGAAAAAATCAAAAAAAGGCAAAGGGGTAACACTGTAAATTTTCCAAAAAATTCGATTTTCAAAAATTTTTTAAATTGAACAAAACTTAAATGCAGAACGAATTTAGAGGTAAAATCATGCTCAAATTTACATTGCACACGGAAATTGATTGACTTTTGACAAAGTTACGGCAGTTCGAAGTTGCTCAGTAGCTGCGACTGCCAGAACCGAAATTAACCCTTATAAATGAATCGGTTACTAAACGGTTATTTCGGCTTAAAGAATTTCGTTTTATGGGTTTCGGTATAGCGGAAAAAATTATTTTTGGTTACGGTTACAAATTTCAATCGGTTTTCATTGGTTAACGGTTACGGTTTCGGTTAAGGTATTAATCCCTGCTTGCAATATTTAATGCAATATTTTATTTATGATTATAGTTATATAATAACTTTTAACAACTTGTAGCTGATTCGAAATCGTGTTAACCCGTGCATAGTTCAAATGAATCGACTCAATTACTGACATTTCTATGCCATCACTTCACAAATATATGTCATCTGCTCAAATCCTTTGAAAAAATAACAGCCATACAATTTTCTAGTGGCAATTAGCAGTGACATCAATGGAAACAAAGCCCATTCGACTCATTTGCGAGGGTTGTTTCAGAAGTAGCCATGAAGTAAATATTTGTCTCGAAGGACATGATGATTCTGATTTGTTTATAGTTACTTGAATATAATATATAGGTCTTAAAATGCCCTCGCTTATGTAAAAGCAATCGATTCTGCATTAATTAAAATAAATTGGCAAATATTCGAGTAGGCTAAAGTCGAAGAGAGTCAAGTGTTGCGATAGCAACAAATAACAAAATATTTATAAAATCTATCAAAATATTTGTGCATTCTACAAGAGTATTTCTTTCTATGTGTGTGTTTGAGCATATGAGCATGAAGATCTGAGCAATTATTAAAGGGAATTAAAATTATCAGCCAACAATATCTTGTTGAACGCCTTCCGAAGCCAATTTGCATTATCTAATTAGCAATGATTCATATATGAAGATATATGATACGAGTATGATTCAATTATTCACACTTCTGAAAGTCTGAGAAAGTAAGAATATTCCTGTTGAAAGTATTGAGTTAAGAGATATCCTAAGAAAATTAAAATGAAATATTTGAAACCTAAGAAATACTGAAACTATTCCAATAACTTGATAAATGAACAATATATGACAGATAGTCAGACTGATAGAATTTGGGTTTACCAAAGAGATACCTTAATGTATCTGCGATATGTTATTCTGCCTAATTTAAATATTTTCTTAACTTTATTCACCTTTTATATTTTTCATAGTTGCAGGGTATACAAAAAATTGTCACAATATTGAGTTAATTAATGAAATGTGCGGCAGCAATGGCAAAAGCTTGCTAAATATGGCAAATTCGCCAAAAATTCAGAAATTGGCAAAAATAATTCAACGCATAGATATACATAAACAATGTTGAGCATATTTAGATTCACGTATCTTTAGATATACCTGCTCTGCCATGAAACGATATTTTGTGGGAAATAATAATTTAATTAGCCTCACATAAACACCCGCATATACGCAAACACATACACTGGCAATGAGTGAGACAGACATAGAGATAGAAAGAGAGAGAGAGGGAGAGAGAGAGTTGCATTGGAAAATGGCAGCTTATGACCTGGTAAAATTGTATGCATATCAGAAATACCAATTATGGCAATATTTTGTTGTCCTGCATTCAGGACATGTACAATAATTTGTCTGCACTAGTGTTAGTGTGTGTTTATGTATGGTTCACCTGTATGTGTGTCTGCTAGCATTTTCAATGGGGCTCGAGCATTAACGTTCAAAAGTCAATTAGTGGTTTTCATAAATGTGATTAAATTAAGTGACAATGTTGTTTACTGTTTTTACGGTTTTTGGAATTTTTGTTTCCTTTTAATTGACATAAAGGGGATTGTATGTTTGAAAATCAATGCATTTGCCAGATATTCGAAATTTGCATTTCACAGAGTAAAATATTCTTATCCAAAGTGCACTTTCAAAACAATCGTGTTAATACAATAAAAAGTTAACAAAATTCTGACTTGAATCCTGCAGCGTTTTTAAAATTACTTTAAATATTTGAATATTTTTAATTACATGCCAAAATTGTGCTTACAATGTATTTGATGTCCTTCAGGTTTACTTTCTTCTTTATTATTTTACATTTGTGTATTTTTGAAATATTATTTTTTAGAATTTTCCCCATGCATTTTGCTATGCATTTTCATCGTATTCACACATTTTTGTGGCCTAGACAAAGCAGCAAGCTTTTAAGCCTTTAAGCGAAAACAAAACCATTTTCCACTTGTCACACACACACGCACACACACACATGTTGTGAGAGACACCCACTCACACATGTGGACCTTTCAACTGGTTTGTCTTTGCATTTCTTTTTTTTTGTTGTTGTTTCACTTCGTTTTGTTTTTTAAATCAAAAAGCGACACAACGTCAAAACAATTTGTCGTCATTTAAAAGTCGACATTTAAATAAGAAAATGCAAATATGAAGGCAACCCAGGTGGAGACTGAAGACCGTAGACAGTAGTCAGAAGCTCTGCAGCTGCCTAAATGTATGCAATAAAATTTTTTTATGCGCGCGAAAGACGCCGCATACATTTTGTATGCATAAAATTAAGCCGACTACGGACTACGAACTGACTATGAAACCAGGGACACGGACTAGAGTTGGCTATATAGCTGGGGGCATGGAGCATGGGACTTGGGCTCTGGTCGAGCGTGCCGAGCGCAGCTGTAAATATAAAGTGTCAAGCAGTGAGAAGCGCGCACACACACACACACACACACACACACACACACACACTCGCCGTGCAAAAACGTGTCTATTACAATTCAATTTGACAATAGGCGCACACAAAAGCCAAACCAACCAGCCGCACTGAGCGGCCACACACACACACACTACACACACAAACACACACATACTTGTGGACTTGCACACACAAACAAACAATGGCGAGGCGAGCCCAAAAGTAGACTTTAGAAAGATACAAATACACATACTGTTTGTTTTACACTCCCTCTGACTAACATTGCTTTTTTGTAGGATTTGTCTCAACATACAAATTATGCAATTTAAAAACAAATTATTTTATAATTACGTTAAACAATATAAACAATTTTTATTTGGAGCGGTATTCAATGTATTGCTGATTTTGTATCACTTAAAATCTTTAAATGGGAACCAAAAAACTGCTCTTTTATTTCAAGTTTTTTTAATAAAAGTGTAAAGTAATATTCTAGCAGAAATTCCAAACAAAAATTGCTTACAAAAAATTTGATGTTTCAAATTTCTATAAAAAAAAAAATGGTCAAAAATTTTACAAAAAAAATAAATTCAAACTCTACATAAATAAACATAAATTTCAATAATATAAAACCATGTAAAAACATTTTCACCACAACTATATTAAATGACAGAAAACCTACACAAAAAAAAATACATATTGTAAAATATTTCAAAACAGAACTCAATAAATCATGAAAAAAACCACTAACTAAAACAGTACAAAAAATTGCTGCTTCAACATTTAATGATACAATTTCTGTAAGCATATCAATGTCAAAAGATAGAATATTTAAATCGTTTTTAAACATGTGCTAAATAAGTAGTAGGCAATATATAAAATTTCTATAAGTGACTTTAATTCATTTTTTAAAATATTTTAAATAAAACCAATTTGAATCCATAAATTCAAACTTGGGCAATTCACTTAATATATTATATTTGTTAGATACCCTTTTAGGTAAGCGTATTACCGCTTCGGTCTGAAATCAATTGAAACCACAGTGTTTTTGCTTTTGTTTGTATTTTGGCCATGTGTTTTTACTGCAACGGAAACGTCAAGTAAATTTTTTTTCGCTACGTAGTTAGTTGATGAAAAAAATACAAAAAAAAAAAGATGAACTGAGAGTGACGCAGGTGGCGGTGGCCACAACAATGGTGACACCAGAGTGGAAAACGTGGAGAATGTTAGGAACGTTGAGAACTCTACTTTGCCTAGTCCCTGGGGCGTTATTTGCACGTTTCCGGTATAAATATACAACGCCCGAGATTTGTTTATGCGAAATGAAGCGCACAAAAGACAATTCGCATAAATGTTGTTGGGAGCCATAACAACAACCCCCTTCATCCATCCCTCTCAAGCCGGCAATGTAAGCAAGTGGGTCGCCAGCTCAGTGACTTGTTCCCCGGTGCGTGACTCGGGCGGAAATAAAATTTGTCAGCTTTTTGCGAGTGTCATGACTTTAAATAAGTTGTAAATATTATGAATTGCGGCACGCTTCAGGGAGTGCTCCACAGAGATTCTGAATTATATCATAATATACGCTCTATGCCATATGGTATCTCACAAATACATACATAGGTAGGTATCTCTGTCAATCTCTAATTGAATTTTGTTGCACACACGCAGCCCCCAAAGGTAAGCGCTTTATCAATCAATCAATCAATGGAGTGCTCTGAAACTCAATAACTAATCACTAATAAACTTGCACAACACTGAAACCGATAAACCATCGTCCAACTTGAACAACTCACAGGCATTAGACCTGGTCAGAGATCCAGGAGAAAGAGATGTGGATGGTAGGTGGCTTGGCATGACTAAAAATCAAATAAATAAATCATATGTGAAAACTTTTTTCACTTAGGCAATATTTTTACACAAAAACTGTTGTACTCTTCGTATTACAATCGCCATAAGTCTTGACTGACTGGCGTGCAATGGCACAGTGCAACAAAAGCGATTGGAATGGCATTAATTGTGACATATTATTATATTTGTAATATATTAAGTATTATTAAAACATTCAAAATTGTAATAAATAATAAATTGATATTTAAAATAAATGAAATAGTAATCTTAATAAGTGATGGGTTTATTTTCAGCTACTTTCGGATACTAACTGTACCTATTCTTATAAAAGTCTTCTAATATATCTCTCACCACTCCTCGTTTTACTCTTTCGTTAGAGACTGTGCATTCCCTGACTTTTTTTACTTGTGTCAAATATGGAAGCATATTCAGTAATGCACACTATTATAAAAAAAATCTTTCTTTAACATATCACAAAATGAGATCCTCTATTTAAGTATACATGACGTCAATATGATATAACTTTTAGAGTCGGGTAATTCATATATTCACATATAAAATTGATATTGCTGACACGATAGTACTTGGTAGTAGAAAGTAACATGAATAATCAGATAAAGACATTCGTAAAATGTTGTATACACTGATAAAAAAATGTTTCAAAATCAAGATTTTGGTCTCAGATCTAAGAATTTTGGTCTAAAAAATTCGTCGAGAACATAAAATTCTTAAATTTAGAAAACACATCTTGATTTTAAGAAAATTTCAAATAAGAATAAGTTCTTAATTTAAGACCAAATAGTCTTAAATTCTCAAACAAAAAATAAGGCAGGCGCTCTTTAAGCTTTCAACTTATTTTTTTTTTGATAGTTAATACTTTTTTTTGATTTTTTTCTTTTATAAATATTCCGATTATATGTATGTAATTTTCTTGGCTAGAACGGGTTTCGATCCCTCGACTTGTTACCAATCTGAAGCGGCGACTCTAACCAGAGCGCCACGGTGTCATTATTGTCTTCATATTAAATGTGACATATTTATATTTTCTTATCAATTTATGATTTTTAATTCTTGATTAAAGAACTGCGAATTTTTACATTAATATTCTTAATTTTATTAATTTGGTCTTTAAATGGTCTTATTTTAAGAAAAAAATATTTTATCTCTTTTGTATATCAACACACTGTGCTCGAGTTTGTATGCTAGCTTGGCCCAAAGTTGATCCAGCCAAATAGCCTTAGGCTGTAACTTGTAAACTTATTTTCCCACACACTTCCCACACATATTCACACATACTCTCTCACACAAAAAAAAGAAAACTGAAAGAAGAATGTATCTTTTATCCTGTTCGCCGCTTAGCATGCCCAGCAAAAGTGTGGATACTCGTATCTAATATCTCCAAAAGCCAACCAAAAAAAAAAAAGAAACTGAATAAAATATTCAGTTGCCGATGATGATGAATGGCGTTGCGGTTAGGTTGTGTGTGTGTTTGTTGCACAGTTGTTGCTGCAACATGTGAAGAAATTCACATCAATTTGTAAGCGCTCAGAAATATAGTACAAAAAGTATTTTGTCTATTTTCAACCTAAAGTTCTCTTTGGTTTAAACTGGACTTGGCTTTAAGGAGACAGTCTCAAAACTGACTGTAGTACAGAGTCTCGGTCTGAGTACTGAATCCAGACTGGTCACGTATTATTATCGCTTTGCATTACACAGCACGAAGCTTGTCCAGTTGCCAGGAAGGGCATTCATTTGATTTCGTTGCCAACTTATAGGCGTTGTGCATTTGACTCCTACGCTTTGTGCTTTGGCCACGTTGTTTGGATGTTTTTCGGGGCGTTGACAGCGTCCGTCAGATTGTCAACTGGCCAACTGGTCGTCATGTCGTCAGGTCGTCGAGTCGTCAATTGATGGCGTTGCTGATAACGTGAGTTGCTCGCCCGGCAGACCCACTAATTTTTTATGGTCACCGACACGAGGTCGCTACGGGCTTGGTTTTGTTTTTTTCTGTTTTGCTTTTCTTTTCTACTGTTTGTTGGCCAAATGTCAAATTGTTTTTCGAGCTGTTCCGACTCTAGTTTTTTTCCCTTTCTCTTGTTTTTTATCAGCCAAGTTGTTTTTATTGCTATCGTGTTGCGAGTTTGCCTTGTAATCTGCGTTTTGTGTGCTGTCTCTGTCCTTTTGCCTGATTTTAGGCGCGCCTGGGATTACAATGCAACTGACTGTGCCATGTATGTAACCGCAATGTGTTCAAAGCAACCAACAGGCAACTCGAAACGTGCTTATTTCGATTGTGTTTGAGTCCAAAGCTGAGAAGCTGAGGTTCACAATTGGCGGCCAACTCAATTAAAGGCTTGTGGTCTCTTTGGAATCACTTATAGCTAAGATGAAATAATTCTAGAGCATCAAATCAATATATTCGCAACAGTCGCATTTTGATATAAGTTACTTACATTTTAAATAAAATATTTAAAGTAATAAAAAATATTCAGCTAAATAAAATTATAAATTTATTTTCAAAAGTAAAACATTTTTCTGAACAGTTTAATCTGATATTTAAGCCAATTTTTGTAAATATTAAACTATGTAATCTATTTAATTCACAATCAATAATTATATATAATAATAAACAAAAATAATGACATATGTAAAAAAATAAATTTTATTCATAATAAATAATCCCTTTTTTTAGCAATTCAATTCTCTATTGAACCAACTTAAAAAGGTATCTTACAATATGTTAAAAACATTTTTTTAAATTCCTACACATATTTACAAATAATATTTTAAGCTTGTAAATTCATTTTAAATTATTTACTTGTATTGATTATAAATTTTAAACTGGAAAGCTCTATAATGCCAATAATTTGAAAATATAATGTCAATATAGCCTAAGTATAAGTAGTGCTGAAAATTATTATTAATAAATTATTAACAATAAATTGTAGAGTATCTACTAGCTGATCATTTCTGTTTAGAAATGCATGAATTTCATGGCTCATCGACACCGAAATATGGTAACTCTAAATTGGCTTACCATATGACTGTGTGTGTGCGGCATTAATTAATTTAATATTCATTACAATATCTATAATTTATATGAAAATAATTTGCGTAACAAAATTCAAAATGCATGGAAATCATCTTAATGGTAAATCTCAAATCAATTTGCCAAAATACCGCACATGTATATGTACATATATATAGATAGATACAATTAGATAGACACATACATATTTGTGCAGGCACGTGCAATTGAGCAAAATATAATCACAGGAATTTATCTAAAATAGCCAGAGAGCGAGAATCAGGAGGTCGTTGAGGTCATCTACAACGTCAACGGCATTTACATAAGCTTGGTGGGCATTTTGTATCTGTAAATCTTAAGCGAACTGCATGCCGTTGAGATGCAACCCGCAGATACACAGGAACTGCAATTGAAGACATTTGTCATGCGAAGAGTTTTGGTTAAGACCACCTTACGGGATGGGACTGAAGTTGAGGCTACTGCAACTTGCAACTTGGTTAATTATAACGGCTGCTGTTCAAGTAGGCGGACTGATTAGAGGCGGTAGGCGGGTAGGCGGGGCAATTGTAGCCGGCGGTTGTGCAGCAAATTGCAATTCCAAGAGACGCACCGGAAGGAAGTGTAAAATTCAAATATGACAAATGACATGAACTTAAGCGGCTGCTGTTGTTGCTGTTGTTGCTGCCAGGGCCTAACCAAAATATACACACACAACTACAATTACACACACACACACACCAACATATACAAAAGATTTATTGTGTGCGGTATATGGAAATTATGAATATCTTAATATTGTGGCATAATTTTCAGTTGGCGAGGGGTTCAGACTTGAGCTTGTCTACTTCTAACTTTAATTAATAATTTTGTAATTTATCAATTTATATTCTGGACTCGTGTACTTGCAGGCATGCAACTTGATTGCATACTTGCAGGCGCAAAAACAAACATTATGACAAACTGCACTTCAAATCAATGCAAAGTGCCTCAGTGGACCCAGTTTAAGTAGATGACATATTAAAAGAAGACATTGTCGGTTATATACATTTTGAGCGTTCAATTTATCAATATTTAATGTTGATTCCATGGAAGCGTTGATTTTGTTGCATCAACTGCTGCAACACATGCAGTTTCATATACAAACTCATGCATTTAGAAGATTATGGGACCCTAGATTCTTAGCTCTGGCGCAATAAGCATATTGTGGCTAAAACTTAGTACTAGAGCCATAAGCCTATTGTGGTAAATTAGCTGGGAAATCGAAGCTGAAAAGCTGATTATCGGCTATATTAGTTGAAACCACAAAGTTAATTTAACATCATACAGGCCCATATGTTGAGTTATAATTAGGTAATAGTTGTTAAAGTGTACAAAGAACAGATAGTTATAGAAAAAAAACAACTTTATCAACACATTAAAAATAAATGTAAATGATTCTAAATAAAATAATAATTCTTAATACTTATTTAATTTAAAAATTAGTAAAGATTTAAAATAAAACTGACAGGTATACCTTAAAATGTTTAAAATTCATTATATATATTAATATATCGATTTATATCGATGTTTATCTATTTAAGAATAATTTGAACTAATTTTAAATCTGAATTATTAACATTTAACGAAGAAAGCTTCAAAAGCATTTTAGCACTCTTAATCCTACTAATATTTATTATTTTATCAAGCAAAACTTTTTTCGAAAAAAAACTACACTTAAAGATATAATTCTTTACAGTCTACACATTAAATATTTTAGTACTTGGAAAGTATTTATTGTCTACCAATTGCGCTGCTTTGTCAGCTGTAAAGTACTCGGTAAAAATTTGTACTCAAACTTTGGCCATTCACACGCACACACACACACACATACATAGAGGAAAATGTAATCAAGTGAAATGTAAGCCAAATCAAAATCAAACACTTGCCATACTTTTCAGTAATTCACACACAGTTTCCAGTTACAGATTGTTTAATTGTTTTCGAGCTTTAATCAAAAAATATATATGTATGTTCAAACAAATGTACATATAGAGTTGACTCTGTAGCAGATGGGTTAAAAGCTGCAACAAATGGAGGCCAGAAGTGTTCATGTGTGCCACATTAGGATTGATTTTGCTCTCAGTTTACACACTCTGATTTCAATTACAAAGTTGCTCGAGAGAAACAATAACATGAAATTGCTGGGCATAACCTCTATAGAAATGCTAGCTGCATGTTTTATGCGCACCGCAAATTGCATTAGTTTCCCCTCTCCTCTCCTCTCTCTCAATCCCCCAACGTCCTACTCCCCTTTTCATTTCATTTACTTGTGCAATCGCTTGAAGAAAACCTTGAGTCAAGTTGAAAGCGCCACAAGTTGCATGTTAGCAACGCGTAAATTTTTTTGTTTATTACCTCGGCCGACTGACAACGAACAGACAACAGAACGAGCAAGTTTTATGTGTGGCAAATAGACAACGGACAACAACAAATGGCTTACTAAATTTTTTAATTTATTTTCCAGCTGCATTGTACGGCGGAAGCGTTTAAAATCGTAAAAGCGGCCACGCCCTGCCCACCTCAAGGCACTTCATGTGTAATTAATTGTACTTTAAATTTGTGTACAGCTTACAGATTATTTATAAGCCTTATAAAGCGCATTAAGGCACTTCTATAAAGTTTTGAAGTATCACATTTTTTCTAAGAATACTTTAACTATTTTTAAAAGTAACAAGAAATAATTTTCTTTGATTATTAAAATATCTGACAGAAGGGAAATTATATTTAATTTGCAAACGTAAGAATTATCTTATTATTATTTATTTATTTACTATAAAATAAACTCAAATTTGTAAGTTCTATAACAAAATTCAGCATATTATGCGAGATAACTATTTGATGCAATAGATTGACATTTAAAATTATTGTTATTGTTTCATTATTAATATCTATTATTATTGAGATGGGAAGTGTTCTGTGATTTGTTACACTTCCCATTATATTATTTTATATCTTATTTGATTATTCAATCAATTATTGGTCTTGTGCCGCGTGGATTTGACAAGTTGTGATAAACCCATTCACATAGAACCACAAAGCAACCGCACAGGTCATGGCAATTGAAGCCACGACCAACAGTCAACTCAAGCTAGTGCACTCAATATAATCACAAGCTAAATCACTTGACCAAGTAGCTACTACACACACACGTAAACCGCACACCGATGCATACTTATCTATATGCATAAACCAAGAAGTGAAAACCCCCTTAACTGTATTTTAACCTATTACATTGGCTGGCGCCATTGGAGCTTACGCCTTTTGCTCTAAAACTTGGCCCACAGACAAGGAGCATAAAGCACATTCTATAGACACCCAAAACCAGTTGGTCCTGCAACTCTAGTCAAACCCGATGAGCCACTTCAGCCTGGCCACATAAAGTGTCATTAGCTCGAGTGGAGGAGCTACTCCTTGAGCTCTAGAGTCGTACTGACTATTGCAACAGCGAGTACATTTCCCAGATTACATCGCAGCCAGCCGCTGAGCAAATAAACGCTTAAGCATAAAAATATGATATTATTTGCTTAAAAAGAAAACGCAAAAGAAAAGCTAACTTTAAATTTTACTAGCACGAATTTGAGATGCTCTGAAGAATACCTTTTAATCATATTGTTTTTTATATATTTAAAAATGTATTATAATTATATAATTATTATATAATTATATATTTATACATTTATATATTTACAAAAAAGTTTTTCATACTAAAGGTTAATTTGCATCCGATTGTCCCTATGGTAGCTATATGATATAGTAATCCGACTTTGACCAAATTTGATCCGAATTTAAGAGACAGTCCCAAACAAATAATCTGTAAGTTAAGATATCTTAAGAAACAAAAAAGTTGTTCATAGAAAGCCATTCCATGACCTCTGACCTCAATCTGACTCACTTACAGGTCAAATTTGATATGTTAGTGAGTCAGTGAGAGAGTCAGTCAGGACAAAGAGTTTTATATATAGATAGATATGTTTATATATTTAAATTTTTTTATATTAATATTTTTATATAAATATATTCTATATTTATATTTATAAGCTAACTCCTCGAAAATACCCTTAAATGTTATTTTGATATCTGACCAAAGCCAAAAATCTGCCATAAATACTGATTACTGTGTTATTTTGCTTTCTTATACTCTTTATGGTTGCTGTTGTTTATCTTTTGAACATCTTTTGCTTTGTGGTGGATTTTAATATTGGCACTAAGTAGTTATCAGTGCTTCGTTGGACCATTCGAAATGAAGTGGCAACTTGTTTATTATTGTTATTATGGTCTGTTTATCTTTTTTCGTTTGTTCAAGTGTATTGCAAGTAGTTTTTCGAGTGTCTACTTTTCGGCTACTTATTTTCTTTTAATTAAAAAGCAAATTGCACTTCAACTAACTCTCTCTCTCACTTTAATTTTCTCTTTTTCTCTGTCTGTCTCTATCATTAGGCTGATTGAAAACTGCAATACTGAATGAGGCTTGAAGTAAGCAATTTGGCAAAGGTAAATAACAAATAATAAATAACTGGATACCGTGTCGATTTTTAAGTGCTTCTAATGAAAGAACGACCAACTCGAAAACTGAAAACTGAAAACAGAAACAGAAACTGCTGAACAGTTAAAGGTGCTCGCTCCATACAAATAAGCACTTGAGCCACGAAATGTTGAAAATAACCAACCGCATAATGACCACAGTAAGGGCTGCAATTCTAGAATATGTTAGTGTGTGTGTGTCTGTGTGTGTGGCGTCTAATGACTTTGAAACATATGCAGCAAAGTCAAAAGCATGCACTTAGTGACTATTATAGCCATGTTAATCATAGATGCCAGCATAATGGTAACTAAGAACGCAATGAACGTGCATGACGAGCTTGTAAAACAGCAGGATGAAGGAAGGGGGGTTATATATATGTATAGAGTTCTTCAATCTGATCAATAAATAAGTACGTGTATGAATTCAATAATTATGAATGCAATTGTGAGAATTATTTTGATTTTAGCTCTCTCTATAGAGATACATTTTTGTTATAAAGTGTTGACTGCTCGATGATGGATAATATGGATAAATGAAATTTTTATTTTAAAGTAAATCACTTCTCAACAACATTTTATTAATATCTTATCTAGCCTTTTTCTTGGCTAAATGATAATTTATATAATAAATTTTGAGAAAACTATAAAGTTTTATTTATAAATTAAAAACAGACAGAAGTTCGTTAAATTTTTCAAATTATCATTACTTATTTGTTGATACCTACCAACTTCTAACCAATTTTAGTTTAATTTGTCCCCTAATAGTCTGTTAATTCTCGCAAATTTTAAATACATCTGCAATGGTTAAAACTATGACAATTGGACTTAAAAATAAATAGCATGAGAACAAATCAAATAATTAGAAAGCGAACATTAAAATCTAAAACATAATTTAGTTGAAGTTTTTCTAAAACAACTACCGTGTGCTTTGGGGCCAGTAAACTAGGGCCAGAGTGCGACAATTTGTTGTGGTTACCGTGCTCTCGTAATTAGGCTGCTCGCACTTAAATTGTGTGGTGAGTTTTCAGGAAATCTAACACACGCCCCAATTGAAAGATAACGACCCTTCAGTCCAGGTGGCAAGACATAAGAATGAACATAAGGAAGGAGCAGGAAAAAAAAACAAAAACAAAATAAGGAAAACTGTTGGGAGTAAAAGAAAAGCAACGAAATATGCGCAGTCGCCAAGTAGGAAAATCTCAGGCTCATACGAGAAGTAACAAAAAAAAACAGAAAATGTATTTACAATATATTTTTATATATTAATACCAGCTCTTCAAATAACGATTGGGAATTGGAGATGGGCCTATAAGGTAGCTGGTAATAATTATTAAGTAAGATTTACACAACAAGTTAGTCAATTCACTTGTCATTCACAAGTATAACGTCACGTCAAACATTTAATAGCGAAATTTTCCATGCCACGATTTCTATAGCATACTTAACGGCGCCTCTCTGCGCATTACATACATACAAAGTATCTGTGTGCGTCTGATTTTGTCTGTGTGCGTCGCGTATTTATTTATTATTTAGCAGCAACAGCCTATCGCATGTTCTGGTAGGCGTACATTTTCCCATTTCCAATGTCTTCGCATTGGCGGCTCATTTCAAACTTCGGCATTTCCTCGTATCGGTGTGCTTATGTGTATGCCTGCTTATTTGGTATAAACATATTTTCATTTTATTTTATGATTTTACTAATATGCACTGTCTTGAGAAAAGTCGCAGCTGTGTCACGCATTCGATTTGCAGTTTTTGGGCTCAACTCGAATTACGTATACGCAACGTTGGCAGCGATTACCTTCGATTTTTTTATGTAATTGGCTTATTAACTCAGACTCATTCTCGTAAAATTGCCCTAGGCTTTAAAAATTAAACAAAGCAATTTCATATTGATAATAATACTTGATAAAATGTAAGCTTCTACAAAATAAAGATTATTTTCATAACTTTGTAAATTTAAATGCAGAACGAATGTAGAGGTAAAATCATGCTCAAAATTACATGGCGCATAATAATTCATTGAGTTTTGACAAAGTTAAGGCAGTTCGAAGTTATTAAAAATCAGAAAAATTAAAATAATCGAAATTTTCGTTCGATTCCATTATTTTCCAGGCTAAGTAGAGCATTAAGTCTTTCTTCATGTAAAACCTTAATTTCTTTTCTTTTTTTTTGTGAACCGAAACCATACCGGTATTTTTAAACCGAAACTTACAAAAAACCGATAACCGTTACGAAACCGATACTCCAAGATTTTGCATAACCGATTACCGAAAACTTTAATACGAGCATAATCCCTGTTTTATACAAATTAATATTATATTGTATTATATTATTTACTTTAGTTCCAATGATATTATCAAAGAAATCTTCCAACTGCAATATCAGTTTTATGCTAACATGTTAAAGAAACCCATACCACAAAGTTATCTGTTTGCCTGTAAATTCACCACTTAAATTTCCCTAAAAGTCCCTTTCAACTAAACGCTTGTAGTTAAGCTCAACAAATGAAAACATTTCAGTAACCAACCGAAATTCTACGATAGAACAACGAATGAGGCTTGTGAAAGCTTACATCATAGTAAGCTCATTAATTTGGGGGAATTATGCCCTTAATTATTCAATAAAAGCTTACAAAATAATATGACATTTAACAATTTGTTAGCAAAATTTTGAAAATTAACTTAAAATTATGATTTACATTGAATGCATTGTGTATTTTATGCATTTACGAAAATTACAAAATAATCCTCACATTTACGAATCGTTTGTAAAAAACTTGACGCTATTTATGATATGCTTTAATGTAAATTAAATATGCCAATTTTACTCATATACTCTGTAGTTATTAAAACTAGGCATACTAGACAAATAGAGTCGAATATTGTTAGTTAGTTTAAATAATAAAATAAAAAAAGATCAAATAAGTAAGTATATTAGATGTATTGAATGGGTAAAAACTTAACCTATGGTCTTTGGATTTTCTATTCATTTTTTCAGAATGTACAAAAAAATATTAAGAGGGAGAAAATGTTTCGTACTCTTGACGAGGAAATCAAATATAAATTATATCAAATAAATATGTATTGTAAAACAAGGTTAAATTTTTGTATATTTTGGTAGGACAACTTTATTCACATTACAGGGTATATTTTAGTTTAGCACTTGAATTTTGTGCAGCTATTTATCAATGGTTCAAGCAAACGGCAGAAAGTGAATCTGCGAAATTGCATTCAAATTTTCGAATGAATTATAAACTGATACTCGAATCAAATTATAAAAGGCAACAAATGAAATAAAATGTAATAATAATAACAACAACAATGTCAAATTCAAATTTACAATTCCCACTAAAACAATAACAAATTTTCATTAAAACGAATGTAGCAGCAAACTGTGAGAAAATGTGTGTTTTGGGAATGGGTTTGAATGGTTTCAAGTGTCACTTACGTTATAGGTTCCAGGTTGCGGTCTCCATTTTCATTTCTCCCTATCGATACTTTCACAGTGTTAGAACGAACTTAAAACTGCAACACGTTGACATTGACTGGAAATTCAAATCAATTTTGCAATTGCAGTGAGAGTTCAGACCTAGACCCCCGAGCTGACCCGACAGTCGGCAGACAGCAGTTGGAGAAGTTTGCATCCACAGGCTGTGTGGTTGGAAGGGAGCAGGCAGCTGCGTTGTAATGCCGTAAATTGAATTCAATTAATACGTTTTGTAAATGTCATCAGAGTGTGCCGTACGGCAACTTTCAACTGTTGCCTCAGCGGCAATTCTGTTGTGAAACTTCAGACCAAAGGCATTTCAACTTCATGAGTTTTCCCAGTTGTTGGCCAGTGGTAACAAAAAAAACCAACTAGAATTTGAAACTTGAAATTGAAAATATGATGATGATTTATGCTGCATTCTGTTAGGTCATCAAAGTCAATCCAATTAGCTTCTGGAATCTTACTGAATGTTGATATACTTTCCGCATTTGGTCAGCATTTTGTGCCATTGAATTGGCATTTAAGTAAATGAAAATTAAAGGAAAATTTTAATTGTTAATAAACTTTAATCACAGAATACTACAAATTTAGCAGAATTTGGTATTTTAAAATTAGTAATTTAAATTAATATTTACTTTCTATTTAAGCAATACACAAGTAATTTAGTTTTAAAATTATTTTATTAAAATATTAATTGAAAATATTAAATTTCTCTTTAATATCTAAATTCATAAAACTAAAATATAATTATTTGATATACATATGTGATATTTTATACAATATTTCAAAGTTGCGATATTTAACGTATAGATGATTTTAATTTAGTTAGTTTAAACCCATATTCGGTTATTTCTTATCACATATTAGTTAAAAAACGAATCTTTTAATGGCCAAAGCTATAGTAAGTGGCCTCAATTTTAATAGATCTGCACCATTATAATAATAATAAAAACAATATCTAATTGATTTCTCATTACTCCCGCATTGCGCTCATTTTAGCGTAATTAATTTCAGCTCCCACGAGAGTGTGTATGCTCTATCTCGCTCTATATCATTCTGTCTATCTCTGTTTGACTAACCAAAATTAGAAAACTGGCCATCCGAAACCTAACGGAGCCACTAAAAGCCAACAAACTGCGGCTGCAATTAATTTTTCGTGCAAATTTAACGCGAAAATCGCGTAAATAATCAAAAATTAGATCAGAACAGTTGGTATGGCTGCAGAGCCGTATGCACACGCCCACACACGTGCCACTCCTCTGCCCCAAAATAGTTCCCAGTGATTGCGGCGAGTTGTCGGGCTTTGCTTAGGCTTCGTTCCAGTCCCAGTCCCGGTCCCGGTCGCAGTCGCAGTTGCAGTCATGAAACAATAATGTCCACAAATTGACGCCACAAGCTGTTGGTTCAATGAGAACACACACCACACACACACATACGAATAAATACACACACACACACGGAGAGATGTCCGTACTGGTTGCGTCTGTAGCACTTCCTCTGTGGCGCCATATTGAATTTGGGCCTGATGCCTGATGCGTGGTGCCTGGTGCCTGGTCTATGAGCCTGAAGGCTCCTCTCAGTCGGTTCTGGCTATGTTTTTATTTGCCTACTTGTTTTCTGCTGGTTAGCTGCCTGATTTTGCAACTAGAGGCTCGTTGCCGCGCGTGTTGCTAACGAAAATACAAGCAAACATATTGCCTGGCTCTTCAGTTATTGTTGTTTTAGTCCCTCCTCTACTTGTTGTTGTTGTTTGTTGCATGCCAGAGGACACTGTCGCACCCCTTCTTCTTGTTGTTTAAAATGCATTGTGGCTCCATACCGAGCATAGATGTGTTTGCCATCCAACTTTTCAATGCATTTTTAAGCCGCATGCTTTCCAGATTATGCCAAATTTTCAACTTTGTAACTCAGCAAACTCAGCTCCTTTGAAAACAATGCGTATACTTAATATGCAGTCAACAAGTGCGTTTAATGCAATCAACTTGCATGATAATCGTTTTTGCAGCTAGCAAACAAATGTGAAAATTGGTGTACTACTTTAACTATTTGAAAAGAAGCTTTAGATATAATAAATAATATAAATTATTATTTTTAAATTTAAAATTTTACCAAGTCTTCATTTAAAAAACTTTATTTAATTTTGTAGTATATTTTTTTACTTTATTTTTTTTTTAACAAACTTAGGATTTAATATTTGAAAAACGAAAAAATTATTGTTCTTAATAATTTCTAATTTAATATTATTTTTATTATTAAAATAATGTTTTAAGTGTCTATAGATCTGAGTAACAAATTTTAAGTCCTGAAACTTAATTAATACTTATTTTAAAATCAGTAATAATATTATTGTATTGTATACTAATATTTGTAACAATTTGTATAATTATTTATCAAATAAGTAAATTTACCTCATTTCGCGGCATGTCACATATTTGTATAGTATTATAATTACCATCTGCAACTTGTCTCGAGCTCTTAACCAATTAACACAACAACAGCTAAAAATGGCCTATAAAATTTACATGTCCAACTATAAATAACAATTAAAATTTTATCCACAAACGCAAAACACAATAAAACAATTTGCGGTTTTTTGCACATATTGCAAGAGCATTCAAAAAATACGAAATAAATAAAACACACGCAACATTCACAATGTGGTTAAACATTCAAAACTACAATATAAATATTTAAAAAAAAAAGAAAAGATAAACAGTTAAATAATAAAATAAAATCAACAAAATATTTAAATAAGTGTCATAGACATTCAAATCAAAGTGAGAGGAAAAATTCCCAAAATTGAAATGGAGTTTGAGACTGCCTCTAACTAAAACAATCCGGATACATATTCGCACTTGCACTGGATACAATGTGGTCTATTTTTTTGAGTCTTTTTTGTTGCTCTTTTTTATTGGCGCCTCATGTTTATGTTGTCATGTTGTTTTTTTTTTTTTTTTTTTGTTTTTTGCTGTTGGCCGTGTAAACGAGTCAATTGTTTCCGCTTCGACGATGAGGCAATCGACTGCGTCTGTTTTTATGGGTTTGAGTTTGGATTTGGTTTTGGATTGGGGTTTGTGTTTGTGTTTCCTCTCGTTGTTGTTATTTTATGGTGTTGATATTGGCAACATCCGATTTGGGAAAAGTTTTGGCTATGTGTCCGTCTACTCAGCGGGGCGTTTTGACATGGGCTAATAAGCTTGTTTCGGTCTGTCATTTTGAACAGAAGTGAGAAATACTCGCATTTCTCTCAGATTGCTCATTAAATGGACTACAATTTACTCAGTTATAACAAAAGGTTTAGTTAAGTTTTGATTAAGTTATTTAAAGAGCGCTCAACTTAAAGTCGCAAGTACTAAATCATATATAAATTATTTGAATATATAGATGGTCTATTAAAAATGCTTAAAACAAAAATTAAGGCAATATTTTTTTAAATTAATTAGGGTTTTCCTTCGACTTAAGAAAAGTTTGAAGCTTTGTTATTCTTATTTATAGAATATACTTGCTTCGATTTAAATTTTAAAATATTTGAAGGCTAAATAAAGTTCGCGGATTATAAAAAGGAAAAACTCAAATATATGTGCGCATATAAGAAATCCATATCACAATTGAAAAGACCCCTAAACCCATTGAGAAATTCCTCAGCAGATCTTTTAAGGATTATCAAACCATTCAAATATTTTTCCCCCTACTTCGGTACAATATAAGAGAGGCTCATTAACATTCCCATAGGGTAATTGCCAGTTACAATTTGCGCATCTTGAAACGTCAACTGCGATACATAATTAACCCTTATTTGCACACTTTATGACCCGCACCATAAAAAGGCCATTTAAATTACAAGGCGCAGAGCACAAAGTGTTGGCCATTTGGCAAGTGCGGAGCAATTTGTTGATGACTTCGAGTGGGCCCATAAAAAGCGGCCAATTGGCCAAAAGGTGAAAGAATGTTAAGAATGGTTGGCTTTAAGGCAAATTGTACGTTGTGGTCTTAAAGCTGCTTACAATTTGGACGCACTCTAGGCAAGCCGCTTAACTTGCATAATCCAAATATCTGGCCCAAACGCAGTGCAGACTCTTGACCCTTTTTTTTTTTTTCTTTTCCATTTTTGGGCCAAGCGCCATCAAAGTTGAATGTGAGTGCGTGTCTTATGCGGGCAGTGGCTATCATCAAGTGGATTTGCTTCACAAAAATCAAAATACCAAAGAAGAATTGCTTGTTAGGTCATAAAATTCAATAGCTAGGGGTTCAATTTGTGGCCAACCCCTAACAGAATAGCTTTAAAACGTAACTGCGACCAGGGTGCACTGACATTGTCTGCGATTGCTAATGCAACTGAATTGAAACTAGTTCTTGGACATTGCCAGTTAAACTGGTTCGCACTTTTATGAGCATTATGTAGAGATTGAGCTCTAACCCTACTGCAACTCTTTAAAGTCTTCTCACAATAATTCTCAAGCTGTTAAAGTTCTGGCTGAGTATAACTGTCCGGAGTTCTGTTGACCAAATCACAACCTTGTGCAGTGGCATTATCGCAAACAATGAGGTCACAACCGAGTTGCGATTATTGCTAGTTGAAAACTTTAACCAATATCTCGCCCTATGTGAGCTCTGCTCACGTTGAGGCAATTTTTTTAGGCTCGAAAGAGCTGACTTGAAAATACATTTCACACTTGAATAAAATGAGTTTACTATAAACAAGACTCGACTGATATAATAATAAAATAAGCAACTTTAAGTGACTTTTATAATTTCTAAAAATATGTATTTATTAAAGTTTCTTTATATAATTACAAATGCTATTTGAATGAATGTTACAGGCGTTCATTGATTTTTACTCTGATCGACTTTTTAATTTCTTTCTCTTTTTGGCACTAGACGTGCTGGTCATCTGCCCTAGTGACGAGTAACCTGTCGAGGTAGAGTCACGACTCTGGCGATAAGTGCGCAGTGGTTTTCGTCTTAGCCAGACTCGTATGAGAAAGTTAATCTCTCCTTTAAATGCCACCATGGGCTTGATCTGTAATAAATAAATAATAAATATTTATTTCGATTTTCAGAGGATTTGGGAATCAACTCACATTTTCCTTTAGTGCAATTTTATGGACGTGCCAGAGGAACTCGACCATGCCGATGATGAACGAGATAATGATACCCACAATGAGGATCACAAAAAGGCCACCCACTGCATCCATATCAAACTGACCATCATCATTGATAGGGCCGTTGTGATCACAAGTTGTGCCATTCGTATTAAACCATTTATTTCGTATCTTATAGAGCACACCCTTTTCGCTAAGCCTTAGAATGCCGACACTGAGATTTGATCTAAAGTTGGCATCTAAAGAGGAACACAAAGAGATTATTCTGTATACATTTCAAGCTCATAAGATCTGCTGAATCATCTTACTCAATGGCACCGCAATTCCGTAATGCTTCTCTCCGAAACTTTCACCTATCTGAGTAAGCTCACAATTCCTTTGCGTATAGTACTGTAGACTTGTCGTTTCCATTAGAAAGGCATATTTTCCCTTATTTAGTTTAACGCGATCAACGCCCTCCTCATTATTTTTAGTGAAAGCATCAGGTTTTACAGACAACATCTTATTCCAAGCCATACGATTCTCTGTATCATTTGATTCCGAGAAGTAAACAGAAGTAGCTCCGCCTCGAAGGGTTCCAAATTGCACCTTATTCTGATCAACCAGATCATGCAAAGAGGAAATACTTCCAGTCATCTTCGAAGAGGTAATAAAGGCAGCCAGTTTGGCAATATACGTTTGAGAGATGAGCAGGGCAAAGATCCACCAGAAGGCTGTCAAGAGACGCATTGGAACTCCCCTAAAATAGGAAAAGAAAAGTATTGTTGCAGTATTATGCTTAACATCTCAATTTCCTTCATTTCTTTGATTTTTAATAATTGATTTTAATAATTATTATAATTTTTAAAATAAGAATTACCAAATAATAATTATTTTTAAATTTCAAAGATTTTTGATTATTATTTTTATAATTTTTATTATAGAAATTTAAAGTAAAAATTAAAAATAATAATTTAATGGTAATATCTTTTCAAACAACTAGTGTATTTTAATAATTATTAAAAATGATTTTCCAATATCTTTCATATGATTCAACACACGTCCTTGAAGGACGTATATTAAGGATATTTTAGGTTGAAAAGAAATGATTTTTAAATAAAACTTAAATTATTATTTTTAATTTTAAAAATTGAAAAATAAGAGTTAAGAGTAATTTTTATAATTAAAATAGGTCTTTTTTGCGATCCCTGATTTCTAATGACTTTAAAATTATTTAATAAAATTACTTTTAAAAAGTCAAAATTTAGATAAACCGAACAGGTTTTGATTGTTTTTGATTTTTAATTTCTGTTAACGGTTACGAAAATAATTTCTTTGATTTCAAAAAAGGTCTATTTAACAAGATTAATATACAAATTTTCACTTAAGTTGGAAATGCATAGGAAATTAACTTATGATGAAGTTATTAGTATTCTGTGTATCGAGAGACGTACCTGGGCAACAGATCACAACCTTGATTGAGTATAGAACCCAAGACAAGCCACATGGTATTGTGCAAGTGCCAAGTATTCTCAACCTCCTCCTCGTTAACCTCATTGAGGACCGGAGGCTCCCATTCATAGGGATCCATGCGACCGACCAATATCAATGCCATCGCTGTAATTAGCATAGCAACCATAAGATGAAGCCACACATTCATATTGTAGGGATTGAGAAATCCGTATTTATTGGCGTCTGGTGGAGGTTCCTTGTATGCCAGGATGCTAATGCCCAACTGCATAAATGGCACCGTAAAGTCCACAACCGTACGACGCGCCTGAGTTATGGTCAAATCACAGATGCCAATCTGTGCATTCTGATTTGAGGGGGGAATAGGAGATGAGTCTTGATTATTCGAGTATTACGATATTTGGAAATTTATTGGTGGTCACTTACATTGTCAATTAGCTGCCTAATTATGCCATCCCATTCATCAGTCTTCGCATCATAGCTACCATATTTGTTATCCCTCACTGGCTCGAAATGGAAATCAAATTTGCATTCCTCAGCGAGATTATACAGCAAGTCCACTGCGTATCCCTCGAAACGTTCATTGCCCTCAAAGTGCACGCCTTCCGGTTCCTTACTTTCAATTAAGCATTTGTTAAGCCTAAGTTTATTCCATGGATTTAGTAATTCATACTAACCGCCAGCTGAAATAGGGTTTGCCAACCCGTGTCGCTACCGTATACTTTACGGTCTTTTGAGAAAAGTCTACCTTGGTTTCCAGACGTCGCTGTTTCAGTGCCTTCGTTGAGTTCTCTCTGATCTTGTCAAAGTCCACTAGTTGAAACTCTTTGTTCCAGATGTGTGTAACATGATCGATAATCGGATTATAAACCTCTAGATTAAAGTCCTCCCGTTGGCCATCGGCGGTTATTTGCAATCGTTGTGTTTTATATGGAGGTTTCACTTGCTTTGGTGAGATCTAAAAACAAAACAATACTTAATTTCTCTGAAATTTCTTTTAACTCTTCGTATAAAGGTTTCTCCAATTTTAATACGCGAATATCGATTATATGATTCCGAAAAATATATGGATATTAAATCAAAATATTACTCAATTTATTTTTGTGTCCTACCTCCTTCATCTTCTGTACTAAGAGCGGTCCTGGCTGCCAGAAGCCCCGCCCACAGCTAAACTGGGGGGCGTAGAATCCGGAACGTTGACTCAATTGTAACATGGCATTATAGAAGAGCACAATCGCATCATATATCAGCTGCGTTCCCAATGAGGCAAACTGTTGTGATATGAAATTGATTACTCTCCAGATTCATTTGAGAAGATTTATGAAAAACTCACTCGATCCTCTTCCGCATCATCGAATACATCGATCTCGTCATGCACTGGAGGAGGAACATAGGTACGAACTCGTATGGCGGCAACGGCAACTCGAAACTCATTCGAATAGAAACGATCGATGCCACTGAGATGTGTATCCAGATTGGTAATAAAAAGATTCTAAAAGAAGTAAGAGAGAGTTGGTGTGAGAAGGAAAACTGTTATAATATATTTCTACTCACATTAAATGATCCAGTCATATTAAAACCAATCGAGGCATTGATCACCTCCGATATTATATCAGAGGAACAGTCAAGCAGCACGAACTTTTCACGAGAACTGCTAATACGTTTCCAAAGTATCCGATAGTCGTCGCCACGCTGAAACTCCTGGAGCTTAATCCCAGTCTTGTGAATTTGTTTCCAGGCAAAAATGTGTTGCAAGCGTGCGAGATCTAAATGAAATAAAGGATGTAAGTGGGGGAGGGAGAGATGGATGGTTGATGGATGCAGAAATAAAAACTATATTGTTAAACTATCAACTATCATGTTAATTGTTGAACAAATTTTAATTTGCATTAATGAAGTCAGGTAAAAAAAAATTAAAAATATGTTGGTATTCAATAGAGTAGATAATAAGTAGTAAATATAGGAGTAACCGAAATTGTAGTATTAGTAGTAGTAGGATTAGTAATAGCAGGAAAAGTAGTAGAAACAGGAGTAATATTAGTAAGCAGGGATTTAAAACCTTAACCGAAACCGTAACCTTTAACCGGTGAAAACAGATTGAAATTTGTAACCGAAAATAATTTTTTTTCGCTGCACCGAAACTAATAACCCGAAACTCTTTAAGCCGAAATAACCGATTCATTTATTATGGTTAATTTCAGCTCAGACTGTCGCAGCTACTAAACAACTTTGACAACTTTGAACTGCCATAACTTTGTCAAAAGGCAATCAATTTCCATGCGCAATATAAATTTGATCATGATTTTACCTCTAAATTCGTTTTGCATTTAAATTTTTGTTCATTTTGAAAATTCCAAAATTTCGAAATTTTTAGAAAAATTATAAGGGGTAACACTGTAAAATTTCTAAAAAATTCGAAAAATTTTGAAATTTTAAAATGAACAAAATTTAAATGCAGAACGAATTTAGAAGTAAAATCATGCTGAAATTTACATTGCGCATGCAAATTGAATGAGTTTTGACAAAGTTATGGCGGTTCGAATTTATTAAAAATCAGTAAAATCAAAAAAATCAAAAAAATCGAAATTTTCAAACAAAATGAACCAAATTTAAATGAGATCAAATTATAATAAAATCGACATTATGCAGGACCATTCCAGTACATTATTTTCCAGGCTAATTAGAGCATTAAGTCTTTTTCTTGTAAAATGAATAACGCTTCTCATTTTGGTCAATCTGAATTTTTATTTTTTTTTGTGAACTGAAACCATACCATACGAAACCGATACTCCAAGATTTTGCATAACCGATAAACGAAAACCTTTATTCGATCGTAACCGAAACCGTAACTGAAATCGATATTCGTTTCGGTTTTAATCCCTGGTAGTAAGTATGTATATCTATGTACTACCATGTAATTTATCGAATTTATTTTTATTCAATTTAATAAAATCACATATAAAAAAATAAAATATATGTTGGTATTCAACAGGAACAAAGCTAATTTAGACATTGTATAGATAGTAAGCAGTAGGTATAGGAAAGACAGCAATTGTAGTATTATTAGTAATAGCAGGAAAAGTAGTAAAAACAGGAGTAGTAGTATTAGTTACATTTTGGAGTTGAAGTAGATAGAATTATAAATAGTGGTACTCGATATATAAACGATATAAAAATAATACTATATGTAATGAAATAGTAAATCCCTAATTCTCTATCACTTATTCTCCTTCTCCATTTTGCACTTAAATTTTTGACTGATATTAGGTAACTTACGTGCACCTCGTTCATAGGCAATTGTAAAGGATTTCCAATCAAAGTATTTGCTGCGCAGAATATCAGAAAGGGCCGTTGACAGTATAAGTTCCGAGGGAGCCACATTGATGGTCATCTGATGATTGAGACGCTCTCGAAAGGATTGCTGAGGATGCCAATCGAACTGCAGATGCGGAATGCCCGTCATATTGCAGAGCACCTCAACGATATCTTGAAATTATGTGATAGATCATTGTACAAATTTTAATGCCCATAAATATTTTTGTTTAGAATGACTCGGTGAACTAGCAAAACATACAATGAAAGTGGCGAGCAAAACAACGCAATGAAACAAATGGAATTACCCAATAGATTTCCCTGGCAAAGTTCCAAAAAACCACTCGCAAGTGTCCCATCTAGTTGGGGGCTATACATATATTCGCTTATACGTTTGTTTACTGCAAAATTATTTGGAACTAATGTTTTCTTTTGCAAAATTTATATGAAACAAAAAGAATCATTAACGAGGTTAGTGGCATAATGAGAATATATATATTCGTATATATATATGTATATATGTATATATATGCACTCTCTCGCGATCTGTGACTAAAAAAACATAATATAAAATGCGCTCTTTCTCTTTAGTATACACGTGTGCTCTGTCTAGACTGGGGGACAACAACAATACATGTGTCTGGGATAAAATTTTATGACGCTGATATTGTTTAAAATTAATTTAACGTATCGTCAATAGAAAGTTTACTTACCACTGCCAGTCTTTGAACTTGGTCCCAAAATAGCAGCGACACCATTTCCAATCAAGTCACAAGCTAAACAAATTTGAATATATGTCAATTATTAAATTATTGTATTCATATAAATGAATACTCACTCAAGTCCTGCAGCATAATGCTATCATCTATAGTTATATAGTGCTTTACAGGTTCCAATTTCAGCATTAGACTTACGGCATTTACTTCCTCGATAGCCGCATCAAAAGCCTCAGCCAATTTCGTCTCAGAGTCAAAGAAAATGGCACCTGCATAAATGAAATTGAATTAATAATTTAGTCTACTAAATAGATTAATATTTCATTGAATAGTTTATATAAAATATAATGTCATATAATAAACAAGTTATTAATATTATAATTAATTTTTATTATGAATTTTGTTTATACTTAAATATGTTCTTACCAATTTTCATAACTAATCCATCATCATCGGCGCTGCTGCTTAAAACTAATGCAATAAGAACTAGGAACTTTAGAGTAAACATGACTTTATATATATTTTGCTCTTAGCATTTTTGATCTTAAATTAAGAAATTCATGGTATTTATATAAGGCGATGCACAAAAAACAAACACTTCACTATTCACTTTATATCCATAAATAAGTATCAAATGAAAAATATCCCGCTCGAGCGTAAAAAATATTCCACTCGACGACGAAAACCCGAAAAATTTGGAGAAGCCACCATATGCCAACTTGGACCTTGCCGGAGCACTGCGCACGAGACACTGAGCTACTAGAAAGATGATTTTTGGACAAAGCATAAGCAGAAGTGAGATCGCCGAGGAGAGTGCTGCTTATTTTAGCAGCAATTTCGTGGCTGGGGAGCGGAGCCCAAGAGCTATTTGTTTTATGGACAAGACAATGGTCACAGAGCAAGAGCATAGCGATCTTTCAGCTATATAGACTGTGACATGTGCTACAGCTGGAAATGAGCCAAGTAAATTGAATGCAAATGTGGCCTGAAATTGTGTCTGCCCAAAGACCATGCCAAATTAAATGTAGGGTATATTAAATAGCATAAAAAACGGTTGCCAGAAAAATAGCTCTATAGAAAATTCTATTTATAGGAATATAATAAAATGACGGGTATATATAATCATTACTCAATTACTGTATTTTCCTTCAAATATTTATACAAATTGATTTCAAAATTTATTAACAAATTAGTTGCCTAACTTTATTCCCTAACTGGCCGTCTTGCTGCGCGTTTTCTCCTTCGAACTACGTCTGGATGCCGAGGATCGTCTGGATGACTTATCACCACTGCTGCTACTACTGCTGGATATTCGCATGGGTTTCTTCGTTACCCAAAACTTGAGTGCAAAAATGAGTTCGGCCTTCAGAGCCTGCCAGGGCGTAACACGCTCCTCCACGGCCACATTCTGCACATTCCAGAGGAACTCAAAGATGCCCAGAATAACTCCACACACAACTCCACCAGCGAGTACTAGAAAAACACCACCCAGTTCTATGATGGACAACTCATCGCCATCGACCTCATGAATTGTTTCACATGTCACATTATGCTTCTTCCACCATTTGTTCTTGAGCTTATAGAGTTCACCCTTTTCACTCAACTGTAGAATTGAAACGCTTAAATTCGTGCGGTAATCGGCGCCTGTAAAAGATAATTTAAGATATTTGTTTAAATTTTAAAGTTAATTAAATTTGCAGCTAAACCAAACATATTTTAAACTAAGGAATAAAACTAAAATTATATTCTCAGAGAAATATTATTTTAAAATATCAAAGATTTAAGAATTATGAATTGAAATTAAATAAAAAACCAAATGCTGTATTTTGTGACCAAACTAACTTCGGAAAAACTCTAATATAATCTAAAATTTCTTATTAGAGTTCATTTAATATTCATATGATTTGTAGAGCCAATATTTGCTAGATTTAGCAGTTTCTTAGCACTAATATAAAATCTTAAGATATTCCAAGTCAAATACGAGCTGTTACCCTCCCTTTTCATTAAATTAAAATTAATTGTAATGTGAAAAAAAATCTTGGAAACCTGTTAATCTTAAAATGTTATGTTATGTGTTTAATTTTAGCCTGTTTATATACAATTTGAGCTCACCTAAAGGCACCGCCAATCCATAATGCTTTTCACCAATTTGTCCGCCAATCTGTCGTAAATCGCAATGCCGTTCAATGTTGTAGGTCATGCTGGTGGTCTCCATAAGGAAAGCGTATTTGCCCCTCTCCTTACGGACACGCTCTACTCCCTCCCCGTTGTTGCTGGTGAATGCCGAGGGATTAAAGCCCTTCATTTGGTTCCAGGCACGCTGATAGTCGGTATCATTGGATTCCGAGAAGAACAGAGAGGTGCTACCACCGCTCATACTGCCATATTTCACTTCATCCTGCTCAATCAGATCTTCCAAGCTCTTGATGGTGCTCTGATATTTGTTGCTGGTCAAAAAGGCCGCCAAATTGGCCGTATAAGTGCTGAGCATCATCAGGGCAAAGAACCACCACAGTCCAGTTAGAATGCGCATATGAGGACCCCTGGAATTTCAATAGATTTTTAATCAGTAAATACATTTGACAAGTTTCCCACTTGGAACTAATCAAACCTGGGCAATATATCACAACCCTGTTGCATTATAGAGCCAACCATTAGCCAGCAACTGTTGTTTACATTCCAGATATTCTCCAACTCATCGGGATCAACAATGGCGGGATTCGGTGGCATCCACTCGCGATAGGACAATCTACACCAAATAATGTCAGGTGAAATCGAAAGCTCATAAGGTTATCACTCACCTGGCAATCAGCACAAAGGCCAATGTCATTACCAACTGTGCAAATATCACATAGATCCATACATCTAGCGCAAAGGGATCCAAGAAGGCAAAAGGATTCTTTTGTTCCGGCGGACTTTTATAATGTAATATGCTAATACCCAGCTGCATAAAGGGCACTGTAAAATCCACAACCGATCGACGCAGTTGAGTGATCGTCAAATCGCAGACACCAATCTGAGCATGCTGCAAAAGAATTAATAAGTTAAAATCAACTTCAACTATGAGGAAAGAATCGATCTTACATGATCTATTAGCTTGCGTATAATGCCATCCCATTGTTTGGTCTCAGGATTATATTTACCATTGCCATTGACAATCATAAACTCATAATCGAATTCCATTAGCTCAGAGAGCTTTCCAATTAGATCTACAGCATAGCCCTCAAACTTCTCCTGGCCTCTGTAGTTCTCGTGATCTTCCCTGAAAGTGTACATCGAACAAGATCATAAGTACTCTATAAAATTTGTAATCTATATCAGGACGGGCAGACAATTTCTAGAATTGAGCTCAAAAATAATTGTATTTGTAATTGCTGAGAGCAGTATCAAAAATTATTTGTGCGAAGATGAAGAAGGCGACATTGTGACGCCAATTTGCCAGTTTTGAGAGCTTAATTGAGTTACTGGCTGTCCACTGCTGATCTATAAAATAGTTACTAAACGTACTTCATCATGAAATATGGCTTCTCATAATGTGTCACCACAGTGAAGACCTTGCGTTGCACTGAGAAATCCGTCGCTGCTGCTGAACTTTCCATTTCAGGACTCAGTTTTCTAATCTTAATGCCATTATCTGGCGTCCAAATCATCAGGGGCTCATTAACCGTTGGCTTATAGATTTCCAAATTGAAATGTGTGCGTTGTCCGTACTCATTCAGTTTCATGTTTTCCGTTTTGAAATGCGGCTCTACATCGTCCTCCGATATAGTTTTCATTTCACTCATAATATAGTCACCCATTCTCCAGGGGCCACTAAAACGTGCACCACAATCGCTATTGGGTGGATAAAACTGCTGCATCGCAGTGATCACATTACGAATAGAGTTGGTAAACAGTATTACAGCATCATAGATGAGTATAGGTAGCATCATTTGACTGCCAAGAATTTGCTAGAAATAAAAGAATCTTACAACTTGTAATCTTATATTTAATCTCAAGGAATTACTCACATCCGTTTCACTGATTCGAGACTTCTTGCGCTCATAGGGATTCAAATCCACAATTTTCAAACGTACCGAAGTTATATTCGCCTTGAAGTCTTCATTGTAGATATCCTTTAAGCCCGAACTGTGCGTATCCAGGTGAGTAAGAAACCAATTCTACAAATTGACAAATATAACTTAAACTCATACAAATTAATGTGGTTATGAAAACTTACTCTAAATGGGCCCTGCATTTTAAAGTTCACAGAGACTTTCAAAAGTTCCTTCAATGATTTCGGTTCGCAGTCTAAAATAATTCGATGTTCATGAAAAGTTTCATCTGCATCTTTCCATAGAACTCGAAAATCTCCAGCATAATCAGCTAAATTACGCAGCTTGACAAGATCACTATTTAGAGCATGAATTTTCATAAGATCTTGCAGACGAGCTAATCCTGAAAGTGAATTTAGATGGTAAAAGAGGGTATTTTTAAAGAAACCATCAAATATATTTTTACAATTAACTACAAATATTATTTCTGTGGAGTATTTATGATTTTTCTACATTATAGAACACTCCACCTTTATAACACACTCATGTAACTCAGTCCGCAAGAAGTCCACCTCATAGATCTAAATTTTATTAAACTTATAATAACTTACCCTCTGGAGTTTCATAAATTAGCGTAAAAGTACGCCACTCATAGTTAGTTTTGATAATCTCGTAATAAGCACGGGATAATGCTGATAACGATGGAGCCACATTAACAGTCATCTGATGATTTAAATGCTCCTGACGCGTTGCCTCCATTTTCCAATCAAACTCAATATGAGGAATGCCGGTCATGTTTGCGATTTGCGCTACAATATCTATAAAAACAACGCAAGACGATTACAAAATAATGATCACAACATATGGTCCGAGAAACGTACCACTAGCTGCCTTTGAACTTGGTCCGAAAATAGCCGCAACGCCATTGGAAATCAGTTCACAAGCTATGCGGAAGATGTGGCCCGATATCAGTCTGTATATGAATATTGAGTATTATGTGGAATACTTACTGATCTGTTGGAGTTGGAAACTATCATTGGTTGGCATATATCGCTTGATGGATGTGAACTGTAGTTCCGAGAATTTTAAGTTGTTCACCTCACGCAGAGCCTGATCGAAACTTAATTCGATTTCCCTTTCATTTTCAAAGAAAATGGCGCCTTTAATTTTAAGATGTCAACATTACTGGGAAAAATACATATGATAATATTGTGGTATCTGAAAACATACCCACTGTGATTTTCGTATGTCCCTCGTCGCCAATAGCGAGGGCATACTTTAAAAATAACACAACGTAAATGTAAACTGGATACAAATGCATTTTTCCAAAAAAAAGAAACAAAATAAAAATATATTCTAAAATCTAGCTAAACAACGCACTCAAACTAATTGAATTTTCTAAATGCAGTGGCCATTTCGTTGTTGAATTTTTAGCTATACAAACGAACACACACACTACAAAATTACGTAAAATTTTTTAAAATGTATATTGTATTTTATATTTTGTATTTTATTTTCAGCTGTTGCTCCAAGCGACCGCAGCATCCAGTCTTGGAGCGCTTAGCACGCACACTGACCGCCCGGCCTAACTGTGTCCCGCTCTCCAACTGTCCAACTGGCAATAACTCAAGTCTTCTCATACATACATATATAGAAAGTGATTCTCTCTTCTCTCTTCTATTTGCTCTTTTTATTTCTCTCAATCTCTTGAGGAATTGCCATGTGCCATTTGTCGTGGCATAGCATTATTTATGGCGCTTGTCGATGACGTAGGCGGCATCTAGTCTACCATGCAATGTGTTGATTTTTTCCGACATTTTCATTCTTGTTTTCTATTTTGTATTTTGCTTTATGTTTATCAGGGACTTTTCATACTGTATGCCAAATAACATATGATGCTCTTGCTTTTGTTTGCTCTTGGCAGATGTTTTGATCTCCAAAGTAGTCAATTATACTTTTGATCTTGTCAAATCTATTAAATGTCTGTTGTTCAATGTACACTTTAAAGTACTATAAAAATCACTGTCATAAAGCAAAGTAGAATCAATGGATCACTTCAGAAAAATTATTCACAATATACGAGTAGTGATAAATAAATTAAATATGAAGTCTTTTAGCAAAACTAAAATTTTATCTTTTATTCAGAAATTTATAAATCATTATTTAATTAGAATGGTCAGACATTTCAATAATTAGAAATAATTATTTAATTAAATTTTTTAAGATATTTATATTAAATATATATTTTATTATATGTCAAAAATATATTATATATACATAACTCATCAGTCTTAATTATTCGAGTATCTATAAAGTTCATCAGTATCAAAGAGTCACATTTTAACTCTTGTTTAATTAGTAAACTATATAAAGAAATGAATAAAAATATCCAGCCCTTTTCGATTTAACATTCCGAAAAAGACCAGAAGATATTCGATATGGAACGAGGTGAGTATAAAAAAGATAAAGAGAATTTTCCTATTATATTTACTTATATTTTAGGTTACTGTAGGAATTTTCAATGAAATTATTGTCAGTTGATTTAAAACCAGTTACATTACAAGTTCCATTCAAGAAAAAAAACTTAATAATTAATTAATAATTAAAGAGGTGAGATGGTAAACTAAAGATGCTGCAAGTCTTACTTTACCCCTTCTCCTATGAATTAGAAAAAAAAAACATTTAAAAAATGGTTGACGAAAATGTGGACTTAAGAGTTGTAGAATTCAAAACACATGAGCATTATCTGGACTCATTCACAACTAGAAAAGATGCCATGTATTTGGGAAATAGGAGGATCGCACGTTACATTGTCAAATTGGGATATCGCTCCACAGAAATACCCTACGATGGGAGGGAGTTTGTGAGGCGAACCGATTTGGCAAAGCAAGCGTTACGACCAAAAATAATGGGCATTCAGCCATTTAGTATATATATGTCTCCCGATAATACCGATCCAGTCCTACTTCAGTTCAAACATCGTGAATCACAAATATTCAGCAAAGTTTTATCGGTAAGCTGACATTTAATAGAGTAAATTGTGTTTCTACTAAAATCCTTCGCAGACAATTGTATTTACCACCTGTGTAAATAAAGACGGAACGGAGGTATCGGGCTATATCGATCTGGGAATGAGCTGGCACAATGCAATTCGTAATGTCTTCAGGCACACAGATTGGAAAGGCGTCTTTGAAGGTACGGCGAAGCTAAAACCAAAGTCTAATCATCTGAGCTACAGAAATAAGAGAAACAATGAGGTCCTTTATACCGATAGTGATAATTTCAAGGTAATGCACGATGATGTCTATGGCATGATATTTATGCACAAAGGAGATCACAAATTAATTCCTGTGGCTGGATCATTGAATAAGTTTTCGAAAAATGTATGTCGGGCAATGGCAGTTTCCCCAAAATATGGTACGGTCGTATTTTATGATCATATTGTGCGCAAAAAGGTGTAGCTGTATTTGGGAATTTGCCATATCAAATTGATCAAATGTACCCATGTACTTTATCAGAATCTAAGAAATTAAGTAGTAAAAGTACTCAATTCGCTGGCGAAAGTCCAATAATAAAATTTGTTTCTCTCTCTTGTTGTTTAGAATATGTTTAGCACAACAAACAACAGAGGGCGCTTGCTCTCTCTCTCTTTCTCTCTTTCACAGATCTATCTTTTAAAATTAGCATAGTTCAGTTGAGTTGTTTTCATCTATGTATATGGACTACATAGCTCATTGTATTCTAGACCTCTCAACGTTATAGTTGCAAATTTCTTAGCAACTTTTACATCATCAGTAAAAGGAAAAAATCACAAATCAAAAAACTTTGATAAACCAATAAAAATGCAAATATATCAATAAAATGGGGTTTAAGTATAAAAGTTGGCTGGTGGTGCTACTGATGCTAGTGGTGCACTCTTCCGCAGACCGGGAGCAATTTATGGTGGGTAAGTACCCAAGAAACTGGGTCAGCTGCATTCTGAATTTCTATATTTGCAATTTTTCATTCTAGGCAGCATTTTTACATCGGACAAGGATGAGGCGGAAATAGCATTTCGCACGGCTGTTGATCGTGCTAATATTTTGGAAAGAAATATAGAACTCGTCCCAGTGGTGGTGTATGCCAACACGGATGACAGTTTTATAATGGAGAAAACAGGTGAATACGAAGAAGAGTACATATATTGATGAAATATGTGATAGCATAAGACTGGGCACAGGTGATAAAGACATTATTAGATATAATACTTAGTATTCCGATGTTGATTAAATGTATACAGCTTTTCTGAAATTTAATATTGCTGTGTTAAGTTTAGCTTTCTGAAAACCATATACGAGCTAATTTTGTAGTTCAAAATTGATTGAATTTCATAACAGTTTCATGAGTTTGATAGAAATATATATTTATACACAAAATTGTTAATTTAAAAAAATTCAGAATGCAGAAAAGTATTTCTTATAGAAATAGACATTCTCTGAAACTAAAAATATGTATAATTCTCATTCATTAAAAGACAAAAGTACAAATCTCAAGATTACTTTAATCAGTTTTTTAGTCAATCTAATAAAAATTACTTTACTTGCAGTTTGTAATCTGATTTCGCAGGGAGTTATTGCCATCTTTGGACCCAGCACTGGCAGTAGTTCAGGTAAGTTAGAGTAGGACGAGTACTATTTAAACCTATACTGAAATACTTTGTAATTTTCCAGATATAACTGCATCGATTTGTCACACCTTGGACATACCACATATTGTGTACGATTGGCAACCCGATACTCGTCTATATGAACAGTCCACAATGACCATCAATTTGCATCCCGATAATCTACTTTTGGCTCAAGGTTTTGCAGAAGTTGTGCAAAGTTTTGGATGGCGTAGTTTTACAGTTATCTATGAATCCGAAAAGGGTAAGAAAGTACATAATATTAAAGGAGAGCTAAGTCTGATAATGTTCTGTATTCAGAATTGCAACAGTTGCAAGATATACTTCAGATTGGAGATCCAGACAGTAATCCAACAACGGTCAGACAGTTGGGACCAGATGAGGATCATAGACCCTTCTTAAAGGAAATTAAACTATCCACCGATAACTGTCTCATATTGCACTGTTCTGCCGAAAATCTACTAAACATTTTGGAACAGGCCAATGAGCTCAAAATGTTGGGTGAATATCAGGTGAGAAATTAAGAAACTAGGAAACTTAGAAACAAGACTGCAAGACTGAACGGAAAATTAAATTATACAAATTTTCTACCCTTTTGTCTTTTGCTATTTATTATTTTAATTTAGTTTAATTTTGGAAAGTTGAAAACAGAAAAATCATTATTTTAAGCAGGGATTAAAACCTTAACCGAAACCGTAACCTTAACCGGTTAAAACGGATTGATATTTGTAACCATAACTGAAACCGTAACCGAAAAAACTTTTTTCCGCTGTACCGAAACCCATAAACCGAAATTCTTGAAGCCGAAATAACCGTTTAGTAACCGATTCATTTATAAGGGTTAGTTTCGGATCTGGACGTCGCAGCTACTGAGCAACTTAGACAACTTTGAACTGCCATAACTTTGTCAAAAGTCAATCAATTTCCATGCGCAATGTAAATTAGACCAAGATTTTTCCTCAAAATTCGTTCTGCATTTAAAATTTGTTCATTTTAAAAATTCGAAAATTTCGAAATTTTTCGAAAAAAGACTAAGGGGTAACACTGTAAAATTTCTTAAAAATTCAAAAATTTCGAAATTTTTAAAATGAACGAAATTTAAATGCAGAACGAATTTAGAGATAAAAACATGTTCAAATTTACATTGCGCCTGGAAATTGATTGAGTTTTGACAAAGTTATCGCAGCTCGAACTTATTAAAAATCAGTAGAATCAAAATAATCGAAATGTTCAAACCAAATTAACCAAATTTATATGAGATCCAATTATAATTAAATCGGCATTACGCTGGACCATTCCAGTAACCAGACAACATTATTTTCCAGGCTAATAAGTCTTTTTTCATGGAAAACATTGAATAACGCTTCTCACTTTGGTCAACCGAGAACCTTAATTTTTATATTTTTTTCGAATTTGATTCGTAGAAATGAAAGGATTTATTTTCATAAATAATTATAAATGCTTACAAAAATAGGAACTCTATTTAGAAATTAAAATAATTCACTTGTATTTAATTGATTATCATGGCTAGTCTTACAGTCAAAGGTATTCTAAATTTTTAACCCATTTGCAGAGCGTGTTTATCCCCCTGCTTGATACACACACATTGGAGCTGGGCGACATCTTCAATGTGGATGCCAACATAACGACAGTTCGGATGATGGATCCCACAGATTTTCACGTTAAGAATGTGGTGCATGATTGGGAGGAGCGTGAGAAACGCGAGGACCGTTATTATAAAGTGCTGCCCACACAGGTTAAAACTCAGATGATATTGCTCAATGATGCAGTCTGGTTATTCTCAAAGGGTCTCACCGAACTTGGGATCATCGAGGAGTTGAAAGCGCCAGAGATTGAATGCAAACGCAAGAAACCCTGGCCACAAGGCAGACGAATTATCGAGTTTATGAAAGCTGTACGATTTATTGAACTAATCGAAATCAAAGCAAATATATTTTTATCTAAAGATTTTCCATCTTTAATAGCGCTCCGAGGAGGTCGCCACAGGTCGCGTAGACTTTAATGAATATGGACAACGGAGTTTCTTCAGTCTGCGCTTTATGGAACTCGAAGCAGGCGGCTTTTTGGATCTGGCCATCTGGGATCCAGTCAACGGTTTGGATGTGCTCAACGATGATGAGGAGAGCGAAAAGCGTGTGGGTCAAAAGTTGTCTAACAAAACCTTCATCATCTCCTCGCGCATCGGAGCACCATTTTTAACCCTAAAAGAACCCGAAGAGGGAGAAATCTTGATGGGAAATGCACGCTACGAGGGTTACTCCATGGATCTCATTGATAACATCGCTCGCATGCTGAATTTCAAATATGAATTCCGCATGTCACCTGATGGCAAATACGGCAGTCTCAATAAAGTCACCCAAACCTGGGATGGTATTGTAAGACAGCTGCTCGATGGGGTTAGTTAAAATCGGAAATTTTTAAGAATTTTATTGGTCATTGAAAGCTGGGAAAAATATTTATAATAATCTTGCAGTTTGTATATTTCGTAACAGATTCGTAATTTTCTCATTTTCTAAGTTTAAATAATATTTATAATTTTAACTGATAGTGAAATTTCCTTTTCTATCCCATTACAGAATGCCGATCTGGGCATATGTGATCTGACTATGACCTCATCCAGACGTCAGGCAGTAGATTTTACGCCACCCTTTATGAATCTGGGCATAAGTATTCTATTCTCAAAGCCACCCATACCACCCACAGATTTGTTCTCCTTTCTGTCGCCTTTCTCGCTAGATGTATGGATCTATATGGGTTCCGCTTATCTCTTTATATCATTTTTATTATTCGCATTGGCTCGCATGGCGCCTGATGACTGGGAGAATCCGCATCCTTGCAAGGAGCCGGAGGAGGTGGAGAATATCTGGTTTCTACACAATACCATGTGGCTGTCTATTGGTTCGCTTATGGGTCAGGGTTGCGATATATTGCCCAAGTGAGTAGAATTTGATTAAAATTGGAATTAGAAACTCTACGATTATTTTCTAAGCAAAACAAATGAGATCGAGGAATTTTTTCCGAATTTTTGGAATACTTTATGGTTACTTAACAATATTTTATTGGTAATACTATAACATTATTGTTCCTGAAATGTAAAACAACCGAAAACGAATGGGATTTGGTTGTTTTTTTTTTGTGAGCTTATATTTCTGGAACACACCTGATTAAAAATATAAGTACTATTTAATCATTTCAATAATATGGTAAATTCAAAATTATTTTTAGGATATAATCGAGACTAGGAAAATAATTTATATATTTATTTAATTAGTTAATTAAATAATCCAATCCTATTTATCCCTTGCAGAGCTGCTTCAACCCGTCTGGTAACGGGAATGTGGTGGTTCTTTGCACTCATGATGTTAAATTCATATACGGCTAATTTGGCCGCCTTTTTGACCAACTCTCGGATAGCGAGTTCTATTAACAGTGCTGAGGATCTGGCTATGCAGAACAAGATCAAATATGGTGCTCTACTTGGAGGCTCCACATTGGGTTTCTTCAGAGATTCCAACTTCAGTACATATCAACGCATGTGGGCAGCAATGGAGAGTGCTAGACCCTCGGTATTTACTAAAACCAACGACGAGGGCGTGGAACGTGTTCAGGTTGATAGTGAAATCCTTTATTTCTCTCATTCTTTACTCTCCAAAATTAATTCGTCTTTTAGAAAGGCAAAAATCTGTATGCATACTTCATGGAATCCACAACACTGGAGTACAATGTGGAACGTAAATGTGACCTTATGCAAATTGGCGGCTGGCTGGATTACAAGAGTTACGGCATTGCGATGCCCTTTAGTAGGTTATCAATTTGAGCTTCAGGATATTAACCTAATTAAAACTTGGCTCCTTTTCAGACTCACCGTATCGCAAGCAGATAAGTGGGGCAGTATTGAAGCTGGGTGAGTTGGGAGTTCTCTCGGAGCTAAAGCGCAAATGGTGGAAGGAAATGCATGGCGGTGGCAGCTGCGAGGGTAACGATGCGGAGGATGCCGATACCCTGGAGTTGGGTCTGGAGAATGTCGGTGGCGTCTTTCTCGTCTTGGGTTTGGGCCTACTGGCAGCCATGGTCCTGGGCTGCGCGGAGTTCCTCTGGAATGTTAAATCAGTTGCCATTGAGGAGAAGGTGAGTTTTTGCTTTAATCAAGACTGCAAATCTTCAAAATTTTGTAGAAAGTACAGTTTGGTGGATTGACACAAAGAGCTAATTTTCGGAAGGGCTTCTGTTCTCTGATTCCAAAATTTTGGTTCGAGTCTTGCTTCAATTTAATACAAAAATAATTATTTGATTTTCGAAATTCTCTTACAATTTTTTCTTTAATATGTAGGCTTATAAAATTCTTAATATAATAATTAAAAAGTTTTTAAAGTCTCTAATCTACGATAATTATTTTGGTATTATCTTTTCCCTTCATTAAAATCAAACTAAGCTGTTTTTCTGGATTTTTCCCAATCCTCGCCACAAATGTTGGACCGATTATAATTTTTTTAATATCCCTAGGCTATATAATATTTAATATAATTTCAGTTTAAAATTCATATTTTTTGAATATTTAATTATTTTGCTTATTCAGAATCTTAACCAACAAATTTTAATTAAATAGTAACATTTTGATCGACTTCTTTTAGTTGATTTCGAATAAATAAATAATATTTCAAACAGATCTCACTGAAGGAAGCTCTGAAGGCGGAGGTTATGTTTGCTTTATGTATTTGGATAACAACCAAACCAGTGCGCACCAGCGTCGGATCTCACAGCTCGTCATCCTCTTCGTCATCCAGTTCTTCGTCCAAGTCAAAGGGTTCCAAGTCGCGCTCATCGCGCTCCAAGTCCTTGGGAATATCGGGCAGGAGTCTCAAGAGCTCCGGCGATGTGGAATCTTCGGTGCACAGCAAGTTGAAGAAAATTGGTTCCATGTTCTCATTGAAATCACAAAGGACTTCGTCGCCTCCCATTGAAATTGGTTGGAAATTGGACAAGTGCACACAAATGAGTGTTGAACCAGAGCCGGAGCCGCAACCACATGATGAGGAGCAGGAGGAGGATCCTCCAGCACAAATGCCACAACGACGACATCATCATCACCATCACCACCATCATCATCATCATGAGCCGGAACAATCTAAGGATCAACGCGACAGCAAATTAAGCAATGGAGTTTGAAATTGTGGCCATCAAATAGTGCTTAACCCATTAATGACCCAAGCTAATAGAAGCTAACAGGAATCTTTTAAATTGAAAGCTTATAAAATATCAAAACATGCATTTACAAATTGTTTTGGCTTTTGAAATATCAAAATTCTTCAAGGAGTCGGTCATCAATGGGTTAAGCACTTACGGTTTCAAAGGAATAGTATTATTAAGAACAATGTATAATTGGGTTTTTTGCGGTTTTTATTATTTTTTTTTCCATTGATTTTCTGTTTTAAGATTTGGGCATATTGATTTGATATTTTTGAATTTCGTCACATTTGTTAAATGATTTTAATTGATTTAGGAGAATCTCAGTTTTGTAAATTGTTGTTTTTTTTGTTTGTTTTTGTAATACTTAGTTATTTTCATATTTGAAATATTTATATTAATTATTTACTTGCAAAGCTAATTAAATACGTTTGTTGTTGCTCATTGTTTAAGGTACATTTTAGTTGATTATCTTTCTACTCTTTACCCTAATTCTCTGTTTCTTTTTCTTTTTTCTTTTTTGGATTTTTGAGCTTCTTTCGAATAATGTTATTCCTATACAACAAATTAACGTAGTTTTTCACCTATAAATAAATACATATATTTTACAAAGTAGAGAGAGTAACTAACGGAATGAGAAAGCCGAGAGTTAACTAGAAATTCTAAGTTGGAACCTAATAGTTACAAGTTAAAGTTAAAGTCAAAGTTATATACAAAAACGAAAGGCATAAATCAACTATGAATTAATTATTGCTTAGCATAGATATTAATTACATTATCGTATTAACTAAAATACTTTTTTTTATCGATTTTCCTCTGTCGAGTATTTGTTTTTTTATCAATTGTTTTTGTTTTTTTTTTTGTTTTTGTTTTGTTAAACTATAATAAATTGCTTTAAATAATTTGCTAATTTCATAAATTTTTTTTTGGGATTTTTGAACAATTTTTGGGCTTTTCGAAATGCAGAGAGCGATTTTAACCACACTGTGATTTCTCGACAACCATCAGATCTTTGTGGGCGTGGCGTCGCTGTCAATCCTTTGCTGCAATGGCCACGGGCGGGAACTGACGCTCGTCGTACAGCTTTGTGGGCGTGTCAATGGCATCGCACAGCTTGCGAAACTTGGCGGAATCTGAGGAGAAAAGCATTGATGAACAAGTTATACACTTGGTGAGCTATTATTACCACTCACCTGACATGGCATCCGCCTGCTCGCCACGCAGTATGCCCGCATAGCTATTATCCGGCGCCGGATCCGGATTCTCGATGAGTACACTGGCCGCACAGCTCTTCAACATGGTCAACGATTGCTGTGGCAGCGTCGATGCTGGCAAAGGTTTTGATGGCATACGCAGCACACTCTCGCTCAGCTGCAGTTCAATGACATCCTCGAGAGCACCACGCAGATCGTGAACTGCCAGCAACTTGCAAGCGCCACCTCGCTCCACATTAAAGTCGTGAATGTAGAGGAAGCCATCCTCGCAGGCAATCAACAGACGCAGCTCCTTCTGCACCCGTGTCAGTGCACAGATGTTCTTCAGTCCCGACTGGGGCAACGCCACCGTGGCAAAGGCTCGATCCTGGGCCAGGACATCGCTCACCTGCGCGGGCAGCAGCAACGATGACACCGCCTTGGTGAACATGCCACCCCAGCTGGCTGCTGCCGGAGCAGCTGCTGCTTCTGTCGCCTCCTCTGTCGTCGCTTTGGCACCCGGAGTTGCAGTGGTCGTCGTCGTCGTCGCTTCTTTAGTCAGGCTGTCGGACTTGGCCGCCACTTCAGCTAGAAGAGAATGTAGTTTTATAATATTTTTATCTTATTTTGTTATAATATATGTATATATTTATTGCTAACTTATGCTACAAGTACAACCTGAACTATAAATTATGGCAAGAGTCACAAAAATTGAATCATCAAATAAATATAAATAATATAAAAGACAAAGGAAACTATACAAACTTACGTGCTACCCTAACTAAAAATAATAGTTAGTTTTATAAAAATGTAATAGGTATTTAAGTTCAATATTTCTGTTCATTAATAGAGATGAAATTCTCAGTAAATTTCTTTTTTCTGTGTTCCAAGACTTAAGCTTTAAAATTGATCTTGTGAGCTAAATTAATTAAATTTGATTTAAATTTGATTTGAGCTAAATTAATTTTAATAGATCATTACCAAATCGAATTATAAAGAAATTTATTACAATTTTCTGGTTATTACATTTAAAATTAATTTTTAAGTAACGGGTATAAAAATGTATTACCTAAAGAATTCAATTTGACGTTAAATGATTTCTATTTTTTTAATATTATAATTTGTAATATTAACTTATGTTATTCCAAATTATAATAGGAAAAGTTTTGTAACAAATGTTTTGCGGTCTAATTCGAAATCAATTTCAATTTTAATAATGTAACGTCATTAATTTTTTTACTTATACGATTATCTTTTAACAAAATAAATGAAGATTGTTTTTATACTATCAATTGACTTAATCTATCAACTAAATTGATACTTTAAAAATGCCAGAACTCTGGATTAATCCACCTACCTATGGCCTTCAGTTCCGCCACTTCCACAGCCTTCGCATCGATCTTAAAGACGTGCACCGTTTCCGTGTTGGAGGAAGCGCATAGGAAGTCACCGCCGGCTGCAAAGACCAGAGATGCGATTCGCACGCAACGTTTGACGCCTCGCCGGAACTCCTGCACCCGCTGTCCATTCTTCACACAGAAGACACGTATCACAGTGCCTCGCTCGGAGGCGGTGGCCAAGAGAGCCCCGCTGGGCGAGAAGGTAAGCGCGGAAAGGGGCGTGTCATGTGCCTTAATTGTCATGCCCGTTCTCAGTTTGTTGGCATTGAAGATGCGCAGCTCTCCGCTGGATTGACAGATTGGGAAAGCCAGATGCGAGTTGAGGGAGAGCGCACAGAGTCCCAGCTCGTTGGGCGCTATATTCTCAATGGAGTGGAGGATCTTCATGTCGCGTATGTCATGTATGTGTATGCTCTCGGCCAGACAGACAATCAGACGCTGTCGATTCATCCGTACACAGAGAATCTCCGAGGGATAGAAGCAATTGCAGATGTCCTGTTTCTTCTTAAAGTGCAGCATCTTCAGGCAGTTGGGCTTCTGTGAGGTGACCAGCACCACCAGAGAACTGTTGAAGAGCCGCTCCACAATCCTGATTTGGTCCGTATTGTCCTTGGCAAAGATCTCCTCGACTTTATCCTGACCCGCAATCGAATACAGACGCAGGCCAGTGCTACTCAGCACAGACAGGGAACTACAAAAGGAAAGAAAATGATCTTATATAATATATGCTTTGCAATTAATTTAAATACTAAGTTCGGTTCAAAGTTCACAACAAGAAAGAATGGGTTTCTGCGACACATGGAATATTTAGTACCTTTCTAGAACTTTATTGCCAGAACTTTAAGGAGTAACATATATATTTAATTTGATCAATAAAAAATAAAAGTACTTATTATATGTTTCATATTTTTAAATAAGAAAATTCAGATCGAAGGTTAGTAAATCAAATATAAAATTGTATTTTTATATTACACCGAAAATGATAATTCGTCAATATTAAGGAAACCGACTGAATCCTAATTCAACATTTGTCGGATTCGGAAATCATTTAAACAAAGTTTTATCAAATTCATTTGTAGTTTTTGTAAGTTGCAACGCATTCTTCTAAATCTTAAGTTCATATCTGTAAATTGCTACTTTCAGAATTACAAAAATTATTTGACAAAGTAGTCAAATATATTTTTTTAATATCAAGATTTTTACTAGAAATTTTCTGGCTAATATTTTAAAATTTTTTTATTTAAAAATAGCCAAGTCTAGCTTTAAAATAATCCGTTTCAAATATAATGACAAATTTACAATGCCAAATTCGCAAAAATATAACAAATCTTAATACGGTCATAGGTTAATGTCAAATTAATTATTAATTTAGCCCTCTCGGGCTTCCAAAAATTGCCGTAGTGGACGGTATTTCACGTCCCCATGGCGGGGTATTGGTTAAAGTTTTCAACTAGCAATAATCGCACCTCAGTAGAACTTCATTGGTTACGATATCGCCTCTGCGCAAAGATAACCGTCAATTGCAATTCAACGACTACTACATTGTGGAGTAACTAGAACCAGTTGAGAATTCCAAGCAGCGCTCACGTAAAAAGTCAAAGCACTTGAACGTTTTTGCTGTTACGAAATGTGCTGCATACTTTTGGGCTGCATTTGTTGTTGTATGCCTGTGTATTTTGGACAACATTTTAGAAACACACAAAAGATGGCGTATCAAGTGGCGACGCAGTTGTGAAATTTAACCACAGGTGGCGTATTTATGGTGGCGTCTGATGGTGGCGGTCGGGTGATTGACAGTATATAGATTTTTTTATCAGCAACGCTAGTAAATACCTAAAAGGGCAAATTTAAGTTATTTCCCCACTTATAACATATGTTTTGCTTTTGTTTCTATTCAATTTAATTAAAATTTATTCTACAATTGAGAGATCGAGCTATAAAATATTTTGGCTTGCGCTACACTTTGTACTTGGTACACTAATTGCAATTGCAGTTGTGGCTCCTACTAAATCAAATCACTGGGCGACAATTGAGATTCACCTTCGGCCAAATAAATGTGCATCGCCTTGTGAAGCAGCGCAATTCCCAATTGTTTCTTCTGTTTCATTGTCCAGATCTGTGCCGGGCCATAGTAATCGCCTCGCTTCAGATTGGTCAAATGCGTTAGGCCGAGTGCATCAATGATGGACGCTTCCCTTGTGTATGCATCCGTTGGCAGAATATTATGAAATACATGTAAACAAACGACGCCGCTTCCATGCTGCCAAATGTCTAGGATGCGTTGGAGTTTCCTGCTGCTAGCTGGTCCACTTCCCGCTGGTGGCGGCGACTTGAAAAGTTCCGGCATCAGCAGGCAGCGTTTAACCTTTCCACGTTTCTCCACAGGATTATGCTGCTGTTGATGGGCGCGCGTATGTTGACGCATTGCATCATAGAGATGGGCATAGGGTCGGGAGCACTTGCCCTTGCCCACATAGAAAATGGCATCCAGAAAGCGTGACCAGATGCACAATGGATCCAAGAAGTTGCGCTCACCCGGCAAATTCCGTGAGATCCGCGGATCAATCAACATGTAGATGAAACTCTGCTTCAGGTGACCCTCGCGCATCTGTCGTCCACTTGCCGAGGCCGTGGCAAAGTGAGCAGCTGAATTAATCTCATAGGTCATAAACTCCTTGTCGATATGATCAAAGTCGGATTGGGAGCGCAGTGTGTGATGCAGTTCTACGGAGTATTTAATTTGTGCCGATTTCGCATGCTTTTGGGCCGCCAGCAACGCCTCCGTGTTCCGTTTGTATTTGATAAGCTGCTTGATGTACAGTCTTTTGGTTGTGTGTGTGATGGGTCCAACTGGTGCACCCAACTGGGTCAATTCCGCACGCAGAGCATCCGTCTCGTAGTCCAAGGGCAGTGTCAGATTTGTGCTCACACTGCTGTCCAGCTGTGGAGTCGAGGGAACCTTCAGATGCTGCTGCTTCTCCCTTCGTTTGGTTGGCACTTTCTTTACAGGATTCTGCAGCAATTTCGTCTCGTAAAAGACAAGTCCATTCTCATCATCCGTATGGACATAGGCTTCAGTCATTTGCAGATAGTAGTCCTCCTTCCTGGGCGTCAGTATCTCATCCTGTGCGGTGTGATAGCTCTGCTCCAGCACACACGCTTGAGCCACTTGCTCCACCAGTTCCCCAAAGGCAGCTCTGCCCGCTTCAGATGCGGTTTGTTGTTGTTGCTGAGATGATGCAGCCTGCTCTTGCTCCCGCTCCTGCTCTGATTCTCGAAGTGTCTGTTGCACATGCTGCTCATAGTTAAAGTCATCCTGAGTCATGGCCTGATCTACGAGTGCCTCAACGTGCTCCTCCTGCAACAGAGATTTGCGGGCACGCGAGCGCTCCACTTTATCCCGCCAGCTTTCGATCAATGTTCGACGACCACTTGATGGTTTCTCATGGCTCGTCAGCTCTGCAAGATGATCCCTGGTGAGCGCAAAGAGATTGACCGAATGCTCCAACTCCATGTCATCTGGAAACCTGGGCTGTGGTTTGTTCCGTCTGTGTGTTATGTTGATATAATACGGCGATGTCACATCGTGGTTATATTTAATCCCAGATTTGGGAGTTTTTAGCGACTGCTTCTCCAGCTTCTCCTTTAGAATGTGATCGCTGAGCAGCTGCAGAACCTCGAAATGGCACTCCTCGATGGCATAGTGCATGGGCATCTTGTGCTCGTCATCAACGAGATCGGGTTTAGCACCATGCTCCAGAAGCAGACGCACTAGCTCCACTCGTCCATAAATTGCCGCTATGTGGAGTGCCGTCATGTTTCCATCGCAGCTCACATTCACATCCACCTGATCGCTGGCCAGAAAGCGTTGCAGGATTCTCAAGGCCAGCTCCTCGTTCTGCATCCCACACACATAGTGCAATGGAGCCAAACCACGTTCACAGGGAACGACGCTGGAGTTGATAATGTTCCTCTCGAGCATTGAGAATATATCGGATTCGTTTTCATCTTCCAGCGCGTCCAACAGCGTTAGAGCCAAGAAATTAGCACGCTGTTCCATTGCACAATTGATTTTTCACACGCCCTGAATGGAAATCAAATTGTGCTCCAATTTCCGCCTTTTTCAATGTCAAATGCAAATAAATAATAAATGCAAATGCACAACATCAACACCGATGTGGCAACACCGACGCATTGTTGCCACTCAGAAAAACTAAAGTCTGGCAACATTTCAATAAAAGATGCATTTTAAAAAAGTGCTAACAACATTCATCGAAACATTCACCTTTATTTCAGCTAATTTCGAATTTAATTGATTGTGTCATAATTACTTTTAAGAACAATTGTTTGTTGTTCAAATTTAAAAATTTAAATCGGGCGGCGCGCGGCTACTTGCTTTAAAAGTTGCCAGACATAGCTGCAAAGCCGCGGCAGTGTTGTAAAACGCACACAAGCCCGCTTATTTTGAAATTGTAATGAGCTGCTTAAAAGCTTTGAGTGTGCATTGTGTATTGCGCACTTACACTTGAGATTATACAAAGCCATTCGACCGTGGCAAAGTTTGAGCTTGAGATATTGGCACACATTTTATGTCAAGCACGTTTCACAGTTCCCCCAAAACGATAAGCGAGCTTTAGTTTTGATTAGAGCAACAAATCTCATGCTGAGCGCAACACGTGTGTGTGCTCGCCCGATTTGTTTAGCTGTGTTATTGTTATTGTTTTCATGGCATCAAAACTAGTTTTTAGAAAAGAAAAAAAAAGAGGCCCAAGGCCTTCTCTCGCCTTATGTGGGACCCAGACGGCTCTGAATATCGACAGTGCGACAGCCTTGTTTGCGGTTTGTTTTTATTTAATTATTCGTTGTTGTTTACTAGCATATTAACTATACGTGATTAAGTATATTATTTTTGTGTTGACTTTGGCAATTTTTAAAATGACGCATAAGAAATCAGAGCTGTAAAAATACAAAACAATCAAGCCATAAATTAAAATACACAGTACCAGGTGCAGTCAGGTTCATTCGCATTGAAAGCAAGATAGAAAAGCTCTCATACTCTTCTTTGTATGTATCAAAATATAATATAATAAATTGAATTTCTTCCATACAGCAATCGTTAAATTAAAAAATGTATACAGAAGAGATTATAATTAGAATTGTAAATGTTTATGCGTCAAACTGTATTACAGTCTGATTGGAAACACTATAAGAAAGAGTATTAAAAGAAGAAGGGGAGAGAAAAGACACGCAATAACAACGATGACCAACAACTGGAAATTGTAAACAATAACAATAATATCGAAATTCTTAAGTGCAGGTATCCAGCACGTGCTTTGGCAGTGTCTTGTCATTATCTGCGTTTCCCTTGCACCTGCAACTGCACCTGTGCCCTTGAACTTGGCATTTAATCAAATCAAATGCGAGGGAAATGTCTAATTGGTTTTTTTGTTGGTGCATTCACCCGCATCGCGCTTTTAAAGCTAATTGATTTGTTCTGATTAGAAAGCGTTTTGTAGCGCGCTATCTCTTTTTCACAGTGGCTCTTTGTTCTCGCTTATGACGCGCTTCTATCAGTTTTGTTGTTGTGGCTATTGTTATTGTTTTCGCTAATGTATGTATTTTTTGTTAAGTGTTTTTCTTTTTCATATTTTCGCCATAAGCAGCAATATTGATTGTTTTTGTTTTACTTTTCGTTGTGTGCGTCACATGCACATGCACACTAAGAGAGAGCGAGAGAGAGAGAGAGCAGCTGCCCTACAAATAACGGGGTTCTTGATATTGAACTATACCTCAATAAATGACATCAGCTGAGCAAAAATAAACAATATTCTTATACAACAAAAAACATTTAATAAATAAAAACAAGTTTATTAAGTTTGCAAGTCACAAAGGCAGCATCAGCTGTTGCGCATTCACACAATATGTGTGTGTGTGTGTGTGTGTGTGAGTGTGTCAGAGTGTGCATCTGTGTTGGTGAACATAAACTAAACTGTTACACTGCACTGCAAACTTTTAATGTTATGCATTATTTGCTATTCTGTTATGATGATGTCAGATGTTAAGTGTTAACAGTATGTAAAAGGGGATGAGCTGTTTATATTATCTATTGAGCTGTTATTCTAACACTTTTCGGTATCATCTATGTAAATTATGTTAGTTCGCTGCTTTGCAAACTAGTGTAGTTTAATACTTTCCCCTCCCGCTGTCCATAAACTATATTTCATAATAATGTATGCATGTTATTCTTATTAGAACTGGTTATTTGCATGTTCTAATAAGCAAACGACACCAGTGCACGCTCTCTCACACAAACAAACACACACGTATTGATAGGCACTGTTACAGTTCAGCTATTAGCAGCCATTGTTCCCGCTCGCACCCCCGCCCAGCAGCTGTTTTGCTTGTTTACTTGTCTCGTTTGTCGTTGTATCTCATTTTTTTTGCCACTGTTTTTTTTTTCTTTTTTTGCTACAATGACCTTCTTTATTTGGAAGCAAGGCTTTTCATATATGTGTGTTTTTGAATGAGTTGGGGAACGAAGAGTGCTTAATTTGTTATAACTTACGTAAAGTCCTGGTTGAAATTCATTTGATATGCTGCCATTTTAGCAATCTGTTTCAGCTGCTTTTTATCTGTATCTTTTATTTCACACACTTTCACTGCCTGATTTTTTTCTACCCGTTTCCTCTTTTTCGTTATGATATGTTGGATGATATAAATTTATTGCACTTTTTCACAGCAAAAAATTCGCAAAGAAATGCCACTTTTTAAATTGTTAGATACAAATTCAATTTTCGACGTTGTTTTTGTCCGTCTTTGTTGTTTTTCTACGCTCTTCTTATTTGCTTCTGCTGCATTTTCAAACAAATGTTAAATGTTAAGTGCCGAGCTGCCACCCTGAAATAATATAAACGTCTGGCAACCTTCAATAAAAGATACATATTAAAAATTAAGTATTTTTCTAAAAAAGATAATTTTATTCAATTTTTCTTAATTTTGAAGCTTTAAAAATTTTTGAAGAAGTTTTGTTAGAATTCTGTCAAATATCAGATTTTTTTAGAATTAAATTATACAACTTATTTTCCCGAGAGGAGACGAACTTCAAGGATTCATAAAAATTAACACCTTCATTTTATCTAATTTTAAATTAAAAATTGTAATCAAATTTAATAATTTATTGTTTAATGAAATGAAATAAGTTCACGTTTGAATTGTTCACCGTCCATTTTAAACTCCGGAACTGACTTTGACAACAGTGGTTCAAAGTTCGCTTCTGTTTACAAATTATCGACCAACCTCCACATTTTTCAGAGTATTCGATGGCCTCCACCATTAATCGGTCGCCTATCGGTTCTCATGCGTCGAAAAATAAAGTAAATTAATAGTTGCTATAAAAGTGATTTAAATAATGCCTAATTCGTGCAATAAAGTGATGTACATTAGGCGTACCTAAAGTTCAAACCAATGCCGTGCGTGTTTTGTGTATTAATTGCTGTTTTGCAAGTGTAGTGTACAAGTTTTCAAGCGCCTTGCACATTTTTTTCAGCAGACGCATGAAAAATGGCGGCGTCTTCAGCTACGGCTGAATGTAAAGAAGAATGCAAAGATAAAGATGACGATGCATTAACTACAACGTTGCATACATGTGCAAATGATCCAGATTTTGCAGTAATATGTGCGTTTATGCAAAAATTTGCTAAAGATTTGGGCTTGGCATTGCCAAACTTTAAGCAATTGCAGGAGTGGTTGACAAACAACGATGAAGGTACGAACGTATGTATGTATGTACGTGCATACAAATCTTTGCAACTGTGTGCGTGTGTGTGTACGACCGAGAGAGAGAGAGAGCGTTCGCTTGTTTGTATTATTGTTTGGTTTGGAGTAAAGCGGAGACCGTAAAAATTTCAAAGAAAACAAAAACAAAAAACAATCGCAACATTTAGATAATATACCTCACAAACACACTTTATTTTACAGTGCCCGAACTGCGAGACCTGCACATTAAACTGTTGCGCAAGACACGAAAAACGGTGCACGAGAAAAGCTGGGAATCGGCATTGAGCAAATTCTGTTTCGGCTACTCCGTGCAGGATGCCTGGGAGATTGAACGCTTTGGCTACCGCAACTCGAGTTTAAAGGTCAAGCTTCGCATTCTACGCGTGAGTATAAAACAAATTTCATCCACATAAAGTGCAATTCACATTGGTGGAACACGTTAATAACAATAACATAATAATAATATATTTGTTTCGCTTCTCCATTAGGAACTTCTCGAAAGCCAATTTGAGCGTAATGCGAAATTTCGAGGTCATATTCTGACGCTAAATGCGAGTTCACTGCGTGCACAGCCAATTGGACGCGATCGTTTGGGACACGCCTACTGGCTGACACAGGATGGCGACTGCAATTTGAGGATCTATCAGGAACATTTGGATGAGGAAATATGGCAAGTGGTGGCCACAAATCGAGATGAATTTGTGAATCTAATTGCTCGCCTGCGTGGCAATGAAGTCGTCCTGCCCTCCAAGGACATCGGTGAAGCGGATGAAGATACCACAAGTAGCAGTAGCAGCAGCAACAATGCACAGCCCCCTCCGCCCGAGGAGCAACAGCAGCAGCAGGATCAGGATGACGACTCACACGAAGCTAAGGTGCCCAATTTAAAGATCAAGCTGCGTACTCCCGATCAGCAACCGGAGCAACAGGAACCGGAACCCAAATTGAAGAAGGTTAAGGTGAGTATTTATTTGCTTGGAATTGTATGCGGTTTTAACTGCCAATTTTCTATTGTAGCCGCTGCTCATAACGCAAGCAAAACTGGGAGGATCACCTGCTCCGGCCAGGAAACGGACACTGGAGGAGGCGGACAGCAGTCCCACAGCGCTGTCGGCGGAGGAGCAACAGAAGAAGCATCGACCCACGCTACTGGACACAAAGCGCATTAAGAAGCCCAGCCGATATGAGAGTACGAAGTCCGAGGATGATAATGAGGTTGACTCGGAAGATTCCGAGTTGGATGAGGGCGAGGAGGAGGAAGAGGAATCCCTCGATGGCGAAGAGGAGTCACTCGACAGTGCTGCGGCCGACGAGGATGAAAACGAGCAAAAGTTCAACGAAGAGGATGACGACGACGACGATGATGATGATGATGAAGTCGGCGAAGCTATCGAAGAACCTACGCTAATAGTGCGTGGCCAGGGAGCAGGTCGAGAATGTCAGGCGACACCTGAAGAAGAACAATTCCTTACCACACTCGTAAACGATGAGGAACTGGATGCAGTTGTGGGCGAGGTCATCGTGGAACCACTCTACTATGTGCAAGGCTCGGGCAACGGTGTTGACTGTCTGGTGGGCAATGCCAAGAACGAATCTACCACAGAGGAAGCCACATCAAAGCCTGAGCCCAAGGCGACATTCTTTTTTGGCGAACCCGGATGCCTAAAACTGAGTCCCATCAAGCAGACACCAAAGCAGGAAACAAAACGCAGCATATTCGATAGCATAGGGGGTGCAGAGTCGGAGCCAGAGGAAGAGGCAGAGGCAGAGAAAACTAATGGCGAAAGTCTCAAGCTGGAGGATACCAAGGAAAAAGAGCCAACGTTGCTAAATGGAAAGGAAACGGAGGAGGAAATAGCAACAAAATCAACAGATTGCAGTGAAAGTGACAAAAGTGAAAAAGCAGTTGAGGAAAAAGCTCCAGAAGTGGATTCGAAGGAGGAAATACCTGAAGCAAGGACTGAAGAGTCAAGTGAAACAATAGAAATCTCAAATGAACAAATAAAAAAGCAGGAAAACCCCTCACCTAAAGCAGAGGAAAGCATCACACAAACGGACAAGGTGACGGTGATAGAAAATAGCGAAGAAAGTGTAAAAGAAAGTGCAAAAGAAAGTATAAAAACAGAGCCAGAAGAGAAAGCAGACAAAGTAGAAAATACAGAATCGAGTGAAGCAACAGCTGAAAAGGACGTAAATGTCCAGGATGTCAGCAAACATCACGCTGAGAAGGAAACAAGCGAAGAAGAATCTAATAAACTCACGGAGGATGCAATTGAAATCAGTAAAACGACGATAGCGACTGAAGAAAGTTCCAAACAAGAACCTGAAACGATTGTTAGTAAAGAGAAAACGATGGAAAACATTGTTAAATCGGTTGAAAATGAAAATACAAATTCTACAGCTAAGACAGTTGCTAAGGAATCGGTTATAAATGACAAAGAAGCTGCAAATGGCGCTGAAAATGATAAACACATTGATAACGCATTGAGCCATAACGACGAACCGGTTAAAACGGTTAATGCAACGCCTACAACTGTTCCAGAACCGGTTACGGTTAAGAAGATAATGGATACTGTTAAAATCGACTTGCCCAGCACCTCAAATATCAAAGATAATCAAAAATCCAACTCTGAAGCTTCCAATGAAAAAGAAATGAAGGAAAAACCAAATGATTCAAAGCCATCTTTAGTGGCAACTGTTGCATCCAAGCCACAGGCAGCTCCAGAAAATGATGGCAAAAAAGTCATGTTGCTACCGAATCGAAAACGTCGTTTGACCGACTTTACGGCGCCAAATCCACGTCATTCCACGTCGGAGAGCGAAGTTGATGCTTATGCCGAACTGCAACCGGAGGAGGATCAACAGCCAGTGGCGGATGACAATGACGATGACTTGGATGTGGGAGGTAAACGCATCAAAATGCGACCGAAGATCACCAACGTGGAGGTGCGTCGCAAAGTGGAAGCCCAGAAGACTCAAGTCGAGGAGACGACATCCTCCAGCGGTGAGGAAGATGCACGAAGTCGCCGTAAGATTATAGCACCCAAGCGGCACCTGGAAAAGCCCAATCCAGTTAGAACGAAACCAACACTGGCCGAGATCATTGAAAAGAAACTGAAAAAGACGCCGGAAAAGCCAACGGAGCAACTGCCACAGTCATCAGCGACAGACGTCACTCCTCCAGTGGTTGAAAAGGTTGAAACTGTGACCTTTACACCACCTAAAAAGTCGCCTATCACAAAGCCCTTAAAGAAGAATCTGCTCACCCAAATTCGCCAGGAAGAAAGCGACGAGGAGGCAACACCCAGGAAGCGCACGACCAGCGAAACTGTCGTGGCATCCCTTCCAGCTCCTCAGCCAGTCGGAGTGGAATCGTCGCAGCAACGCAAACGGAGGAGCAGCGAAGAGGCCAAGGAGTCCAAGGAGGCAAGCGTCAGTGAGGAACCTCCTGCCGTCAGCGAGAAACTGAAGCGCAACAATGACCAGGTGGAGGAGGAATCCGTGTCTATTCAGCAAGTAGAGCAGGGGAAAACGCCAATCAAACAAAAGACTGCACCAGTCAAGCAGGAATCCTCGCCAGTCAAGCAGGAAATGACTCCAGTCAAACATGAGGTGAAACAGGTTAAGCCTGTGACGCCACCTCCCGTTAAAGTGGAGGTCAAGCTGCCAACTCCACCACCTCCCGTTAAAGTGGAGGTCAAGCAGTCAACTCCACCACCTCCCGTTAAAGTGGAGGTGAAGCGTCCAACTCCACCACCTCCCGTTAAAGTGGCGGTCAAGCAGCCAACTCCACCACCAGCTAAAGAGGAAACACCACCGCCAGCTGAAGGTCTGGGACGACGCTCTGGCCGTCGGGGAGGCGCTGCTGTGGTTCACACGGAGTTGCTACAACCAAAACGCACCAGAGGAGGCCCTAAAGATAAACCTAGCGTCGAGAGCAAGCCACAGATCAAAGAGGATCCACTTAAAAGCGAGGAGGAGCTTGAAGAAGAGGAGGATGAGGAGGAGGAGAAGGAGCAACCAGTTAAGGTTAAGCCTGCAGCTAAAACAAAGTCACCAGTCAAGGAGGAAGCAAAGAGTAAACCAACGGAACAACCAAAGAGAGAAGAATCCAAGGAGGTGCCAGCAAAACCAGCAACAACACCTGCCACTCCTGGAGTTGGACGTGGTCGTGGTCCGCGCAAGAAGCGTGACGTGGACACCACCAACATCATCGATACAAACGATTCGGAGACGCCAGTGCGTCAATCGCGACGCATAGCACAGCAGAAAATTAAAGAGGAGGCGGAGCGACGTAAACAGGAGGAGGTGGCACTGCGCACCATGAAGCAGCAGTTCAAGAAGAAGAAGAAGGCCGAAATGGAAACAGATCCAACCGTGCTGGAACCTTCAGGCGAATCAGAATCCCCCGAGTCGGCTAGCGAAGCCGAAGAGACTAAGAAAAAGATCAAGAAGAAATGTCCTGGTAAGGATGGTTGGTCTTCCGACTCCGAGGAGCAGGTGGAAAGCGAAGAGGAGGAAGAAGAGCCACCACATTACGATACCGATCCTGGCTCACCGCTTTTCAAATCCGATCATGAATTCTCACCCGAATCGGAGTTGGAAGATGACTCCCAGATCGTGCCAATGAAACGTGCTCGCACACTGCGCAAGGAGAACGCCGATGAGAACGAGGAGGCGGATGCAGATGCGGATGAAGCGTGCCAAAAATGCGGCAAATCCGATCATCCCGAATGGATTCTACTCTGCGATTCGCCCGACTGCAATAAAGGTTATCACTGCTCTTGTCTTAGTCCCGTGCTTTTCTACATACCCGAGGGCGACTGGCACTGTCCTCCCTGTCAGCAGGAGCAGCTCATCATCGCCCTGGAGCAGCAGCTGCAACAGTTCGATGACATGTTTGCCCGCAAGCAGCAGGAGAAACTTTTAGCTGAGGAAGCTGAGGTTAGCAAAATCATTTACTTAACTTATTTATTTACGAAAGCAATTAGAAGAGTGAACAATTTCATTGCGATTTCAACAGTTTGTATTCAGAATTTCTTTTCGTGAATTTCAACGATTTTTTAATCTTGAAGATAATGAAATAAGATACAGATTGTATCAACAAGTATTTCAAGAATACTTTTTTCCTACCACGGTTTTTCCTAGCTGTGAATAGTTATATCAATTGTTTTCATTAACTTAAACGGCACAATTTTATCTACCAACATTAGAAAAATATTTGATTTAATATCACACATTTGTCAACTACTTGTATACATATTTATTTTTATTAATCAATTGAAATTTATTTGATTTTTAATCATTAATTGTCAGCTCCAATTCAATTCGAAATGTTAGCGACTCTAAATGTTACTGAGAACTGTTAATGTTAACGTAACAGCGCTGAATTAACATTCTGTTATTAACCATAGCGTAAAAATGTTAAAAGGATGCATTGTTTATTTGCTTAATTATTTATTATTACCAATTAGCAGTTCGTTTTTCAATCTTTTTCCCTTTTTTAACAACTTTAACAATTTATTTTACAGCGTGTGGCGGAAGCAGCGGCAGCTGCTCGAACCGCCAGCGAGCTGGAGGAGCGCTCGAATCAGATGGCCCGCAAGAAAGATGTGGCTGAAGATGGCGACGATGATGATGAGGACAACGATGATGAGGACGATGATGATGCATCCAGCAAGGCAAACAAACGCAGTAAGGCGGACAAAACGAAACGGAGACGAGGAGATGGACGCAGCAATAGAAGAGCAGCTAAGCGAGGAACACGACGTCGTCGCGGTGGAAAAGATGATGGATCGGAAAGTGGCAGCAGTGGCAGGAAGAGTGGCAAGCAATCGGGCGGAGGTGGAGCACGCTCTGGCAGCTCCAGCAGCAGTGGAAGCAGCAGCAGCAGCAGCTTCTCGGACTCGGATGATGAGCCCATTTACAAGCTACGAAAGCGGCGACAGATCAATGTGAGTTATCGTCTGAATGAGTACGATGATCTGATCAATTCGGCGCTCAAGAAGGAGATGGATGAGGTGGCGGGTGCTGGGAATCTTGGCAGAGGCAAGGACATCAGCACTATTATCGAAGCGGACAAGGAGAAGACGCGTCGCAGTGAGGGAGATCAGCCAGATGGGGAGGAGCAGGAAGAGCAGAAGGAGAAGGAGCAAAAGAAGCTGGACAAGGCTGAGAAACAATCTCGAGAATCTGTGGACAAGTCAAGCAACGAGGATGATAGCCATGAGGAGGAGGACGACGACAACGAGCCACGTCTCAAGGCATCTAAGAAATCAAAGATCAAAGCGGCGCCTCCGGCCAAAAAGAAGGCACGCAAATTAACCACCCTCGATGTCAGCTCTGAGGAGGATCATGGCAGCGATGAGGACTTTAAGACATCCAGTTTCTCCGACGAGGACAGCTCGCAGTCTGCGTCGGATGATTCGGACTCCAGCCTGGAGGTCTATCGTCGTCCTGGACGTGGCAAGAAGCAGCGCAAGGCAGCGAGACGTGCGGCACGTGAACGGCGCAAGGATCGCAAATTTGTGGTGGAGGAAAGCGACGAGAGCGACGAGGAGGAGCAGCAAAAACGCGCCAAGGCCAGCAAATCGAAAAAGAAACGAAAGGAGGATTCCGACTACACGGAAACCGAAACGGATGACGACGATGACAATGGCTCCGAGCTAACCGAGAACATGGACAGCGCCGATCTCTGCGATGACACGACCAGCGAGAGCGATGATGGCGCCTGGAATCCTTCCAAGCGCAAGAAGGCAGCCGCCAAGAAAGCATCCTCGAGTATCGCACGCAAATCTCCAAAATTGAAGAAGCCAGTGACCAAGAAACCCAAACAGTTGGAGTACTCCGACGACGACATCAGCGAGAGTGAGGAGGAGGATGAGGAGGACGACGAGGATGAGCAAATAGGCGCCAATGGTGTGCCCATGTCCGGCAAGGGATCTGGCAAACAACCCCGATCGCAGCCATTGAAAAAGGCGTCAAACACATCGACGTCGTCGTCGTCATCGTCGGGACAGTCGTCTGGCAAGGGGAAGGGAAAGGGCAAAGGCAAGTCTGGTGGTGGTGGCGGTAGCAAGAAGAAGAAGAGGCCCGCATCCTCTGATGATGGTGGTGCTGGCGGTGGAGGAGGAGGAGGAGCTGGTTCCGATGAACGAACCCGCACACGTGGACGTCGCTATGCGTACATCGAGGACTTTGACGATGACAGCTCCGATGGGGGCATCAAACCAGGCGTACAGCGTCCGGATACGCCGCCCGAGGAGCGTCAAAAGTTCATACAAAAGCAGGAGGAGATCAAGCGCATGCTGGCTGAAAAGAATGCCGAGGGAGCTAAGCTAGCAGCCACGCCTCGTCTCACGCCCATCAAGGGAGCAACTGCAGCCGGTGCATTGCCGGAGAAGCGCACGCCGAACAAACCGGGAGCAACTCCGGGAGCCGGAGATTCGTTGTCTACGGTTCCATTGTCCGTGATACGTCAGGCCAAGGTGTTGGATATTGATTATTTGCAGCGCAAGGGCGAAGCTATCGATGATCTGGACGATGTGGATGAATCGGAGCTGGATGATGCCGAACTGCCAGATGATTTGCCCGAGGATATGGAAGATGCCATCGCACGCATGGTCGAGGAGGAGGAGCAATTTACGGCGGCAGCTGCTGCACGGGAGCTGCCCGCACCGGATGAGGTGCTGCGCACCACGCCCGCCAAATCCAAGGCGCCCAAACAGATGCCAACAACGCCGGAGCAGTTGCCCAGTGCATCGGGTCTCCAGGAGCCGATGCGCAAGCGTTTGCCCATGCCCACAATGCATCCACCGCTGTTGCGTCATCAGTTTCCTGGACATGGCCCAGCCGGAGGACTTCCAGCTTCATTGTTACCTCCACCGCCAGGACAACACCAGCAGCAACAGCATCCGCCGGGCATGCATCCCATGCTGCAGCGTCATCTGGCACCGCCTCCACAGGCCATGCAACTGCTCCAGAATGCGCTCTCTGCTCCACTGGGTCAACCTTTGAGTCGGGCCAACTATCCGCCGCCACCGCAGCAACACCAGCTGCCGGCCATGCAGCGTCTGCCCCTGGGCATGTCCATGCCGGCTGCGGCAGCACATCTCATGCAGGCCGCCGCTGCAGCTGCTGCAGTGCGTCCGCCGCCACCGCAGCCCGACTCAAAGCCGCGGGGACGTCGAAAAAAGGTTACCCCACTGCGGGATCAGCTGCAGAAGCAGCAAACCGCAGCTGCCGTCACCGCCGCCACATCCAGCTCCGTGGGCAGCGATAAGTCAACGTCTCCTGGCAAAGCGCCGCCGGCACAACTCTTCAAGCCACATGAGGATGCACCTGTGCCCGTCTCCCAGCCCTCTGTAATCACTCGCATGCCGATGCCCTCGTTGCTGCCTCCCGCACATGCACGCGGTGCTCCGCCACCACCTGGAGGCGGCATGTATCCGAGCAGTGCGGAACTGGCACGTTTCTATGGTCAGCCACTTCCACCCAGTTCTGCTCTGCGACCCACTTACGGTGCACCGCCGCCGTTGCGTGGTGCACCACCTACGTCCTCAGCCGGTGGAGCAGCTGGCAGTGCGCCCAATTCACGCCCACCGCCCTATCTGCACGGCCCCGAGCATCACGGCGGTCCACCACCGCCGCCCGGCTCCTTGGCTGGCGTCTATGGCGCTGGACCGCCACCAGCTCGTCATGCCTCTCCGCATCTGAATCCCTACAGGTGCGTAGATTACCCCAATGATATGAATGAATCACTAACAGTTTTAATCCTTTCCTAGAACACCGCCCATTTATGGCAATCCCAACTATCCACCACGTGTGGCGCCACCTGGCGCGCCCAACATGCGACCAGGCGCCGTGGACTATGCAGCCGGAGCACGTAAGTGACCACATCCTCAAGATACCCTTGCAGAAGATATACAATATTGTCAGAGATGTTTAGGAGACTCCATTAAGTATATCTGCTTAAGCTGATTGATTAGAATGAGGAGCTGAGTCGATATAACCACCATGCTAATTAGCTAGTCACTCAGTTTTCAAGCTACCTTGATGATACTTGGTACAGGTCCGTCTCACTGTTGAAGCAGTACATACACTCCTCATCACTTAAATAGGACACCTCCTAAGTGGGTTTCCAATCGCCCCCTGCTCCCAAACCAATGAAGATAGATAATAATTTTTTTTAATTAAAGATAATTTAATTGCTATATTTTAACCAGCTGGAATTCTTCAAGATACAGCTTTAATTAATAACAAAAAATTCTTAAACATAATCCAGTTTGGAAGGGATTGATACATGCTGGCAAAAAAGTGTTCAGAGTGTCCTATTCAAGTGATGAGGCATGTCGGAACCAACCGGATTCGATCTCTATATCATACAGTTGTCATATCAACAATAGGTTGAAAGTTAAGATCTAGAATTAAAAACCTTGTGGTTTCTTAAGATAACTCGCCAGATTATACATTCGGTCTTATACATCCTGACCACATTTGGCCCAAATTGGTCCACCATAGGAACAATCGCTACAAATTTAAATATTGTACTCTGCAATGGTATCAATTACTTTTCTTCCTTCCTTTCCTTTCCGTTCCGTTCTTTTACTTACTTACTTGTATTATATTTTGGTTATTAATTGAATTGTTTTTATACTTTAGGCGGTTATCCACCTTATGGCTATTATCCACCACCTCTAACGACGCCACCCGCGCATGCGTCTGCGCCGAGTTCAGTGATTGTCAGTGCGCCGCCTCCACCGCCTGTTACGCCCACAAATCATTCAGTTTCCGCACTGACGCGCGGCAAATCTCCAGCTCCTCCTGCGCCAGCTCCCGTTCCAGTTCCAATTCCAGTTCCGGTGTCAGCTGCAGTTGTTCCCGTAGCAAACGTAAACATAGCGCCACCACCGCAGCAACAACCACCAACAGCACAACCGACACCACCGACACCAGCAAGTGCAAATGCAAGCACAACGGAGGTGCCGATGTCATCCGTGATAACCAGCAAGAAACTGATCACACTGGAGGCCTACTCCAATACCAAGTCTCCGCTGGCTGTTGTGGGCGATTCAGCAGTGGATTCACCTGCTGCCATTGCTGAGGATGATTCCAGTTCGGCGCATGGGAACAGCAGCAATGCGGCAACTGGGAACAGTGTCGGTGGTGGCGTCGGGGAATTCAGTGGCTTGGTGAGCTACTTCAGCTCTCAGCAGGATGATTATGACACATAACAAACGCCGCCGTCAGCCACAAGCTTGTATATAATGTAGTTGATCTATATATAGAACTGTATATGTGTAGAGTAAACCGAATCTTGTCCTATGACGACGGGGGGATCTGGCTAGCCCCTCGCTTCAGGCCACTTATTGAAAATTTCAGTCCACATAAACACACACATACATATGATCGCAATGGAAAAAGTGCATATATTATAGATCCATTCACGAATTTGGATCTATGCAAGGATGTCAAATCTTATTTAAATGTTTTAAATTAAATATAGGTACATATATTATTTATTTTAAGTTTAGGATTTTATTTTCGTGAACGTATTCTCTATGTGCTCCTAGAGTCGCTTCAACAGCAACTGCAACAATTTAAGTATTTTAGTTTAATTGTAATTGTAAAGTACGAAAGTTGGATAACTCGATATGTTTGATAGATATGTTAACGTTAACCGATATCTATCGAATCGAACGCGATATCAATTAGACGCATTGCAACAATAATGATAATAATTTATATATATATATATATATATTTACCTACACACACATACACACACTACCCTATATAATATATACATATATAGAAAAGTAACGTAAACTAAACTATAATAAAAATTGACAATGCATATTATAAAGAGTTGATGAAACTATATATAACAAATATGGGTTTATTGACGTACATATACTAAAAATACAAATGAAATTAAAAGAGAATCAAATCAACAAATAAAACTATTTAATATTAGTTGAATAAAAATTACAAATATTCGTTTTAATTGGGAAATAATCAATTGATGAATAATTTTCAAATTATAGATTCTATTGTCAGGTTAAGGTTTTCGACTTATGTTTGTTTCTTATCTCCTTTCGCTGCAAAAATTCGCAAATAATCGTAGATAACAGAATTCACTATGAAGAGTTCGTATTATGGATGAATAACTGTGCATACAACGTTTTGATATTTGCATAAGTCATAATAAATTTGGCTAATCAGCTTTCAATTTGGCCTAAATGTATGCGTGCAAACAAATTGACTTTTGATCTATTGAATGCACGGATTAAAATATGCAAACTATCTTATCAGGTCACAAATCAGTCAAGCCTTTCGAAATTAACAATCCAATTGTTGTCGAAGATGGTTTCATTTATTTTATTTATTTGCATAATTATTTAATTCATTTCTGACTGGTTGTTCATATTGTTTCCTTTCTGATTAATATTGTTAATAAGTTATAATTGCTGGTGCATATTATTCTTTTCCTGACAATTTCTTATTAGGATCAGAGTTAATGGAATATTCACTAATGGAAAAGAGTTTTCTCTGATAATCAAATAAAAATAATAAATTAGAATGCATGAAGTTTATGTAATTAACTTATATTTAATGTAAGCTGAAACTTTTTTTTTTTAAAATGTGTTAATTTCGAAATTAATTTTTTTCTATTATCTGAATTTTTTATCGGTGTTCATTTAATTCTTTTTAATCGAAAAATTTGTCCAAATATTGTAAAACATAAAAAATTAACGCTGTATTAGTAGATATTATTTAAACTTCTTAATTTTGAGAAGGAAAAAAGTATAGGAAATATTTCTAGTGAAGAAACTTTCAAAATGAATAGAAATACTATTTAAATTGATAGATCTGCAATATAGGTTTCGATTTCGATACAATAATAATATTAAAAATATAATAAACTCCATCTCTGATCAGCTGATTTCATTGACATTAATTTCCTGTGTCGTTTTGACCAAGTTTCATTGTTATTGTTTATATTTATTTTGATAATCCTCATTGGTGAATTGGTAAAAGCAGCAAAAGATTTGCATAATTTTGTATCGATTTTTATGGCACTTGGATTTTATAGCATTTCAATATCTCCATTTTCCATTCATGTACATACATATATTTATTTCAATATATGTATATATATAAAGTTGGTATCACGCAATGTCCATTATAAAGGGGTAGCGCCGTTGTTTTTTCGTAATTAAAAGACTTTTGTGTATTTACTAATATAATTTTTTATTTTTTATTTAAATTTATTAGCTAAAAATCTCAACAGAAACTTTGCATAATAACAACAAATAATCAACAACAAAGGGACAAAGGCCGTTTATTAATTTAACAAACGCCGTTGCCCTGATGAATGGATGGAGATGACCACTTAGAAACGGAAACGCCTGGCTGGCACATTGTATTCGTATCCACTGGACTCGCCAGCAGGGGAAGAGTAGACTGGACCGGGAGCAGGTGCGGAGTAGATGGGACCGGGTGCTGGTGCGGGTGCAGAGTAGACTGGACCAGGTGCTGGGGCGGGAAAGTCCTGCACAGGTGGCAGATACTCAGAAGTGGGGTGGGAAGGAGCAGAGTACACTGGAGCGGGAGCGGGAGCAGAGTAAACTGGTGCGGGAGCGGGAGCAGAGTAAACTGGAGCGGGAGCAGGAGCAGAGTAGACTGGTGCGGGAGCGGGAATTTCCTGTGCAGGGGGAAGATACTCAGGAGCTGGCTGAACTGGAGCAGGTGCGCTGTACTCGGGTGCGTGGTACTCAGGAGCGTGGTACTCGGGAGCGGGAGCCGAGTAGACTGGAGCTGGAGCAGGGGCAGAGTACACTGGAGCTGGAGCAGGAGCAGGAATGTCCTGAACAGGTGGCAGATATTCTGGAGCTGGAGCAGGTGCACTGTATTCGGGAGCAGGCGCTGAGTAGATTGGAGCTGGAGCGGGAGCTGAGTAGACTGGAGCTGGTGCGGGAGCTGAGTAGACTGGAGCTGGTGCTGGAGCAGGAATATCGTGGACAGGAGGCAGGTACTCAGGTGCTGGTGCGGGAGCAGGGGCAGAGTAGATGGGAGCTGGTGCGGGGGCAGAGTAAAATGGACCTGGAGCCGGTGCTGAGTAGGATGGACCCTGAGCAGGAACAGCTGCCGAGCGGATGTCAATGTCAAACGACGGCGTTGGCTTATCGTAGGAGTAACCGTTGCCTCCGCCCAGATTCAGATGCGATACATCAGCCGAAACGACGGCAATGGCGCAAACAGCCAAAACGAAGAATTTCTGCAAAATAAAATAAAAAAAAGTAAAGAAACCACAATGTGAAGAGGCGATTAAAGAAATCCGTGGAGCTGATGATCCATGTGAGATTAGCGACCAGTTAATTGACAGGCCAATGTTAAAGGTAAACAAATGTAAGGTCAACTTCAAGTATCTTGATGGATGTGATATGTGGTCAACTTGTACTTGTGGTTGCAGTTGTACTTGTTGTTGTTGTTGTTGCTTACCATTGTTGTTGATATTGTTGTTACTTAGGTTGTAAAGATTCGTTGGATTTGGTTTGACCAAGTGCCTGACACTGAATGATGACAACCTGCAGATGCGACGGCATTTATATACCCCAAAAAAAAATCGAAGACACTCGACTTATGTCTGCTGGTTGAGTTCAGATTGAGATTGAGATTGAGATCTTCCTCTCTATCTCTACCGCGCTCTTTCACTCACTCGCTTGACCATTTCAGCCTCTCATGCTCTCGCTCTCTCTCTCTCTCTCTATCGCTCTCTCTCGCTCTAACGCTTATCAACAGCGACTGCGCAGCCGAAGTCAGTTGAAGGTTTTGCAATGTCAATAGGGCGCATCAGCATTGCGGTAGCCGACACGCCAACGCATTAGCATATGGACACACACACACACACACACCAAATTATATCTCTGAGATACACAAAAAAAAAATAATTAAAAAAGAAAAATAAATTAACAAAATAAATAAGTTTTCTAAACAAAATTTAGATATAAAAGCTTAAACAAGATTTTAAATGTATAAATAACATAATAATCTGACACCAAAATTATAGTATCTGTGAGATACACAAACAAAAATAATAAAAAAGTAATGACTAAAAGGAAAAATTAATTAATAAAATAATCAAGATTTTCTATATAAACAAATTTAGTTATTAAAATATTAAGCAAGATTTTAAATGTATAAAGAACATAATAATCTGGCTGTGAGCACACACACACCAAATTTTATTATATCTCTGAGATACACAAAAAAAAAAATAATAAAAAGTAATAATTAAAAAAGAAAAACAAATAAGTTTTCTATACAAACTTAAGATATAAAAGCTGAAGCAAGATTTTAAATGTATAAATAATAATTAAAAAGAAAATTAATTAATAAAATAATCAAGATTTTCTATATAAACAAATTTAGTTATTAAAAGCTTAAGCAGTACATAAATATATTAATGACTGACTAATATCTAAGTCAGCTTTTAATAACTAAATTTGTTTATATAGAAAATCTTGATTATTTTATTAATTAATTTTTCTTTTTAATTATTATTTTTTTGTGTATCTCACAGATACTATAATTTTGGTAATAAAATAAATAAATAAATAAAAAGAAAATTTTATATGTAGGGATATTAAATTATTCATAAGAGTCTGACTGTATATTTGTAAGTTAATAAGATTTTAAAAATTAAAATATACCAAAAAATAAAAGTGTTCCCACAAATGCATATCTCAATTTACACCTACATAAATCAAAAGTTATTTAAAGGGCCCAGAGTAAGGGCAAATGTCAAAGTTGGTTAGCCCATTTCACGCGTATTAAAGTATGGCTAAAATGTTTATCAGCCAGCAATTAGCGTGGCTTTATCCACAATGCTAATGGATGAACGCTGCATGCATGCTTGACTTGTCCAGCTCAAGGATAACCAAGTCAGACCATTCCATCATTAAATTAATTTTCGGGCTGTTATGTAGACATCATTTGGTCTTTATTTTAATTGTTATTTGAGCTATTTACAAGTTTCATTTTTCTTTATATTATTTTTGTTTGCGTTGTATTTTTGGCGACTTTTACCCAATCGTTGCATTAGTTGGCATTTATTTTTCTCTTTCTCTCAATTTTTTCTCTTATTTTGTTTTTTTTTTGGTTCGGACACCTTTTTCTTTTCTTTTGGCTTGTGTCTGGTTTGGGAGCATTATAGTATTGTTGCTATGGGGCGACCTTCAGACGGCCGACAAAACCTGATTAATTTGCTTGTATTTAAGGCGATGGCAATCAATGCATATTGGTTAATGTTTAATACATGCAATTTGGATGGCATGTTTCACTTAAAACCTTACGACTTTAAACAAAATCAATTCGACCAAACACGCATTTGCTTAGCCTAGTTTGAAGCCCTTGTCTAATGTATTGTTGACCTGGCCACGCATGGGGCGTCTATTTTAAAGCCGTTTTAATTATGACCCTCAATACGTCACAGCTGCAGACATAGCCAGAGGCAAACAACAACAATATCAAAAACATTCGCAAAATGCTCATCTCATAATTTGTTGTCTGACGATCTATAATTAACCAATTATATGTCATAGGAAAATACATAACACGACAAAATATTCAACTTTGAGGTAGGCTTCGTTTTAAGTATCTGCAGCTAATAAATATAACTGGTTTTACATGATTAACTGTCTCAACTTGTCTATTCACTATATTCAGAATTATCTAATAAATATATCTTAAATAAAGACGCTCAAAATTTCCCAGAGCCGAGACAAAATAAGCTTGCCCAATAAATATTTAGTTCAAGAGATGCGGCAACTTGAAAGTGAATTCATTGATTTTACTGATACTAATTAGTGTAGATTACTAAGCTAAACTGTTATTATGTTTGCTTGTGGCTATTCAAAAAGCTTTATCATCGTCAAATTACACATAAAGAGCATTAAAAGCTCAAGCTTTCAAAATTTAAAATCTACGCGCTCAATAACTCAAGCTCAAACACTTATCAACACTGTAATACTGCTTGTTATTTCCTTGGTCTGGCAACACTACAAGTTTGATGTTTTTCAGATAGGGCAACACTTCTCTAAAAGCCGGCATATTGCGTGAGAAAAGTCGATTTTAAATTAAATTGAGATATGTATTTATTCAAACAGTGTTTGATTCGACTTCAACAGACGAAATCGATGACTACACACGTCAGCATATGGAAGTGGAACTTAGAACCAAGGACTAAAGCATTAAATTCCTTAAAAGAACAGCTGGATCAACTTTGCCACAAATACTACAGTCTGTTCGACTCTGTATATAAATTTTAAATATTAATTCTTGCTTGCATCGATCACATAATCGTGTAGCGGCTAGTGAACTATTAAAGAATCGGTAATTATTAATGACACAGTGTTTGGCTTATACTAAGTTTATGCGAAGCATTTCATTAATTCGATTGTTTGTAACATTAAAAGTGTTCCCAGTTACTTCTAGAATATTCAATAATTGACATTATTATTTTTTTAAGCAACAGTTTAATCGATATTGTGAGGTTTCATTGATTTATGTATATCAACTCAACCTACTCAGTACAAAACAAATTTACGCGTTGAAATTCAACGCGCCTTTGTCGCTGCTAGTGATAAAACAAAAGAATGGTGTATTTGTATGCACTGTAAGTACTATGTACAAATATATATATTTAAATATTTTAACTATATATATATATTTATAATTTAAAATTTCATAATTTCCGATAAGCCCCATTATTAAACCATCCACACAGGCTGTGTCTGTGTGTTTTCTTTTATCGCATATAATACAATAAGAAATATATATGTATGTACCATAGTACAATATACACTCTACAATCTGCAGTGCGTCATTCCAGCGTCAGCTTCCCATGGGTCTCTCTGGTCTGTCAAATGCTCAATTCTCTTCATTTAGCTTTTGTGGTGGTAAAAGGGAACTCCCCGCTATTGTTTGTTTGCCAAACAGCTTGAAACTTAAACCTATATGAATTTCTTTGATAATATGGAAGGGCTTACATGCAATTAAAACTGATTTATTGATGTTATTCGGTTGAACAATTTTCTTTAGTTCGGTCTAATCATCATTTGAACAAATTTAAGAGACTTAGTATGCCAGTTGTTCCACTTAATACCAGGATCATTGATTTTAGCTGCACTTGCATCATATATTCCGTTTAGATTGCTATAGATTGAATGAATAATATAAGAATTATTGTTTTTTAAATTGACCAGACGTTTTAAATATTTACCTGGTATAGCAATTATAAAACCACCAGCCAGAACTATATGTCTTGGCGCATCCATTATTATTCCGGTCTGGAGTCGAGAATTTGATATTCTTATGTCTGTCCATTGAATCTGAAGCGTCTCCAGAATAAGTACCAAGCGATTTTAACTCATACAACTCAACTTCGTCGCCAATGAGAAATTTACTATATCGGGCATATCGCTCATGATTTTCAAAGTCTTGAAGATAAATGTACAGCTCGTGGTTTTGAGATTTAGTCATTAGGTGCAACTTCTCAAGTCCAATAAAAAACTCTCCACGCAGATCACCAAATCCCTGACGATAATCTGTCCAGTTTCGATTAAAGTTCACAACTCCATCTCTACGCCGCTGAATGACAGTCCATCCAGATCCAGCTAAGCTCGAATCACAAGGCACAGAAAAGGCCTCCATGCCAGAAACTTTTATTTCATAAACATCATTTAATTTACCGATGCAGCTCGTGGCTAGACATGTCTCCATTTTTACTTCATATTCTTTCATTTTTTCCTTCATTTTAGATTGTATTTCATCCTTTAACACAATCATGTTGTTCCTATCTATAGTTTCATTTTTACTCTTTTCTAAAGCCAGGAGCTGCTCTGCCAGTTGAAGGTCTTTATTCCTTATTGTCTCCTCACAAATTCCAAACTTAAGTTCAATTTCATTTTTACTCTTTTCTGAATCTAGACGCTGTTGTGCCAATTCAAGATCTTTATTTTTTATGATTCCCTCTACAGTATAATTGTTATTTTTTTCATTAGTTAGGATCTGTTTAGTCAATTGAAGGTCTTTGTTTTTTATGGTCTCCTCACAGACTCCAAGCTTAAGTAAAATTTCGTTCTTACTCTTTTCAGCTGATAAAAGTTGTTGTGCCAATTGCAGGTCTTTATTCTTTATGGTCTCTTCATAGATGTTTAGCTTATCTACAGTTTCGTTCTTACTCTTTTTAGAATCTAGGATCTGTTCTGCCAATTGAAGGTCTTTATTCTTTATGGTCTCTTCATAGATTTTTAGCTTATCTACAGTTTCGTTCTTACTCTTTTCTGAATCTAGGATCTGTTGTGCCAATTGAAGGTCTTTATTTCTTATGGTCTCTTCAAATATTCCAACTTTTGCCTGCAAGGCTGCAAACTGTTTCTCTAAATTCTTTAAATTGATGTTTTGTTCTTGAATCTGTTGTTCTTTCACCCGTATGCTGACTGTATGCTCCAGTACGGGTTGTATTATATTAAAACAGTATGCATAGCACTGTCCCTCCATCTCTTTAATAACTGTGAATTTCTGAGAAAAAAAATTGCAAAATTATTTTTAATGTCCGTATTTTTTTATTGTTCGTATTTGTAAATTTTAACTCACAGAGTTTTCATCTTCATTGCTGATCGTCGTAGATGGTTCATATTCATTATTTGATCTTATTGGCACCGAAAAGAGTAAGACAATTAAATTTATTAAATAGATTTTCATTTTAATTCGATATTTTTACAAACGTCGCACAATAAACTTTAATTTGAAATGAGTCTGGCTGAGCTCGAGTCTTCTATATATAAAGCGTTTACTTATCAGTTGTGCATATTATAAAAGAGAATTTCACGACAACGTCCGTTGTGATAACTCTCTCTTGAATTATACATATTTGTAGAGAAGTCTTAGTCATTTGTATACTCTGTTTGATCATATTACTTACTATCGAAATTATTTAATACTTTTTTATTAGTAGTTGTTGATACACTCAACAAAATTTCTATTCAATCCGAAAACAATTTTGTAATAGAATAATAAGTCATAAAAATAAATACAATTATTTATTTAATTTTGTTATGAGCTTAAAAAATGAATTAAATGACTTTCCTGAAGTGGAACAAGATAATGAAACTTAACATTTGTATTTTAGTACGCTTTCATTATAATTAACATTAATTAACTAAATGCAAGGGGCATGGCTTGGTTAAATAGTCTGTCTCAAGAGATTGGCAAATCACTCTAGATGTTTCAACGTGCCTTCTTCTGTTATTATACTTACCTGAAACTATAATAGCATCGCTGATGCTTTCGATAAATATTTTAAATTTCCAAAGAAAGTTATTTTGTATTAAAATTTGGTTCAATCTTAAAAGTAGCGTGGTCTAAATATTGTATAACTGTAATCGGATTCTCAAAAACGCTTGGATTAACGAGTGCTAAAAGTAAAATAAATAACATGTTGGAATTCAATTTTCTACATTTAACTTAGTATTATAAGTATTACTTCAGTGGGTCTTCCCACAGAAACATTCGGTTGACTAAATTAATCGTTAGACTGATGTTGAAGCCGGAACAGAATAGTGATAACTTTCAATCGTCATATCTATTGTCGTCTCCAGGAAAAAATATTTCACTATCCTCGAGAAATTGAGCCAAATTCTTGGCAACGCATACTCCAAAGATGACCCCAGGAAAAATGGTTACCGCAAGCCCCAATATGTAGTATTTATCACGACTTGGTTTTGGGTTGATTCCTCCAGTTGAATTATTATAAATCCTTCTTATGGACCATGGGTAAATTCGACGGCTCGTAAGGTTTCTATACATTTATATCTACTTAGCCAATAGTTTCATCCTTTCGAAACATGATTTTTAAATACTGCAAAATTTGCTGCTATTAAATTTATAATTTTTTAAATTTATTCTTAACATTCTGACGTAAATGGCAAAACTTTCTCCATACTCAAGTTGTTTAAGCAACACGCACTCAATTCAAGAACTCATTGCGCATATCTCTCTGTCTAACGGTTCCGAACGTCGAACCAGCTTTATATGGCACTTCCGTTCTTTACTCAAATATTTGTCGGCTGTCCGACTAATTGTCCAATTGTTTAAGCTTCACCGAGCCAATTGTTGAAGTGTCTACATCGTAGCCACTTCTTCCTCCCCAATGCTTGAGTCTAATGCATTTTGTCTGCATTTTTTGTACTTGTACTTAATATCCATAATATCTATTTGACCTGCACTTGCAGTAGTTTCTATGTGTGTGTGCTTGAGTGCCTGCTTAACGGTGCGTCACTTGCACTCAAAACTGAATCTGAGTTCACTAATTACCATTCATTAAAGTCTATCTAAATTGTCACATCTCAAACTATTTTCACAGATCTTTTAGGTATACGAATATATAGTCTTCAAGACTAAGAAAAGTATTCGCTGACTTTTTCTAATATATTTTAATTTTATTAAAAACAGAGTTCCAACACAATTTCCAAGACTGTTTTAATTATAAGTATATATTATATACTATATATATGTAATAGTTACAATTTTATTAGTTAGCTACAAATACTACAAACAAAGATAAAGAATATACATTAGCACAAATGTCACTTTAATTTAATGACAAATCTTTACTTTTATCAGTCATAAATATAACTTAACAATATATAAACATTTTAAGTATTTGGAAGATTGTAGAGAATAAGTTGTTTTATAACTCTTCCAATTTCATAAATCATTAGGAGCAAGTTAGATTTTCCTAAAGGCTGTCAGATGTTCTGATGATTCAGATCCATTAGCACAACATAAACTGAGGGGTCCTTGGTAATTAAATTTACTTCCTCATGTGGAATTGTTATGCTATAATATTTTTTGAGCAACCACTTTAACCCAATTTCTTATTTGCACCCTTTTAGCCAACCTTTTTATATTGGTTTATTTGCTGCCACTTTTCCGAAGGGCAAGTTCGTTGCCTAAGTCTTTCGTTGGGCACAATTGCCACAACAAGAGTTGCATTTAAGTAGATTCCGCTTCCGTTTGCCATTTCGCACGTACAGGATGCTCGCACATTTTTATAGCCCAGGATCAAGACTCGGCCCAGACTAGTAAATATTTGAAAACAGCCGACGGAAATCCCAAGCAGTAAATACACATGTCGAGGGTGCAATGTAATTAGTAGAATTTTTCTAAGGAACTAGCGGTTAATCTCGATGCGTTAGCCAAGCTCACGCACTGACGATCAGGTAACCAACGTTGAATTCGCCGCAAGTTTGAGTCAAACTCACGAAGCCGCTATTAAAATGCAAGTCAACGGCGTTGCGCCCGAACGTCTTGCCGGCAACTGATAAACCCGCAAAGCTTTCAGTATGTTTTCAACTGTGGCGCGTTGTGGACGTTGAGGTTGCCACGATAGCTAAATAAGTGTAGGTAGTGTGTGTGTCTATAAAGAGTATACTAATATATATTTGTTTGTGTGTGTGTGTGAAAGCCGTTAAGAAGTCTGGCACTAGCACTGAGTAAGCCAACGAACGAACGAACGAACAAACCAGCTAGAGACAAGTCTGAAAGAAGAAAAATAATGAAATAAAATCTGTAAAACGGGCACGTCGCGCTATTTTATTTTCATCTCTTTTGTCGTACTTTTCTACCTATCTAACTATGTATTGGCTGCTCTGCGGCTCTCTACCTTCTTTCGGCCTGCGTTTTGCCTTTTCTGCTGGCGTGTCTTGTGGTCTTAGTCTCTGTATGTGTATGTGTGTGAGTGTTGCGGTGTGGATTGAAACTTCAGGTGCAGTTGAGTTGAATTTCTTGAACAAGTTTTAGTCAGAGTTTGGCCTTCGTCTGGCATGGTACAGTATACGCATTGGCTCCGTCGTCGAATCTTCGATCAGACCCTAAAATAATAATTGACAGTGTCAGTGCTAGTGTGTGTGTGTGTGTGTGTGTGTCTCTATAAGCGGCTCAAACTGGATTTCTATACAATTGTTTGTGCACTACTTACGTGTCGTTGTGTTTGTGTGTGCTAAAGGATTTGTGTATAATGTTTTTTCGCCAATCAAAACGCGTGCAACTCTGCAAAGAAAAATTGGCAATCAAAATGAATTTTAAGTGTCTTACATTCAGTAAAAACTAAATTGGATATAGAAAAAAAAGGAACAACAAGTGGAAATGTGAAATTAAAACAACAAACAATATATTTAAATAAATAAAATGAAATATTAAAGAAAATTAAATACCATACATGTTTTAAAAAACAATTATTTTTTTAATTTTGAATATTAAAGATAACTTTTAAATATTGAAATTTATTTATAATTAAAAAAAAGAAAATGAAGTTTTGATTAAGAAATCTAAGGAATATATTTTAGAAAATCAATAAAAATATATAAAATAAAATATAAATTATTTAATAAAAACTTCTGTTGATGGAATAAAAACGCACTTAAAAGGAGGAATAATGTCAAATTGAGGCTAATTTAGGTGTTCAGGAAATACATTAACTATTACTAAACTTAGCTGGCTTCTTCTTATGTATGTACATTAATCTAGCTGTTCTTCGCCATTGATCTTAGGTTTTGTCCAAGTTTATCCAAGAAAGTTAGCTGAACCTAAACTATACAGCTATCCGCCGATGATGTTGTTGTTGTCGTTCTTTTTGTACCACTCCATTAACTTGTCTGTGGCTTTTGCTCTTTACGTTAACTGACATTAGAATACGTATGAGCACAACTTATATTCATACTAACTTCGCATGCCAGCTGCGCATTTACGCTCCCATTAACCAGGTAGAAATTACATACGGGAAACAGGGGAAACAGGCACAACAACAAGTGTTTTGCGCAATGACCAAAGAAATTGTGGTAAAAAAAGAGAGAAAAATAAAACAGTAGCAAGTATGAAGTATAAATAAAAAAAATACTTAAAAACTTTGCAAAATTGCAGCTTGTGGTTACAGCTCTGAAATTGCCAAATAGGAGAGTTGAGCCAAGTTTGTGGCCTAAGTCTTTTGTTTAAGTAAAGTACAGAAAAAAACCAAGATCTTATGAAGAACGCAGCCGCGTCGCCCCCAACCAATATTTCTTTTAATTAACATAAATATTTTTCTTAGATTTCTTTTACAAAACTGTTCCCATTGCCGTCTTAAGGTCTTAACGCAATCAGAAAACGTGCTTAGCCTCGTCAAGCGGCTCAGGTGATTGTTTCTGCATGCATAATTAATAAGCCGCTAGCCCAACCCATTAAAATATTATAGAACATTGCATAAACATGTTCGTTTCATAAATTTCATTTTTTTTATGTCGCGTTGAAATCTGATTTCTGTATTCTTTTTTTTGAAAAACTCTCAACTTAACCTAACTCAACCGAACTCTTAACTATCTCTCTGCAGTGCAACAACGTTGGCCTTGTGCATTGAAAAAACTACAAGCACATACAAGTATATTTAATACTAAATATATAAAAGTTAACTTAAAGTTGCCATAAACATCGAAACAACAACAAAATACATATATACTTAGTTATAAAGAGACCACAGTTGACAGTTGTTGACTGTGTTGCATACGAAACGGGAAGACTTCAAGGATAACCAGCTGACATGCCACATAAATTGGATTACTGAAAAGCAGATCGCGAAATAAAAAACCAACTTATACATATTCTGTGTATATATAGGCTGCATATAAACAGAGGTGAGTTGCATATGATACGGAGTTTCTTAATGGGTATACAAAGGGTATAATGTTATAAAATATATCTTACCTGAGTCGATTATTTTATGGCTTATTTTATTTTGAAAAAGAAATGTATCTTAAGTCAGCTTTTTATTGATAACGAACTTTGAGGCATATTTTACATAACTTTGATAATCCAAAAGCAATTTTCGGTATTCCTAAAACCAATCAAATGACGTGATAAAATTTAAAGTTATTTGAATTAAATTAATTTTTAGATTGACTAAAAAGTTTAGGCCTTTTTATATTTTTAATGTATAAGACTTTCCGAAAATGTAAATCTCTGACATTACAGACTGTTTTCAAAAACAATTGCCATTAAAAATCTAGAAAGATGTGTAGAACACTTCGTATGTTCGTAACAGTCAAAAGGTTTCAAAGTACATTTTAAGATATGATGCTGTAACTCTTCCAACACATTAGTTGAGATCATAGCTCTTTGTTGATAGAATCATTCGATAGGATTTCTTGAGGCTGACATCATACCTCAAACTTCAGTACAACTTATCAAAAATGCCTTTTTGATGCCGCGCCTTTGGGTACACTCATTGCGCAAAAATGTGATTATGTATCGAAATTGATAAACAATAGCTACAACCATATATTTATATGTTTGCAATATAATAATAATAAGTGTACAAATGGCACGCTTTCATTTTGCCAAGCGACTAGCATTAAAATTGATTGTGTATTAGCTGCCACTTTAATTGTGTTTAAGTAATTGATTGATTGATTCACGATTGAGGCAGCGAGTGAAAGAGATGTAAGTCTAGCCTGGCTGTAGTCAGATATGGCGTATACAAGATGCCGGGGAGAAGTCCGTATAAGTAGCACAACGGCAATCAACATCAAAGAACAATTTCTTTTACTTTCTATAAAGCAAAACAAAAGCGCCGACTGTCTGACGTTTCAGTGCGTTAGTCTGTCAGTTTGTCAGTCTCACGTTCGTTTGTCACATTTATTCAATAAAGGCCAAGTCAACTTCCAAGTGGAGACTCAAAAAGCGAGAGCGCCGCGCCACAAAGAGTTAACCTCAATTATTTCTTTATTTTTTTTTTCAAGACGCACTCGCCGCGTGTTGTTGCTTAATACCAAACAGAAAACAATAACAAAAAGCTTGTTGTTGTTGTTTTTTGTATTATAGAAAATTTCACTAACTGGAAGTGAAAAGCAGAACAAATGACGTGCGAGCTGTTTGTTACTCTGACTCCCTCGCACCTCGTCTGTGAGATCTGTAAACAAAACGAAAAAAGGCTGAACCTTTTGGCAAGCATTTTTATAAGCTGAGTTCATATTTGATTCAGGTAAACAAACCAGTTTCGTGGTTTCTTTAGTACGACAGTTTATAGATGAGTTCTGCTTAATAATTTAGATAAATGAATAAATGAAATTTTTCGAGCTGCGGTTATAAACCTGTGCAACTTGTTTTAGCCCGTATTTTATGGACAATGTTTTAATGATTAGTCATAATTTGTAAATTAGCAAGTGAATGAAACGGAAGTTCTGCCTCGAGTTTGATTTTGACTACAGGTATCAGAATTACTTTCCCCTTCGATGCATCAACTTATAGTAATAGACTTTTTTATATATTTTCAGTTGATTCTCACTTGAATCAATTTATACATTACCTAATGATCTAATCCACATTCTTTCAGTTTCAAATTTCTCAGAAGTCAGCATTTAAATAGCCTAAAATAATCCAGCTATTGTTGTTTCCCTCTATGAATAGCAGCTGACGCCTAGACGGTCCTGAACTGAGCCCAAAACAGAACCCTAAGAAATCAAAATCAATTCACAAATCCTAAGTCGTACGCAGGTAAAAAAGGAACAATTTGTTTACCTGTCTCAAGGTGCAAGAAGTCAGTTGAGAAGCAGACGAAATTGGACACATTTTTATAATTATTGAGAAAAGAAAAAAAATGACAAACAGTCAACAATGCATCAAGTGCTAGTTTGAAATGAAATAAGGGTTCACAAAAGGGGCGTATGACTCATATAACATGATCTATTGAAATGATTAAAGTTAAATAATCAAAGTATTGTTGTTGTCGTCATCTTCTATTCGTGTCTTGAGTCTTTATTTTTAGAGAAGCATGCGAGCTAGCCATTATACTTGAACAGAGTTTTCATATCACAATCTTAAAATAATTATACTTATATTTTTTTGGGATTTCAATCAGCCACATTTTCTAATCAACAACTTTTCCTTGACAATGAAAGTTCCCAGACGCCGCTTCCGTCTTTTGGATAGTGAAAGTACTGCAAGCTTGAAGCTCATTCTAAAAGCGAATTAATGTTGCCCTTAAGCATCTTTTCTGCGACAACAACAGCAACAACGACAACGACAACGGCAACGAAAAAGCCGCTTAATCATCTTGAAAAACAGTTGACAATAGCGCGTACTTGCTGTATGGAATAAGTTTCATAAGTTTTTCCAACTCCTATCATCATATCTATGAGGTGGGCGCTTTCACGGCGCCGACGTCGATTAGTTACAATTGACACGAAAATGTTTCTCTTTCTTTCGTTTGTTTTCATAAATTTTTTATTTTTAATTGTGAGAATTGTGTGTGCGAGCGCATAATGCTGCAAGAAAGTGGATCTCTGGAGCGTCCGGTAAAACATTTTGACGCAGTCATTGTCGACAATTGTTAAAAAAATAATTATGAATTTTTTAGGGAAGACAGAGAGGGTGGACGGAGGTGTTGATATACTTAAGGTAAAAGTGTTTCCTTTTGTGATATTAAAATGCATTTAGGGATTAAATATTGATAGACTTTAACATTTCCGGCATTAAACTGTCAAATCAAGAGATTTACACAACAAACGAGTGCATTTCTCTGACAAGGGAATCCTAGAATCCTATTATGATCTTGGAAACTAACTATATATTGTCTTATAATAATTTACCAGTCCACATGTAATATTCCCTTTCGTAATATTTGACTGCCAAATCAAATGACTTAGGCAAGGAACTTGAGAATTCCTCTAGCATGGGGTGCGATGGGGGAATCATAAAGTGAATATAATAATAATTATTTACATGTTCACTTTAAGCCTTCCGTTTTATTATATTTGACTGTCAAATCAAAAGACTTAGGCAACGAACTTGCGCATTCCTCTAAAATGGGGTGCAGTGGAGAGAGGCGGTTATTGAATCCTATGGCAATCTTAGAAACTACATTTTTCGACTATTATTATTTACCTGTTTACCTATAGCACTTCCCTTTATCATATATGACTACCAAATCAAAAGACTTAGACAACGAACTTGCGCATTCCTTAGGCAAACGCTCACTTTCAGCTTACAGCCGAAACTTCAAACTGAAAATATCTTGGTAAAAAGCTATAAAATTCACATGACTGCTTCACACCACACACATACATATACACATACATACAGACACCTTAAGCTCGCTTGACTCTTGACTTGTCTGCCTGCATATTTATTTTTCCAAGTTGGCTTTAACCTGTTTTTGTGTGTTACTTGGACCTTTTTTTACTGCATTCTGTTGCTCATCTTTGGATTTGGCGAATTTGCCGCGCTGCGTCTTGAATTTCAAAAAAGTCACTAAAAAGCTCATGATCATGATAGGCTGCATGATATCACAGCTGCGTTTGCCACGCTGACTTCACTCGCCACAGGCGCGGGCGTGTAAGTGTGTCTGTGTATTGTATGTCTTCTTCAGGTGCGGCCCATTGCATATTTTGATATTTACGTGAATTTTTTTTTGGTTATGAGCAAGTTTTTCAATTCACTTTTTAATACTGTTTAATGAAAACATTGCAAAGCAAAACTTTTTCTTGTCTATTTACAAATTAAACATTAATTGCGCCCCCAGACTACGCCTCGTGCCCGTAATGCTCGTTGTTGTCTCCATCTTACAGTGTGTTGTGGCTGCCATTGCATTGTGAAAGCGTCGGACAGTAGAAATCATTTGACCATTTGTTTGTGTGTTGTGTGTGAGTGTGTTGTGTTGTATTTTGTTGTGTTGTATGCTCTGCACAGCTTTCGTCAGCTTGCACATGAAAACAAACATTGTTTTTATGGCTAAAACACACTCGATGCTTAGTTGTTGTTGCAGCTGCTGCTGGCGACGCAACGGTGGCAAGTTAACCATAAGATAAACAGCAAAATGCGTCGACGCATTGGAGAGTGAAAAGTGTTTAGTTAAGCTGTATTTGGTGATCAAACTGGACTCTCGACTTATTTATCAATGAAAGCTGAAGTGAATGAATTTATTCTTATAATAATAATACTTATAAGTGTTCAGTTCTTATATTAGTCGGAGTCTGAATATAATTTCCAGTCAATTATGAATGCTCTTGTGCCCACGAGACCACAAATTGTATGCACACACACCGCAACAACCTTCGCAGCTCATTAGACCCTTTAAGCATTGCTCTCACCACAACTCGTGCAGTCAGTTCCAATATCAAAAGTTTACTTGTACATTATTTATGCCAACCCAAATACCAAGCACTCAAAATGCTACATGCCACAAGCCGAAACTAGTTCAATGGGGCTGCCCAGCTGGTTTTTTCTTTCAGCTTTAAGTGTTGGTGGACCCGGCAGGCAGACAGAGTTGAAGTTGCTTCAAGCGAGGCTTCTACCTGCGAGCCAAAATTAAACACACAAATTTGTGCTAAGGCAACAGATCAATAATATACAAACACACAAACAGAGACAACAGCTGAACAGAAATGAAATCACGCTGCGATCAACAGCAGCAACAAAAACATTAACAGTAAGAAGAAGAAGAAGAAGAAATTTACATAAAAATCTGGTTTTCGATTGTAGAACATTTGTTCGGAACGATTCGTTTCGATTCGTTTCACTGAGCTGCAGTCGTCGAGTCTGCTAAGAATTCATAACGGCTTAAATGCGGATCAATTAAAAATATGGATATTATTTACAAATGAGAGTGAGTCTGCTTTAAGTGTAAAACTCTTATAAATAGAATTCGTATATGTAGTAAAATCTTTCATTTCAAATTCGATAGCAATTTCAATGATATGTTTTTGGGCTTCAACTTATTCAAATTTAAACTAATTAATAGAAAACTATTTTAATGAGACTGCATAACTTTTAGTTGCATTTTCCTCAAAATTGACATTATCAAAATAAGATCACTACTCGTATCAATACAAAAGACAGTTCAATTTCTCTATTAATTCCAGTCTTCGTTTTCCATCAACTTCAACTTATTCAAAATTAAACTAATTAAAAGAAAACGATAGTAATGAGACTGCATAACTTTTAATTGCATTTTCCTATAGAAACTGATCTATATTCATATAAATTTCAAAATTGACATTATCAAAATAAGATCACTACTCGTATTAATATAAAAGGCGTTTCAATTTCTCTATGAATTCCAGTCTTCATTTGCCATCAACCCAATTTCTCGCTGTCATAAAACCCCAATTGACCTTCAAGTTGTTCAATTTACAACTTGACTGTAAAAGCATAAAAACCGAAACTAATAAATTTTTTGATCATTAGTTGGGCGGGCCGAAACGAGTTTTGGCATAGTCCCGAGTCCAAGGGGTGTAAAAATAAAATACATATATGTGTGTGTGTGGCCGATATTGACTGACTGACCAAAGCGCCAGACAAGTGTTCAAGTGAAAGTTCAGTTTGCAGTTTGAATGAAAAAGCCAAACTGGTAAATATACGACTGGCAGTTGCCAATGTGAAATGGAAAACTAAACGCGGCCCATAAATGGCAACCAGGCAGCTGACGGCAAAAAGTTCAGCTCGAAAAATTATTTACCAGTTGACTTTTACCATTTTGTCTGCAAGCCCTAGCTATAGCTATATAGTCAGAGACTACTGTATGTTTACCAGTGAGCCGCATTTAGTCATCGTCTACGTTTTGTTTGCTGCGCTTAAATGTCGAAGGTGTCATCAATAATGGTAACCCCGGCCCCCAGAAAACTGACGACCGGTTTGTGCTTGATGCTGTTGCTGTTGATCTTTTGTTGCGCTCTGTTGTCTTGTGTTGCGTTTTTCATTTGTATGCTTTGCATATGCTTGAAAATTTGAATTTGATTGACGCTTCATGAGTTTTAGCTTTTCCGCTGCCTCGTGGTATTGCAAAATGACTATGCAGACATCTTGGTAAAAAAGAAGCTGTGCGATTTTTGTTGTCTAACTCAAGACTCTTTTTTGGTTCTACATACTATGACTTGAGTAAACCGGCCATGAAAGTTGGTTCAACCTCAGTATTAATTAAGTAAATTTGTCTTTTATTATATTGGAACTAAATCTTTTAAGTTCCAACTTTATTTTGAATATATATTTATCCATATTTTATTATCTTTATTTTCACTTAAGCAATTTATTTCAGGCTCTGTGTCAACTGTTTAAAGTTGATACAATTTATAAATAAATAAATAAAGTTCGTTGCCTAAGTCATTCGTTTTTACATCGAAAAATAATCGAAATGAAGGAAATTTGAGCATGATCGCATAAACTATTTAGTTTAATAATTTTTAATACATGTTTTAATTTATCATGATATCGTCATATCATTGTCAACTTGACCCACAAATAGCTGTTGCAATAAGATTCGGGATAAGCATATTCCTATTAAATAACCGTTTTATCAATAGCCCCGTAAAGGTGTCATGCATGGTGATTATGAAAATATGCGCAACGTAACAACAACACTAACTTCCCATGCCACCCATTTTCATGTAAATTTATTGTTTATTGCGAAATGAATTGGCGCATAATCAAGTCGTATGGATGCATAATCAAAGTTTCATTAAAAAGCTATAAACCAAAGCGAACATTTCGAACCTTTCACTCTCGCCCGGCACTTTATTAACATGCTAAATACGTATTAAATTTTGGTTTATTTATTATTAGTTGTACGTCGTAAGCGACAACATAAATTTGCATATTGCAAACTGCAGTTTGGTAAGCATTTAGTCAGGGACTGGATGATGCGATCGTCACAATCGTTTATCCAGACATTTTTTTGGCTTGTGTTTTTGGCTTTTCAATTGCCTTTTGGCATAGTTCGTGCTTTGGTTCGGTTCGTGCTCATGGGATTTGTTCATTAGCTATGATTATATAAGCAAAATATTTGCCGGGGTGTTGACTTCTAACTGACTGATAATTGCATGGCCCAAGGGGAGGCGAATGTCTAGAGAGAGCCAGATTTAGGGAAACTTAATAAAGCAATTCAATTAGTCATAGAAATGGAATGAGTTAACGGAAATTACAGTTAAACACAGTTAGAGGCGTTTACAGTTCGTTTCGGGTGTTGAAATAAATAGAATTTTATAAATCATTCAGTGCAGAAAGACAGCAAATATTTTGCAACCAGATTAAATAAATATTTAACAAATGCGGATAAAGTTAATTATAAAAGTAAAGCTGACAATCAATATCTTAATGTTTGACTTTGACTCATCATCACAAATTAATGTCAATGTTGAAAAACCTTCATTTGCTCAGTTTAGCTAATGACAATGCTCTTTTTGGCCATGCCCAATCGACCCACGCCCCCAAATTGTTGCTGTCGGGGCTTAATTAAGCGGCAAAGTAAATATACAAGTCGCTTATAAACAAACCTATGGCTCGGCATACAATTTTTGGCGCCTTTCCGTACACTAAACAATGGCAGCTATCACCCACACACAAATATTTGTGTTGTACAACAACAATAACAACAACGCTAACATTAACAATGACAGCAACAACTTTGCCAGTTTGTTGGCTGCAAATGTTTGGGTTGCAAGTTGCTTTCTGGGCCAAACCACATAGCCAACTAATTGCAACAACAACGACAGCGGCAACAGCTGCCGGCTGCTGGCACACAAAAAAATGTGGTTTGGGTGGCTATACAGCTGCAGCCTGGACGTTAAAAAATGTGTATTCCCTGTAATTATAGGGTAAAAAGGCATATCAGCTTAAATATAAAAGAAGAAAGTGCTTAAAAAAATATAAATATATTTATATTAAAATTATATGAAATTATAAATATATGTGTAGATATAAATATTAATTAAATATTTTTGAAGCAAAACTACCTCTTAGCTGGGTATGCTCAACATGCGGGAGATAAGTCTGCATAAAATGCCCAAAATTAAAATGTAATGTGCGAGAGAAAATTCATAAAACGAAAAATTATGCGCATTGCATAATTCAAGCAATGTTATTTGAGAGAAAAACTTTAATTTTTTCTTTTCTTAATTAGCACTGGCAGGTAGTGTTGCTGGTGGTGTCGTGTGGTGCGTGTGGAGTTTACTGCGCTTACTTGCAAAGTAATTTGCCTTTCAATAAAAAGCCGCCGACGCCAACGCCGTTATAAACCGCTTTCAGTGGATCTTGGCTTATGTTTCAGCCTTTCGCATGTATTAATCATAGTTATCTAATAAGTATTGTTTTATGCACTACGCTTGCAAATGAAACATGTGCAAGGTGCTGAGTTGTACAACCTTCGCGTTTGACTAAATTTTAAGCTGATATCCGAGATTGTCAGCCTCTGTGTGTGTGTGTTAGTTCATGTGGAGATTTTGTTTGCGGAAGTTTGTTAATGGACTGGGCTTGGTAAAAGTATCAGATACGTCAAGCTTTATAGCTGAGATCATTGTAAGCAACCAACGCAAAGCAATAAAGCAATACAAAAGACTTAGGCAACAAACTCGATTTGATTGAATTACAAATGGATTATCAAAAAGTTTTGCATCAAATTTAGTTGTCTTTTCCACGAGAAAATCTTATTATATTTTCTACTTGAAAATTATGTTGAAATAATTTTGTTGGAGCTCTAGTAAACTGAACTTTCAGAAGTTACCCTCAGTTTTTCACTCATAAAGTTAACATTAACCGCTTTATATTCTATCACCTGAAAATTCTACCAAAAAGTTTAAGCAAACACACGAAAGAAAAACACGTTTAGCTGTCCGAGAAACAGCAACAAATATGCACCATGTGTTAGTTAGTTAGTTATAATTACTAGACAATAACGGCAACCTTGCGCCTGGATCTCACCTTACAATGCGACACAAACCCCAGACCGTATGACTTATTTTGCATGGCATATGAATGAAAGGTACACTCAAATACTCACACATACATTTACATACATATACAACGAGTATGTCTGGGCATTTAACAATGAGATAAAAGTGAACTACAGAGTTCAGACAGACACGCACTCGTGATTTATGACAACAATGCAAAGAGCCTTAAACTTTGTCTCTTTAGTCGACTAAAGAGAGGGACGGAGGAGAAAAATAAAAAATGATTGTACTCGTATTTCTATGATATGCGCTTGACTTTTTAAGCTCATGAAAATTAGAGAAGGGGTAATTGGCATACAGTTCAAGCATACTTAAGAGTTAAGCTTTGAAGTAAATTTAATTTTGCAATTGATAAACTGGTTTGAGAGATTAAAACAATTTTAATAAAGTTAAATCTGTCTAGACTTTTTGACTTTAATAATTTAATCAAGAAATATTCGCAACTGTCAGGAAGATGGATAAAATACTTCAGAAAGTTTGGTATAATTAAATATATTTTTACATCTCGACACACTTTTCCCATCTTCAGAACATTAACAACTCAATTTCCAAATATACACATTCCATTTCGAATTTCACGCGAAACAAAACATATTAACCCCGCCATTAGTTCAATTTATTGCATGGCAGCGACCTCGACATTAGTCAGTTAGTTAAAATATATATGCAAATGTTGTTGCCTGGCTTGAATTATGCGGTTTAAGTGTATGGCCAAAGAAACTTTCTAAACCGCATTCACAAAATCTTAAAGCCACAAACACGTGCTACACTCTGGTCTTCGTATTTCTAGCTGCAGATGTGAATAGATTGCTAATCGTTAAAGTATTTATAAGAAAAATGGTTAGCAAAAAGAAACCCGATTCTATTTGAGGTGTGAATAAGATAACCAGTTTTTCAAATTTATTTAATCTATTTGTTTATTTAAAATTATTATTATTCGTTTTGGGGCTAGGCAATTGTTGTATTGCTTTTTACAATAATTTCTTGCCATTTATTGTATTAAAATCTTATCTGAATTTACTTTTTTTTCAGGCTGCCCCATTCAACTTTAATTGGCATCAAATCGGCAACATGACCAAACCGACGGCAGCCAATTCGCATTGGCTGGCCGCTTTGCTGTTGGCGGTGGTGCTGCTGATCCACACAACCACAGCGGACGAGGCGTTTTCATGTCCAAATGGTAAGTTCGCATTCAACTTGAAATTCGAATTTTCTTTAGACTACAAACACTGCAGTCGAAACTTGAAACAATTCAAACAGCACGTGCGTGCCAATGCTGCAGGTGTGGCACAAACTTTGCGCATAAATCAAAGCGTATATAATTGTAATTATATATAGTTAGACGAGTACAAAACGGATGTTGAATTCAGTTTTAAATTTGGGCCCGGCCAATTGTCTTTGATTTCCGTCGCCATAATTGGTTTTGGCCACGTTTGTATGTATCTTGAACGTTTAGCTGAAGTAAACTGCAATTAAATTTGTCGATACATTGAGTTTCTTTAACTTTAATTATGTATTTTATTATCTGCCGATTTTTGTGTTCTTTGATTAAGCATTTAGTTATAGACTATCATACGTACTAATTGTTGTACATCCAATGGGGATTTTTGGATTAGCTGTACTATAGAAATATTCCATTAATATAGATAGCAATTCTAGTCAAGTCTAGTTTTTTTAAAGGGTATAATTAAGCAAAGCAATTCTTTTGAATTATTTGTTTTTCTAACTTAGCTTTTATTCTTGCTCTCTGCATTTGATCATTATTTTCTCTTCAAGCTCTACAGAGCAACATCAATGATTATGTTAAAAGAAAATCTGAAATCTCCACTTATGGTCATAATAATTTCATTAATAATAATTAATTTCCTGTTGTTTGTGGGTAAATTAAGTCTGTTGTTTGGAAAATTTCTGAATGAAATCATGATTATTCAGTTTTCTATTTAACTGTAGAACAAAAAACAATTCGATTTTTCCATTTAACATGATGATAAGCCTGAAATTCGAAATATTGTTAATGATTGTTAATTATGTTGTGTGTTCGCTAGGATTTAAGATCTTTTCATCTATTAAATAAAGTGGCTATCGTTAAGCTCCTGTCATAAACATAGCGCACACTTGAGCCATAAAAATGCCAGTACCGCATTATCGTTAATGACAAATCTACAAGTCCACCACAAAACAAAAGTCGGCAACCTGCCAAACGAGTTGGCCAGATTTAAAATCTAAAAATCTGCTACATTTTGGCCATAGCAAATGGAAAAGTTGAAAGAACTTGCCTCAAACTTAACTGACGGAAATGCTGGACTAGCTAATCAATCATGATATGTGTGGCCGGTAATGCAGTCAACACTTGTTGTTGCTGCTGCGACTTCTGGTGGGGCCTTTCACTCGATGGCCACCTACAACAGGCAGCGGCAACAATAACGGTTATTACATATGCCAAACTGGTTGTTATTATGTGCCCCACTGGGCGGTAATGCCAAGAATGCTCGCCGTGAGGCAATGACAGCACACAATCTTACAACGCAAGAACTCTGACAAAGAGTGAATACATGTACAAATGTACTTATATATATGTATACGAGTATATATATACTATGAGTACTCGCTTGGCATCGACGCAAGGCCAAGACGGGACCATATCGCCATCCCCATATGAGAGGCGAGACAAGTTTCGAGCGTTGAAAAAAAAGAAAAATACGTTAACGCGCTTTGAAACAAGATTTCTTAACGGTTTATTTAATGCCAAGCCAAGTTTGCCTGACTGACTGACTAACTTGGCGATCGGTTTGCCTGCATCTCCCCCTTCCCCTCTGTCTTCTCCTATCCCATTCTCCCAGTCCCAATCCCAGACTAGCTTGCATGCCACTTCTTTTAGTTGTTGTTGTTGTTGGAATAGCTGTAGCTGCCTTGTATTAACTAGCTGCAGTTGCAGTTGCTTATTAACACTTTTATATGCACACACACACACACACACTGACACACACACCTGCCAACTGCGATGCGGCCAAAACAAGTTCGTTGCCTAAGTCTTTTGATATTTTTATGTTACGTTCGTTGTTTTTGATTCATATGCAAGTCAGGTTGTTTTTATATATGCTTGTGGGTTTTGTATGTGTGTGTGTGACTTGTTTTTAGGTGCAGTTGTGCAAAAAATAGGCCAAACTGTTGGCGGCTATTGCAACTGTTGGTGTTGCTGCGACTGTTACTCTGCTTAAGCATTGCTTTTATTGATGTATTTACCCATACTAAATACATTAATAAAAGCAATACAGGTACATTATAAGCCACAGATATAGGCGTTTTATTGATCGCAATCTGTATTTGCAGCACTTAACAACTGTCAGAGTGATAATGACGTACATTTAACAGTCTTACAGTTACATATGAGGATCTACTAAAACATTCTCTTTGTGATCGTTTCAAAAATAATATTTAATTAAAGTAAATAATAATTTAAAAAAATTAGTTTATTCATTTGTGTTTATTTAAATATCTGATATTTATTTATAAAATCTATTAAAATTACAGAATCCTTGTTTCAAAGTGTTAAGCAAAGCAATTTAACTGACATCTACATATGTATTAATCATTTTTAAAAAATATATACAAATTTGTATATGGTTAAAAGGAATACAGGCAAATTTTAATTTGACCTTTCATTAAATATAATAAATATAAAATACGTTTCGGTGCTTAATCTTAAGTTTTACTCAATTTAAAAAATATTCATTAGTTTAAGAAATTTAATTTTTATATGAGTAATTTTCTATTCGCCTAATGTTATGCAAATTAAGATTTAAGTTAATTAGTTCAGCTTTTTTCAAGTCGCTTTTTTGATGTTTACTTAAAGATTAATTGCGAATGTGATAGAAACTCTATAAATAAATTTTATAGGCTCTAAGAAGAGCATAACAGAGTTGAGTCGTAAAATTCTAAGTAAATTCAAAGCACATTTGGATCGTGAGCAATTTTCAACTGAGGCCACACCAAAGTTTGTCTTCATTATTTATCACTCAAGCATCAAATCTAACTGTAAATGGCTCAAATTGATAAACTGACAGACGAGCAACGCAAACAGACAGAAAATCTTACCTAGAAATGAAACGAAACGCATAAGTAGACAAAAACAACAACAACAATATCAACAACCACATGAGCAATAACATCATCAACAAGAAGACGAAAAAAAGGCAGAACTAGAATCAACTTCTACATTTTTGGACATGCTTGAGCAAATGCCAAGAGCAGCAGCTCCAAAAGCTAATTAAATCAAGTTCTCTGCCTGAGCTGCTTCTTCCTCATCTTCTTTCCCTAAATCTTGCATGAGAAATGCAGCACTTTGGAATGAGTTTCTGGGTCAGCACGCACAATCCAAGTGATATATGACACACCGATAAGCCTTAGTCTTATGACACATGTGAAAAACGTTTTTGGTACACTATTATTTATGATTTTTAAATTTCAGCATTTAGCAAATCATAAAGCGTAAAATGCTCATGAGCTTAAACAAATTTGATGGTGGTTTATGGAAGTCAACACTTTTCTAGTTGACTGATTGTTGTGTGAACTGTGCGAGCTGCAGAGTCAAAAGGGGGAATGTCTGAAGAGTTAAATGAACTTAACATTTGATTTCAGGTTTAATGAACGTAATGAACGGAATTGACGGCTATGAAAAGAAGCTTACACATTTGTAGCATGTAATCCGCAATTAAACAGCTAGAATTTCAAGATATATTCTTGTACTCTCTGCTTTCTACGCAGTGAAGAAGATCTCTGCGTTTCTTTTGTAGATGATGTGGTAGAGATAAATTCGCATTGCCAAGGCAAAATAATGCATGAAAAATGAGGTTAATGAAAGGGGCACAAGAAGATTTATTGCACTTGTGAAACTTATGCGTGGCCAACAGCTTGATTTTCACTTTCTTGTTTCGTCAGAAAAGCTAAAGAACAAACAAGCAACAACAACGAATAACAATAACATAAAAAACAATGCTGGCCATTAAGTGAATTTCCAAATTACCTAAAATAGGACAACCGACATGGACATTAAAAGTTTATTTGGGTTAACAGCGCGCTTGATAAATAAATGATAAAAACCAAGATTTATGATCTTAAAAACTAAACAATTTTACCAAAAATAATAGTAATATATAGGGAAAATACAATTATTTATTAGATATATTTATAATAATTGCAAAATATCTGTTTGAAAAATATTCCCAGCTTTTACAAGGCCATTCAATTGTTTTGATAACCAGCTCAATAGCCAAATAATAAGTCCGAAATCTCGCCGTTCTCACAGTTTAGGCATTTAAGAATCTAGTGCAAGTATTTCAGCTGTGACTTTAAAGAGCTCTTTGCTACCTTAAGTTTGATAAAGTGCAAAGTCGGTTTAAAAAACATGTCATTAATTGTCTGAAGTACGTGTGTGTGTGTGAGTGTGTGTGTGGACCTTATATCTAAGTATATCTATAAGCATCAACATTTTACGTAAGAAATTCTCACATTATTAATTTGTATTGTTGTTTACAAAATTTCGTCAGAGAGCGTTGAGTTTGCTAAAGCTCGCGCTCGGTTCGCTGAGTGTTGAGCCTGAAATAATATGTAGACAATGATCAGGCCTTTGGTAAAGCTCTGACTGCTTTCAGCTGGCAATTAGAGCACGGCTAACAAACGCAATTGGTGTTGCATAGGAATAGGCATATAAAAAACTTAAGAGCAGGTCTTTTATGTGGGGCAACAAGAATGTGCAACAAGTCACGCAGCAAATTTGCATGGCAAATGGCTTACAAAACTTCCTGGCAAGAATTTCAAATATGTGGCACAATTCAATAAAGCAGTCAACAAATACATAAACACACATTCACATACAATGTAAATTAAAAGAGCTGAGAAACCAGCTAACCTTGTCCAGCTGTTGCTGCACCCAGTCCAAGAGCAAAGGAATTTTAGAAGCCATTGCTAGTAACGTGGCTTAAATTGCTCGCATTGAAACTTCAACTACCAGGTTGACATACACACACTCACACACATACATAGTGGGAGTAGCAATCGAGATTGAAGAAGAGAGAGGCAAGATAGACAAATAGCTGATCATTAAATGCAATTACATGAGGTTTGTTCTGTTGACCGTTTCGTAGTTTTTTTCGCTTTTGCCGTTCGACTGATTTCAATTGAAGCGTGGTTTAGAACCAAAGAATCCAAATGTCTGCAGTTCTCGAATTCTACTTTTTATTTTCATTTCTTTCGTTAATTGGCACAGCGTACGGTTATGCTGATGGATTTTGTTTGGTCTGAAGCGTTGCTAAAATTAAATAAAAAATGTTGCGGTAAATAGACAACAAATAAATAAATTGCAAATTGTGGCAAATAGCGGTTTACAGTTATATAATCCAAAAAAAAATAACAAAAATAAATAAAGAATTTCAGTTGGAATATAAACGGTAATTGGCTGCCAATTTGTACTTAAAGCTGTGAAGATGCTTTAAGTATGAGCTGTCAGTAAATTGGAGAAAAAACTTTAGGAAATTTTAAAATTATGTCAGTTGGCTAACATAAGTTGCAACTTAACATAAATATGTTAGGTCAGTTGGCCAAAAGTTAACGTTTAACGTTCAAGTTGAGACATTGTCAAAGCTCAAACTTAGGCCTAAGATCAAGGTAAGGCTAAAAACTACGTCGAAATATTGCGTGTTTAAACTTACGGAATCTACTTATTTTTATGGGATATTGGGGATTAAGATAATTAGCTATTTTAGTTTACTTATTTTTTTTATGAGAAATTGAGTTTTCTAAGAAACCTCCCCACATCTACTCTTTATTATTTAACAACAGCGATTTATGCCCATTTTTTATCATAGTCATAGTTAAATTTTAACTGAGAAATGATTCTTAATGAAAAACTTGCTTTCTTTTAATCTTTGACTAATCACAAGTCAAATTCTGAGATTCTGTTTTTCGTTGCTGGGTTGTCTTTAATTTATATCTACACGGAAATCGTGAAAGTCCATGCCAAATCGTAACTAGCTAACAGACTGAGCCATGTCAGTCTACCTGCAACATGAAAAACTGTAACAACTTTCAGAGTCTGGCTAAAAGGCAGCAAGCAGCACCAAAGTACCGACCAAATGGTTAAGACAACTTTTGTTGACTGTTTTCAAACACACTGCAAATTGTTTAAATACTTTTGCTTTTTTTTTTGAAATGAATTATATATATTGTGCGCGTCTTGCCGCATATTTTAGACGATTTGATTTTAAATGAAAGCTGTCAATCAGGCTGACAGAAGGCGGGTAAGTGGCAGCAACTTTCCCATTTTTACCAGGAAAACGCAACGCATTTAGATTGAGGAAAATGAAAGCGTCACAAGCTGACCAAATACTTAATTGTAATTAGCTGAAGATACTAATGATTGAAGTCTCGACTCGACTTGATAAACAACTCAATTGCAACTTGTTTTTATCTCGAGAACAAGCAATTAAATCTACATACATAGCTAATATGTCACTCAATGACATGCTACTTGTACTATATGTAGATAGAAAGCCAACTTAATTATGTTAAACAAGTCGTTCCGATTGGGGTCATTGGGGGATAGAGAACTCAGCGGGAAGTCAACTTCCAACTGCCAACTGCCAACTGCAACTGAATGAAATGCTAAAGAACCGGTCAAAAGAAGTTTTCGATGTTGCTGCAGGGGGAAGAGTTCGGTTATGGGAAATAATTTTCTTAAGTCAAGCAGGGGAAATTAGGTAGAATCATGTGTGGGGCTTTTGAAATGGAATGCAAGATTAGAAGTGTATCTTGAGTGTTTAAAAAATAATTACAATTTCTGAAAATTCATTTCAGAAACAACCACTTTTTGTTCAGTTTGTTTTTAAAAACAATTATGATATGTGAGAAATAAATAATAATAGTATAACGATATACTGATGATATTATAAAGGTATAGAAAATCAGAATATGGTTGAATATTTTGTGCTTTAATTCTATTCAATTCTTAAGCTTCTCGTTATTAAGATTTAAATTAATTAATTAAATGTAATTCTAAGAAAATGTGTTGTTTAAAAGAAAAACTCAAAGGCAATATAAGATTTTCTTTTATCTATTTAATCATATTTTATAATTTGAAATTTATAAAAAACTTTCTTACATTCTACATTTCCACCCCACAAAGTGCAACACTGAAAATACAATCTACGTTACTTTTCATTGTCAAGATGGAAAACCTGTTTTTGAATTGTGTGGTAAACCAATAAAACAATAATTATTGAAGTGAAATTTTGCAATGGAATTTGAATGCAGTTTCCCAAAAGTGCTGTGACCTTGTCTAAACTGAATAAATCATTATCTGTTTTTTGTTGTTTATTTACAGGTTGGGAACTGCGCGGCTTAAATTGTTATAAATATTTTAATATCAAACATTCGTGGGAGAAAAGCGCCGAGCTGTGTCGAAGGTGAGTAAAGCCATAAGCATAACCATAATCAGATGATAATTTGAATATCAGTAGACTATATAAGTAAAGAAATACTGATATAGTAATATGTATATGTGTGTAAATAGGAAGTGGTGGGTTCGGTTCTCTGATTTAGACAACTGAAGTTGCTCAAAGTGGTTACGCTTCAATAAGTGCAGCTACCTGTTCTTCTTGATAGATACAAAGATACTTAGGTAGATACTAGTTGGTTGTCTACATATATTGCTGTTGTTGTTGCAGCAGCAGCAACAGTTGCCGTTACAGCACCGCATTGCATTTCCGTTGCCGCCGTTGCTGACAGTTAACTGTCAATGCCAAAGTGGGCTGAGTCCCAGGCCAAAAAGGCAGGCTAGCAAAGTTGCCAACAGCTTGACCAAGTTTGAAATTGCTTTTGCAGGCCTGACTGGCCACAGAAATGCCAATGGAATCGATAAGCCAAATCTATGGCCGATGATTCATAATATTATTCATTCTTTCATTTAATGTTGTCGTTGTCGTTGTTGTTGCCTTTTTCCTCTTTGCCACTTGGATTCGAGCGAAAAGAAAGTCGTTGTCGACATGGTCGTCATCGGCGGCAGTCAATAAGCTTCCGGCGTTCGGGGTTCGGCCCCAAAAGAAAAAAAATAAACATGCCTGATTCGGTTTTTGGGTGTTAACCTGTTGTTGACCCAAATACTTTCGAATGGTCCGTCCACCAACTGCACCTGCCCAATGATTTGAGTTCAGTTAAGAGCTGGAAAACTGAGAGTGTTTCGATTTGATTGGAACCGAAGTTTACGAGTGTATCGATTATTATACATATCTGCTCGGTTTTAATGAGCGTGTGAATCGTTTCTTGTATTCGTCTTGACCGCGGGGTCTGTGGGGTGAAAGTTACATCGGATCGAATGTTTTTTCGGCAATATTAACTTGAAAACAATAATAAATCTATCGGGCAACTGTTGGCAGTGTCAATGGCCTACGCAATTTCACTTCGCAGTCGAGTGTTAAATGACAATTACATATGCTCGGCACAAGCTACACGGCCACTTGACAGTGTGTCCAACTATAGACTACTGTGGAAGGTGGGGGATAGTCTAATGTACTCGTCATTTACATGCCATAGACCTCGCCCCAGTCCAATGGCAATTAAAATGCGACTGGCGTTTTATTATTTCTGCTTCCACAAGTTCAACAAACGACAAACAACTCTCGAGTGCTCGAATTGTTTAACTGTTAGATTTGCCAAAAAAATTACCAGTATATACATATGTATGTATAAATATATATATATCTTTTTACGAGTAACTGAGCGCATTGTCGTTTTTTCGTAAACTCAAAACTTAAACATAAAAATATTTGTTTTCGGGTGAAATTTTCTTTTATTTTTTTTACGATTTTGCGTGTGCAGCATGCGAAATGCGTAGAATGAAGGAAAGCGCCTAAAAGGCGTTAACATTACAAGTTAACGGAGCTGTGACCATAGATAAAAAAATACTATGAGATTTGGGATGGGGATTTGTTGGTTCAACTTACTGTTGGGCGTATCCAGTGAAACTCTTTGAATGAAGTTTTGGCAGTTGCCATTTTAGTTCGCATTATTGTTGGATAAATATGAAGCTCATTATTAATTCAAAGAGAGCTTCTAAAAAATATATTTAGAGGAATTGAAAGATGTTATCATGTCTAAATTTTAACGAATAAATAAAAACGAAATAATAAAAAAAAATATTATTTATTCATTATCTAATTTATATTTGTAATAAAAAAATGTGTAATGTAATTTCTTATCATGACGAATCAATTACTCTTAATAATGGTAAATATTTTTTTTAAGTATTCAAAACAGCGTATTTATCAAAAGTGTTAAACTTTATCAAGCAGATAAAATTCGTTTGAATTTTTGTCATTTATTTTAAATTAAGTGTCAACTAATTATTAAAAATTAATACGAAAAACAAGAAAATAAAGAACGAGAATTAGTTTAATTGAAACTGCAAACTGTTAAATATTTGCTTAAAATGACATTGGAAACATTGGAATGTGGCCAACAGTCAGCAAGTAAATTCGTGAAAATAAGCAAGTACAGTCAGTCAACGGAGCTCAGACAACAAATCGCTAAATGAACAACCAAACATGCCTGACAACAACACAATCCCTTGTCATATGCGAGTACCAACACCACTAAATGTCAATAGCCTGAAATTGTCTGTAGTTTTCACTGTAGCTGGAGGTGTGTGCAACATGCATAATTTTTGGCATGCAGCTGCAACAACTGCAAATGACACTGGCGTCGCTAAAAGCGCCCACACTGCGTATGCGTAATATGTACATATTTGAGATCTCTGACAACGTGAGTCAGTCAAACTATATTTTCTTTTGTTTAAAAACTTGTTTTGGACTTGGCTCACAGCTATTGTAGAACGCATAAGCCAAAAGCTGTGACTTTTGATAAATGGATATAGAGTTTAGCGATTGGAAACGAAAGTTTTCTTTTGTCTGCGTGCTTAGGCTTTTGGGTGCGATTGTTGTTGCCACAGATTTGGGGCAGCAGCAGCAGCATAATTAATGCAACAGCTGAAAATAGAAAGTGAAGCTGCAGCTGCAGCTGCATAATTGAAATTGAAACAAGACAACAATTACTTAATCTAATTCTTTGTTCTCTCTTCTCATCTCATCTCAACTCTTTTGAAGATATGGCGCCGAGCTTGTGGCAATCGATAGTTATGCGGAGAACAATGAAACTCTGGCGATAGCACACGCCAGTGATCCCAATCAACGTGCCTCGGACAAGTATTGGCTGGGATTGGCATCGTTGGATGATCTACGCACAAATACCCTAGAGTCCGCATCGGGTGCATTGATCTCACAGTATTCGGGATTCTGGTCTCTGCAGCAGCCCAATGCCGAGTCTGGTGAATGTGTGGCAGCCAGTTTTGCTGGCAAGGCACAGAGCTGGGATCTGGGCACCTGTGAGTCCCTGCTGCCATTCATGTGTCGTGCCCCCGCCTGTCCCCAGGGTGCACTGCACTGTGCCAATGGAATGTGCATCAATCAGGCTTTCAAGTGCGACGGCAGCGACGATTGTGGCGATGGCACCGATGAGCTCGATTGCCCGGCCCAGTGTCATTATCACATGCAATCCGGTGGCGATGTCATTGAGACGCCCAACTATCCCCACAAGTATGGAGCATTGAGCAAGTGCAAGTGGACGCTGGAGGGTCCTTTGGGCAGCAACATCATCCTACAGTTCCAGGACTTTGAGACGGAGAAAACCTTTGATACTGTGCAGGTTTTGGTAGGCGGACGCACCGAGGATAAGTCCGTGTCGCTGGCCACGCTCAGTGGCAAACAGGATCTGACCACACAACCATTTGTATCCGCATCCAACTTCATGATTGTCAAATTCACCACCGACGGCAGTGTGGAGCGTAAGGGTTTCAGGGCCACCTGGAAGACGGAGGCCAAGAACTGTGGTGGCATCTTGAAGGCAACTCTGCAGCGTCAGATTCTTACCAGTACCAACTATCCCAAGCAATATCCTGGCGGTCTGGAGTGCCTGTATGTGATCAAGGCGCAACCAGGTCGCATTATCTCCATTGAAGTTGATGACCTGGATATAGCCAAGGGTCGCGACTATCTGCTCATCCGCGATGGCGAGTCTCCCATGAGTCGCACCATTGCCAAGCTGACCGGCAAGACTATGGAGAACGAGCGTGTGATCATCTCCACAGGCAATGCTCTCTATCTGTACTTCAAGTCTAGCCTGGGAGAGGCGGGCAAGGGATTCAGTCTGCGGTATATTCAAGGCTGCAAGGCCACGATTACGGCAAGGAATGGAACTGTTACATCACCCGCCTTTGGTCTAGCTGATTATCCAAAGAACCAGGAATGCTTCTTTACCATCAGGAATGGAGCACGTGCTCCACTCTCGCTGAAGTTCGACAAGTTCACCGTTCATAAAAGTGATAATGTGCAGGTCTTTGACGGTTCCTCCACCTCCGGATTGCGTCTGCACTCCGGCAATGGTTTCACGGGAACCGCAGCACCCAAACTCACCCTGACTGCCTCATCTGGCGAGATGTTGATTAAGTTCACCTCGGATGCATTGCACAATGCTGCGGGGTAAGTTTATTTATTTATTTATTGACAAGGCAAATCAGAGCTGCCCCGAAGCAATTTACATATTACAACTTAAGTTAGGAACTATCAATTTTTATTTTAAGAAAATGAAAGCGAAATTACAATTTACTTGACTTTACTTATTTGCCAGTCCGGCTAGCTATGACCCTATTCACCCTATCGGCGTTATTAGAACCTAATCAAAAATAGTCAAGAAAAGAAATAGAGAAGAAAGGAACTTATAAATATTAAAAAAGGAGTTTTAACTTAATAGATAGAAATGAGGATGAAAACTCCAATCTGATGGGCGAAATTTATGAGCCGGTCCGGCAAGCTGTACCCCTATTCACAGCTGAGTTTATTGGAAATTGCATAGGAAAAAAGAATTTTTTAAAAGCTAAAGATAAGATAAGAACTTAGAGGTAAATACAATATACAGAAAAGTATTTAGGAAAACAGGAAGAGGCTAAAGATAGAAAGAAGATGAACTGTGCATCACCTCAATTCGAAATATCTCTTACGTGAGAGAAAATAGAAAGCTTAATAGAATATAGGGAGCGTTCGGAGGAGAAAACATGAAATAGAGAATTATAGTGTGCGCAGAGCACACGAAAAGGATTGTGTGTAAAGGAAGAGATTATGGTAGATAGATTCTAGTAGGTCTACAAGGAATATAGAAGTTTAGACGGCTAAGAGGAAAATAATAATCTATATCGGCGTTAATTAGTTTTTGGATAAAAACAACTCCAAGAGTTTTTCTACGGTCAGTTAGTGAAGAAAGGTTCAGAAATAGAAGTCTACTGGAACAAGATGGTAGCCGAAGATTCGGGTGCCAATTTAAAATTGCTGCAATTGATTTGATTCCCAAACTAATCGTGACTATTCTCATTTCAGTTGGTCGGCTACCTTCTCAGCGGACTGTCCGGAGCTACAGCCTGGCATTGGGGCTTTGGCCTCCAGTCGCGACACGGCCTTCGGCACGCTGGTCAGCTTTACCTGTCCCATTGGACAGGAGTTTGCCACCGGCAAGGCGCGTCTGGTTACGGAATGTTTGCCTGGTGGCAACTGGAGTGTCTCCTACATACCAAAGTGTCAGGGTAAGTCTCAATCTCATTGTTCAATTCCTTGATTGTTAATTAATTGACTTCCCATTCTCAGAGGTCTACTGCGGTCCTGTGCCACAAATTGATAACGGCTTCTCCATTGGCTCCTCGAATGTCACCTATCGCGGCATTGCCATGTACCAGTGTTATGCTGGCTTTGCTTTTGCCTCCAACGAGCCCATCGAGAAGATTTCCTGCCTGCCCGACGGACGCTGGGAGCGTCAACCCCATTGCATGGCCTCACAGTGTGCCGCCCTGCCGGAAGTGCCCCATGCCAATATGACCCTGCTCAACGGAGGAGGACGCAGCTATGGCACCATTGTCCAATACGAATGCGAATCTGGCTATGAACGCAATGGACATCCCGTCCTCACCTGCATGTCTAATGGCACCTGGAGCGGCGATGTACCACGTTGCACCCGCAAGCGTTGTTACGAGTTCCCTGAGATCGAAAACGGATTTGTTGTGGATGCTGCCCGTGCTTATAACTTTGGAGATGAGGCCAGGGTGCAGTGCTTCAAGGGTTACAAGCTGATTGGCAGCAACATTATGCGTTGCAGCGAAGCTCAGAGATTCGAGCAGCCTCCCACTTGCGAGGACATCAACGAGTGCAGTTCCTCACAGTGCGACCTCACGACCACCGAGTGCATCAACACCAACGGATCATTCCATTGCCAGTGCCGTTCTGGCTTCCAGGCCACCACTGAGTGCAGACCCGTTGCGGATCTGGGACTCGGCAATGGCGGCATTCCGGATGATAGCATTAGGACATCTCCCAGTGAGCCGGGATACAGCAAGAGTCTGTTGCGTCTCAATACAAATGGTTGGTGTGGCGCCTCATTGGAGCCAGGTGCAAACTGGATACTGATTGATCTGAAGGCACCCACCATTCTACGTGGTTTCCGCACCATGTCTGTCCAACGTCCAGATGGCAATGTCGCCTTCAGCTCCGCTGTGCGTCTTCAGTATACAAATGATTTGACTGATGTCTTCAAGGATTATGCCAATCCCGATGGAACCGCTGTGGAGTTTAGAATTCTGGAGCCAACTCTGTCCATTCTAAATCTACCTTTACCTATTGAGGCACGCTACATACGCCTCCGCATCCAGGACTACGTTGGCGCTCCTTGCCTGCGCATGGAACTGATGGGCTGCACCCGTTTGGACTGCGTGGACATCAATGAATGCAGCAAGGACAATGGCGGTTGCGATCAGAAGTGCATCAACTCACCCGGAAGCTACGCCTGCGCCTGTAATACGGGCTACCAGCTCTACACCTCCAATGGAACCGCTGGCTACCATGTGGAACGCTCCGAGTCAGGAGAACGCGATGGCGACACCTATCAGCGCAACAAGACCTGTGTGCCCCTCATGTGCCCGGAGCTGCAGGCCCCAGAGAATGGTCAACTGCTTAGCGAACGCAACGATTATCACTTCGGGGATGTGGTGCGTTTCCAGTGCCACTTTGGTTACATCATGAGTGGCAGCTCGGTGGCCCTGTGCCTCTCCAGCGGTCAATGGAATGCCAGCGTACCGGAGTGCAATTGTGAGTATAGAAATGATCCAATTGACCAACAACCAAGACAATAAATATTTCTCTCTTTTCCTCTTTATCCTCGTCAGATGCCAAGTGCGTTTCCTTGCCCGATGACAAGCTGGAAGGTTTGACCGTGGCTCGTCCTGATCCTGAGTCTGTGCTGGTTCCATTCCGTGACAATGTGACCATTAGCTGTGGTTCTTCGGGCCGTCAACTGCGCTCCACTGCCTCCGCTGGCTTCAGACAGTGCGTCTATGATCCTAAGCCAGGTCTGCCCGACTATTGGCTATCTGGGATGCAGCCTTCCTGCCCCCGAGTGGACTGCTATGCTCCTATGCCGACACCAGGTGCCGAATATGGACAGTTTGTGGATACGCGCTTCCAGAGCAGCTTCTTCTTTGGCTGCCAGAACACCTTCAAACTGGCGGGTCAAACCCAGCGTCATGACAATGTGGTGCGCTGTGGAGCCGAAGGCATTTGGGACTTTGGCGACCTCCGCTGCGAGGGACCTGTGTGCGAAGATCCGGGTAGACCCGCCGATGGTCGCCAGTTGGCGCGCAGTTACGAGCAAAGCTCTGAAGTTTACTTTGGCTGCAATCGTCCCGGTTACATTCTGATCAATCCCAGACCCATTACGTGCATCAGGGAGCCGGAGTGCAAGGTCATTAAGCCACTGGGTCTGAGCTCGGGAAGAATTCCCGACTCGGCCATTAATGCAACCTCGGAGCGACCCAACTATGAGGCCAAGAATATACGCCTCAACTCGGCCACGGGCTGGTGTGGCAAGCAGGAAGCCTTTACCTATGTCAGCGTTGATCTTGGACAGATCTATCGCGTTAAGGCCATTCTGGTTAAGGGTGTGGTCACCAATGACATCGTCGGACGTCCCACAGAGATACGCTTCTTCTACAAGCAGGCTGAAAGTGAGAACTACGTCGTTTACTTCCCGAACTTCAATCTAACCATGAGAGATCCCGGCAACTACGGAGAACTGGCCATGATCACGCTGCCCAAGTATGTGCAGGCTCGCTTTGTGATTCTGGGCATCGTCAGCTATATGGACAATGCCTGTCTAAAGTTCGAGCTGATGGGATGTGAGGAACCCAAACTGGAGCCACTGTTGGGTTATGATTATGGCTACTCCCCGTGTGTGGACAATGAGCCACCGATCTTCCAGAACTGCCCACAGCAACCCATTGTGGTGCGACGTGATGAGAACGGCGGCGTTCTGCCCGTTAACTTCACCGAACCCACCGCTGTGGACAACTCTGGATCGATTGCCAGATTGGAGATTAAGCCGCAGAACTTCCGTACGCCGAGTCACATCTTCAAGGATACGGTGGTCAAGTATGTGGCCTTCGATTACGACGGCAATGTGGCCATTTGTGAGATCAACATTACCGTACCGGATGTCACCCCACCATTGCTCCAGTGCCCCCAGAGCTATGTGATCGAGCTGGTTGACCGACAGGAGAGCTACAATGTCAACTTCAATGACACACGCAAACGGATCAAGACCTCCGATGAGACGGGTGAAGTGCGTCTGCAATTTACTCCCGATCGGGCCACAATTAAGATTGGCAACTTTGAGAACGTCACGGTCACCGCCACCGACAAGTACAACAATCGGGCCAGCTGCCACTTCCAGGTGTCCGTCCAGGCCTCACCTTGTGTCGACTGGGAGCTCCAGCCGCCGGCGAATGGTGCTATCAATTGTCTGCCCGGAGATCGGGGAATTGAATGCATTGCCACCTGTAAACCTGGTTTCCGCTTCACGGATGGTGAACCACTGAAGACCTTCTCCTGCGAGACATCCCGTCTGTGGCGTCCAACATCCGTGGTGCCGGATTGCGTGTCCGAGAATACGGAACAGGCTGCTTACCATGTGACTGCTACCATTACCTATCGTGCCAATGGTGCTGTGGCCCAATCCTGTCTGGGTCAATACCAGGATGTGCTCGCCCAGCATTATTCGGGACTCAATCAACTGCTCTCGCAACGTTGTTCCGCCGTAAATGTCAACATGAATGTGACGTTTGTGAAGTCGGTGCCATCGCTGCTGGAGGAGAATGTGGTCAAAATGGACTTTATACTCTCCATTCTGCCGGCAGTGCGTCAGCCCCAACTGTACGATCTCTGCGGATCCACATTGAACCTGATCTTTGATCTGAGCGTGCCTTACGCCAGTGCTGTCATTGATTCCCTGCTCAACATCTCAAACATTGGCAATCAATGTCCACCACTGCGTGCTCTGAAGTCTCACATCACGCGAGGATTCAACTGCAATATCGGTGAAGTGCTCAACATGGACACCAGCGATGTACCCCGTTGTCTGCACTGTCCCGCCGGCACCTACGTCTCCGAGGGTCAGAACAGCTGCACCAACTGTCCACGTGGTTACTACCAGAACCGAGATCGCCAGGGCACCTGTCTCCGTTGTCCTGCCGGCACCTATACCAAGGAGGAGGGATCCAAGGCGCTGAGCGACTGCATTCCCGTTTGCGGCTACGGCACCTACTCCCCGACTGGCCTTGTGCCCTGCTTGGAATGTCCTCGGAACTCGTTCAGCGCTGAGCCACCCACTGGTGGCTTCAAGGATTGCCAAGCTTGTCCTGCCCAGACCTTCACATACCAACCGTCTGCATCCAACAAGGCGCTCTGCCGTGCCAAGTGTGCACCTGGAACCTACTCCGCAACGGGCTTAGCTCCCTGCTCCCCTTGTCCACTGCATCATCATCAAAGCGCTGCCGGCGCACAGAACTGCAATGAATGCCCCAGCAATATGAGGACGGACAATGCCGGCGCCAAGGGTCGGGAACAGTGCAAGCCAGTGGTCTGTGGCGATGGTGCCTGTCATCATGGTGGACTCTGTGTGCCGATGGGCCATGATGTGCAGTGCTTCTGTCCAGCTGGATTCTCGGGACGTCGTTGCGAGCAGGACATTGATGAATGCGCCTCGCAACCATGCTACAATGGAGGACAGTGCAAGGATCTGCCTCAGGGCTATCGCTGCGAGTGTCCCACCGGATACTCGGGCATCAATTGCCAGGAGGAGGCCAGTGACTGCGGCAACGATACCTGTCCTGCCCGTGCCATGTGCAAGAACGAGCCAGGCTACAAGAATGTGACCTGCCTGTGCCGCAGTGGCTACACTGGAGATCAGTGCGATGTGACCATCGATCCCTGCACGGCCAATGGAAATCCCTGCACCAATGGTGCCAGTTGTTTGGCTCTTCAACAGGGTCGCTACAAGTGCGAGTGTCTGCCAGGCTGGGAAGGACTTCACTGCGAGCAGAATATTAATGATTGTGAGGAGAATCCTTGTCTGCTTGGCGCTGCCTGCACGGATCTCGTCAACGACTTCCAATGCGCCTGTCCACCTGGCTTCACCGGCAAGCGTTGCGAGCAGAAGATCGATCTCTGCCTCTCCGAGCCATGCAAGCATGGCGCCTGCGTGGATCGTCTCTTTGATCACGAGTGCGTCTGCCATCCCGGCTGGACGGGATCTGCCTGTGATGTCAACATCGATGACTGCGAGAATCGACCCTGTTCCAATGACGGTGTCTGCGTGGACCTTGTCGATGGCTACAGCTGCAACTGTGAGCCTGGATACACGGGCAAGAACTGCCAGCACACCATTGATGACTGTGCCTCGAATCCTTGCCAGCATGGCGCTACCTGTGTGGATCAACTGGACGGTTTCAGCTGCAAGTGTCGTCCCGGCTTTGTGGGTCTCAGCTGTGAGGCGGAAATCGATGAGTGCCTGAGCGATCCTTGCCATCCCGTTGGCACCGAGCGCTGCCTGGATCTGGACAACAAGTTCGAGTGCGTCTGCCGCGATGGCTTCAAGGGAACGCTCTGCGAGACGGACATCGATGACTGCGAGGCTCAGCCCTGCCTGAACAATGGCCTCTGCCGGGATCGTGTGGGAGGCTTCGAATGTGGCTGTGAACCAGGCTGGAGTGGCATGAGGTGTGAGCAGCAGGTGACCACGTGCAATATCCAGGCGCCGTGCCAGAACGATGCCACGTGCATTGATCTGTTCCAGGACTACTTCTGCGTCTGCCCCAGTGGCACCGATGGCAAGAACTGTGAAACTGCTCCCGAACGCTGCATTGGAAATCCCTGCATGCATGGCGGCAAGTGCCAGGACTTTGGCTCTGGCCTCAACTGCAGCTGTCCGGCGGATTACTCCGGCATTGGTTGCCAGTACGAGTACGATGCCTGCGAGGAGCATGTCTGCCAGAACGGTGCCATCTGTGTGGACAATGGTGACGGCTACAGCTGCCAGTGTCCACCTGGATTCACGGGCAAGAACTGTGAACAGGACATTGCCGACTGCAAGGATAACTCCTGCCCACCTGGTGCCAGCTGTGTGGATCTAACCAACGGCTTCTACTGCCAGTGTCCGTTCAACATGACCGGCGATGACTGTCGCAAGGCCATCCAAGTGGACTACGACCTGTACTTCAGTGATCCAACTCGTTCGACCGCAGCTCAGGTGGTGCCCTTCCCTACGGGAGAGGCCAACAGCCTGACCGTTGCCATGTGGGTGCAATTCGCCCAGAAGGACGACACTGGCATCTTCTTTACACTGTACGGCGTGGAATCCGCTCGTATGACTCAACGTCGTCGTCTCCTGCTCCAGGCACATTCCAGTGGTCTTCAGGTCTCGCTCTTCAAAGATGTGCCCGATGTGTTCCTCAGTTTCGGGGAATACACTTCCGTCAACGATGGACAATGGCATCATGTGGCTGTCGTCTGGGACGGCATCTCAGGTCAGCTGCAGTTGATCACTGAGGGATTGATCGCCAGCAAATTGGAGTATGGTGCAGGTGGTGCTCTACCCGCCTATCTCTGGTCCGTGCTCGGCCGTCCTCAACCGGATGGAGTCAAGCATGAGCTGGCTTACACGGATGCCGGCTTCCAGGGCACCATTACCAAGACTCAGGTCTGGGCACGTGCTCTAGACATCACCTCCGAGATTCAGAAGCAGGTGCGCGATTGCCGCTCCGAGCCAGTTCTTTACCCAGGCCTGATCCTCAATTGGGCGGGTTATGAGATGACCTCAGGCGGTGTGGAACGGAATGTGCCCTCGCTGTGTGGACAACGCAAGTGCCAAGTGGGATACACTGGCGCCAATTGTCAGCAGCTGGTGGTGGACAAGGAGCCACCAGTGGTGGAACATTGTCCCGGCGACTTGTGGGTCATTGCCAAGAACGGATCGGCTGTGGTTACCTGGGATGAACCGCACTTTAGTGACAACATTGGTGTTACCAAGATCTATGAACGCAACGGACATCGCTCTGGAACCACGCTCCTCTGGGGCACCTATGACATCACCTACATTGCATCCGACGCCGCCGGAAATACGGCTTCCTGTAGCTTCAAGGTTTCCCTCTTAAGTGAGTTACACACGAATTTTAACTTGGCTCACAACTAACTAATGTCTCGTTATTTCTAGCTGAATTCTGTCCACCTTTGGCTGATCCCGTGGGTGGATCGCAGGTCTGCAAGGATTGGGGTGCAGGTGGTCAGTTCAAGGTCTGTGAGATTGCTTGCAATACGGGTCTGCGCTTCTCCGAAAAGGTGCCCGAGTTCTACACCTGCGGTGCCGAGGGCTTCTGGCGTCCCACCCGCGAACCATCCATGCCCCTGGTCTATCCATCCTGCTCACCCGCCAAGCCAGCCCAACGTGTCTTCCGCATCAAGATGCTCTTCCCCTCAGACGTGCTCTGCAATAAGGCCGGACAGGCTGTGCTGCGCCAGAAGGTGACCAACTCGGTGAATGCTCTCAACAGAGACTGGAACTTCTGCTCCTATGCCATTGAAGGCACAAGGTACATTTGCTCAATCGATCGATCAATAGATTGTCCCTACTGAATATGCTATCTCTCTCGCTCTCAGGGAATGCAAGGACATTCAGATTGATGTCAAGTGTGATCATTATCGTGCCGCCCAGAATAATCGTGTGCGTCGTCAGTCCAAGGATGGCGGCGTCTATGTCATGGAAGCTGAATTGCCAGTGGTCAAGTAAGTAGATCCTTGAATGAGATCAAACAGAAGAATCTGATGAAGCAGGGATAGCATGTCTATATATATATATATGTATATTATATGTGTGTCTCTTTGTGTGTGTATTCTGTGTTATATGTTTGTGTTCGTTAACCCAATTTCTAGCGAGGATGACGAGCTGGCTTTGACGGGTCGCCAGGGACGCCAACAAACTGGCGGCGATACATACACGCTGGAAATAGCCTTCCCGGCTGTTAAGTATGTCCAAGCACCTCACTTCGATAACAATCGATAACAATCGATAACGATCAATTGCACCCGATATCTCCAGCATTATCGCACCCAGAACTATCACTTGTCTCAGACTAATCCAGCTAATATCTAAACATCCAATTAAATCAATCACAAATGCTTCAAGCTAACCCATGTGCTTTGCGTTCCTAACCCCCATCGATTATAATCCAGTCTAGACTTATCACATGCCATAACATAAGCTAATCCCATATTGTTCTCTCCCATCCCTAGTGATCCTGTGACCCACACTTCAACGGGAGATCGCTCCAGTGTGAAGCAGCTGCTGGAGAAACTGATTCTGGAGGATGACCAGTTCGCCGTGCAGGAAATTCTGCCCAACACTGTGCCCGATCCGGCTTCATTGGAGCTGGGCTCCGAGTATGCCTGTCCCGCCGGCCAGGTGGTCATGATACCCGACTGTGTGCCCTGTGCCATCGGCACCTTCTACGACAACGCCAACAAGACGTGCGTGGCCTGCGCCCGTGGCAGCTACCAGTCCGAGGCGGGTCAGCAGCAGTGCAGCAAGTGTCCGACTATTGCTGGACGTCCTGGTGTTACAGCTGGTCCTGGTGCTCGCTCCGCTGCTGACTGCAAGGAACGATGCCCGGCTGGCAAGTACTTTGATGCAGAGACGGGTCTATGCCGCTCCTGCGGCCATGGTTTCTATCAGCCCAATGAAGGCGCCTTCAGCTGTGAATTGTGCGGTCTGGGACAGACCACACGCTCCACGGAGGCGACCTCACGCAAGGAGTGCCGCGATGAATGCAGTTCTGGCCAACAACTGGGAGCCGATGGACGTTGTGAGCCCTGTCCACGTGGTACCTACCGTCTGCAGGGTGTACAACCCTCTTGTGCCGCCTGTCCACTGGGTCGTACAACGCCCAAGGTGGGCGCCAGCTCCGTTGAGGAGTGCACACTGCCGGTGTGCTCACCTGGCACCTATCTCAATGCCACACTCAACATGTGCATCGAATGCCGCAAGGGCTTCTATCAATCCGAGTCACAGCAAACCGTCTGCATTCAGTGTCCACCCAATCACAGCACCAAGATCACAGGCGCCACCTCCAAGAGCGAGTGCACCAATCCCTGCGAGCACATCGCCGAGGGTAAGCCCCATTGTGATGTCAATGCCTATTGTATTATGATTCCGGAGCCATCGGACTTCAAGTGCGAGTGTAAGCCGGGTTTCAATGGCACTGGCTTAGTTTGCACGGATGTCTGCGATGGTCACTGCGAGAACTCTGGCACATGTGTCAAGGATCTCAAGGGTACACCATCCTGCCGCTGCGTGGGCTCATTCACCGGACCCCATTGTGCCGAACGTTCCGAGTTTGCGTATATTGCTGGCGGCATTGCCGGCGCCGTGATCTTCATTATAATCATTGTCCTGCTCATCTGGATGATCTGTGTGCGCTCCACGAAGCGTCGGGATCCAAAGAAGATGCTGACACCAGCCATTGATCAGACTGGATCACAGGTGAACTTCTACTATGGTGCACACACACCCTACGCGGAGTCCATTGCCCCCTCACACCACAGCACCTATGCACATTACTACGATGACGAGGAGGACGGTTGGGAGATGCCCAACTTCTATAACGAAACGTACATGAAGGACGGTAAGTCTCCTCCTTAATTTCAAATCTGAAATCAAATAAGATTTATGCAAAAGAAACTGTTTTATTTTCAATTTATTTTATAATTTAATTTAAACTCTTAAGCTCTTACAATTAAAAATCAATTTTAATTTATTATCTATAAAAATATATCTTTAAAATTTGTTAAATTCTATTTTTATGAAATTTAACCACTTTTTCAAAATTATAATCATTACGGTTCCAAACTGAAATCCCTAACTTATCGATCTCACTTCTTACAGGTCTGCATGGTGGCAAGATGAGCACATTGGCCCGGTCCAATGCGTCGCTCTATGGAACTAAAGAAGACTTATACGATCGACTGAAACGTCACGCTTACACGGGCAAGAAAGGTGCGTCTATCTCAACCTTTAAAAGTACGACATATCATTATTAAATTATCTTTCAATTCTTATTTTCAGAAAAGAGTGACAGTGATAGCGAAGTGCAGTAAACCATCAACGAAAAGAAAACACAAATAAAATAAAAACTTAAAAAATGTATAACTTTAAAAGCTGCTTTAATGTAAAATGTGGTCATAAATGTATAGGCACTGCAGAGGCAAAGTTCTAACACTGCCCCCCAAAACAATTCAAAACAAATACTCATTGAAAGCGAAAAAGTTGTTTCAACATTGAAAGTGGCAAATTGAAAGCTTTGCATTGAATCGCTGTAATCGCTGGCTTCAATTTACAATTTATAATTTTATTGAAACTTCAAAAAGCTTTTGGTAATTACGTGGCTTAATGCAAAGCTTAAAAGCTGCTTTCAAAAAGAGAAAGAGAGAGGAAAATCTTAAATTTAGTAACTCCAACAAGTGCTCTTTAGATATGAAAACTAAACTGAAATTAAGTCGAACTTATAATACGAGTATAATAAATGATAAAATTGTTTTATTCTTAAGTATTATTTACCTACATATACGCACATAAATGACAAAACTTTAAGCTACCTTACTTTAGAAGGTAATAAATGAGTTCAATTGCAATATACTTATGATATAAATAAATGTACTTATTTTCCAAACTTGTTGAAAAATTCGCGAGTGCTGTAAAAAGCAAAATCAAATATAGTCGTTATTTTGTAATTTAAATAAAAACAAAAACAAATGCAACTTAATTAATTAATTATGTACGATTAATTTTATAAACTCTTTTTGTATATCTGTATAAAAGGAAAATCGAACTAATAATAAAAAGCAAAAGCTTATGTTTATATATAAGTCTGAGTTTAATAAAATATTAAAATATCTACAGGAAATATTTAATGCATTCCTACGGAATCTTCAAGGCACTACGTATGTTTATGAAAATATGTCTTCCATAAGGGCGTATTGTACTTGCTTATTGCCTCTTCCATCTTTAGCCGCTTATATCTCTTCGTACTATTTAGGAATTCTACGGTATTATCTACTCTTATAGACACATTTGTCTTGGGGGCGAAGTAGCGAAGATAGATGCCATAAGAATGTTGGGTAGCGTGGTTAGTTATTGCAAATATTAATATGGCCAGCGGCAAGGTGAATGCCCCAATTATCAAAGACTCATGGCTTTCGTATGTTTCCATGGAGATAATGTTCAGACCCAGCAGCAATGTTTGGGCAATTACATAAATGGAAAATTCCAGAGAGTTCCAAACTATAAGCATACCCACTTCCAGTAAGATTATGGCCACCACACTTTCGCAAATGCATTTAATCCAATCGGAAGTTCTGTAAAATTTAAGAGGAACTATGCGACTATCATAGATAAGATCCATTAGCGCCACAAAGACAATATAGGAGGGAATACTTGAAGCAGGTGTACCGAGCTTCGTTTGCGATTCCTTAAATATGGCGAAGCGAAGGAAGAGATGCATAAAGCCGGCTACTATAACCGATTCCAATGACGCCATAACTAAAATAAGGCAATTAAATAAATATATTTACTACTTACGACTTTAGATAGTTTACAACTTACTTAGTAAAAACGAAACAAAAATTTAAAACTTCTTAAAGAATCCAGTTACTATCAAAAAGATAGAAAAATAATAAAATAATTGATTGATTTTGTATATGTTCTCCAAATTAAAAGGCGAGGCTAATCTGATTCAAAATCTAGCTAAGTAAGTTTTACTTAAGTAAATTCTTTTACGAAATGTACTCCTTTATACCATAGATGATACTTAGATGACTTTACTTTTCTTTCATTTCAAGAGATATTGCCAAACCACGAATAATTTCATTTTTATTGCATTTTTACTTTATTTTTTCTAGTTGAAATATTATATTATGGTACTCGAACCTAAGGATTTAATTAACTACATTTTCTCGAATGTTTCTTTCTGATTGAAATTCCAATTATAAAATTTCGGATGACCTAAAAGTATGCAATTGTTTTAAGTTTCGGTTAGATTTTTATCCGCACAACAATTGCCATCTCTATAATTTGAATCAAACAGCCATAACTCGATCCAGACTTCAGTCGTTAAAGCATTGAACTATTCTGTTGTGAAGATCGGTGTGCTGAGAAGCTATTACCAGAATCGTCACGGAAAGAGGATAGGTGATGGCTCCATTTATCTGGGTTTCATGTGCATAATACGTTTTTCTGGCAACAATTTCCAATCCAAGCAACGATTGTTTGGCCAATAAATAGATGCAATGTTCGACTGACAGCCAGAATAGCATACAAACTTCTAATAAACAGATCGCTGTTATCGCCTCTATAACATATTTAAGACCCGTTGCGAGATTCTCGAAGCAATTTGGAATAATACGGGTAGAATTGATGATGTCCAACGCCGCCACGAAGACGATGACTGTGGGCAATCCCGGGCCAGGTGTTTTAAGCTTTGATTGTGGTGTTATATATAGACTATATCGAAAGATCAGATGCACCATGCTGGCAATCAAAACTGAATCCATAGATGCCATATCCAAAGACGGTAATTTAAAGCAATAGAAAATTTAAAAGAAATTTGAAATTTATTTGGAAGTAAATTCTAATAAAAATGTGAAATATACTAGTTTTTGAAATGCACATGTGATCCGAACAATTTTATTAATAAATAAATTAAATAATCACTTGATTATATAGAAAGTTCATATAAAAAGATAGCTATCTAATGGAAATATATTAAATTATTCGCTATTTTTCCGACAGAGTTTTATTAGTTTATCGAAATTTGAAAATGTTTTTAGTGAAAATCGAATTTTATGTTCACAGGCATTTTCTAAATTCCATGTGAATAGCTCAAAAGTGATTTTTATGATATTATATAGAATATTATTCTGTGCTTAATAAGCTCAATATTTAAGGAAGTTGGTAAAGGATTCTTCTGTTGCAAAACCAAGATTAGTCGGAAATTCTAGATTTATAAAAATAAATATTTGTAGATAAAATTGAAATGTTTGTTGATACAATGACGCAATCATATTTATTTATTGATATTATTGTTAATGGGCGTAGTTTGTGTAAAGTAGAAACAGATGTTTTATCCAAAGTTCCAAAGATGTTGAGTTCTAATTGTGAAATTTCTAGCGCCATAGTGTTCATTGCTATTTTACGAGTATAGCCGATTTATTTTATTTATAAAATAAATGTAATTTTGAGAACTCAATTTGAATTCGATTTTGTTCGCGCTTTCGCATAGTTTTCATTAATTCGTTTACAATTTTTAGATATATATGATGAGGATGATACGAGGCCCTAATCCTTACGAAAATAAAAAAGCAAACCGACAGCCATGCCACAGAATAGTATTGGGTAGCTCAGTTTGCGGATGCCTTTGCCACAAATGATATGTAGTAGGGAGTAAACGAGACCCACTTGCTTCCTGGTCCCCTCGGTCTCGTCATCTTCCACTTGTGCAATGTTGTCATTGGCCGCGATCATCTCAGACTGTGAAAGATCGTCGCCGATCTGTGGCAGAACAGGAGCATCGCTATTGACCAGTTGGTTGTCATTATTTTGGAGTAGCTTGTGCAACATTTCAATATCGTGCTCGGCCTCCAGGAGTTGTTCCACTCGGATATGTTTACGTTCGGTTGTGCCAGTTCCAATTGATTCGAAATTTTCAAACTCCTCAACTGCTTGGCACGAATCCTTCGATTCAGTTTGCTCATGCTCTTCTATTGAAAGTTTGAACTGATTGTCAGCATCAAGCTTGATCTCCTCTTCAAGTTTCTCCGCATGAAATGCCACATCCGCCTCCATCTCAGCGACAGCACGTTGCAGCACTCGGAGCGTCTGCTGCTCAGCCGTTTCCAGTTCCGTAAGACTCCCCATTGATACAATAGTCTCGGTACTGTTCCTTTGCCGGGGCGTTGAACTGCTCGGCCGAAGATTTTGTAATTCACAACATGAATTATCATCCTCTGCAGTTGAGCAGTCCATTTGCACGCCCGAATCATCAGTTGTATTCACCAGAGTGCTGGTGCTGCTGTAATACTCACTATGTTGCTTCTTTATATCCAGTGACTTCATCAGGGTCGTATATTTGCGATTATGAAACCCATTGCCCATATGTATTGGTCCCGGAATTTTGGTTGGCTGCAACAATATGTCATTCTTAACACCAATTGTTTCAGCATGATTCACATTCATATTCATATTTACATTAACTGCTTCGGTTTTAGTTTCGGCTTGGGTTATGGCTGAGGCTGTATCTGAGGATGTATCTGTGGCTGTAGATGGAACTGTGACTTCGTTTGGATATTCAGCAATATTCTTCAATTTATCGGTCGACGGAGTGGCTTGAACATCGCAACTGGCCATTATTGCTAACTGATAGATCAATTCAAATTCGAATGCCTTTAATCGACATTTATCTTTTGAAGGTTTCGCTTACCCTGGACTATTTGCTGCAAAACTGACAGAATTTCAGACTGATTCGAGTAGCAAGACTATTTTTTATGGTTATTTTGTCGAAAATTACTGGGGGGTGAATGTTTAAAATTTAGGCCTGCACTGCTCCTATGTTGACAGATGAAAAATTCATTGTGACAAACCCTACGACGAATAGCCAACTTTGATAAGTACACATACTACATGATATCATTTAGTGTTGGAAAATGTCATCTAAGTTATGTCAATATACATATTTCTTCTGATATACTGAACTTTTTGTAAAGTTGATAATAAATCAGTATCCACAAATTGATGCTAATATATTACTACAATATAAAAATTTTATATTTATAAGCTGTAATCACTCTACTCTTAGATTTATTTACTTCAACGTGCCCAATTTTAATACGGTAGAATAATTTAATCGATTGCAATCTAACATGAATATATTTTTGCCAGAATAGAGGGTATTTCCTGCATAGTATGTTTAATAACTTTAAACTGCCATAACTTTGTCAAAAATCAATCAATTTCCATGCGCAATGTAAATTTGAGCAAGATTTTAGCTCTTAATTCGTTCTGCATCTAAATTCTGTTCATTTTGAAAATTCGAAATTTTTCGAAAAAATTAAAAAAGATAAAGGGGTAACACTGTAAAATTTCTTAAAAATTCGATTTTCAAAAATTTTCTAAAATGAAAAAAATGTAAATGCAGAACGAATTTAAATGTAAAATCATGATCAAATTTACATTGCGCATGGAAATTGATTGAGTTTCGACAAAGTTATGGCAGTTCAAAGTTATTAAAAATCAGTAAATAATCTAAATTCTTAATTTATATTTTTAATAAAAATAAGCAAAAAATGTTAAAATTAATAGCCGTAAAAAATAAAATTTTTTAATACTTTCATGAATTATTAATTTTATATTTAAAGTTTATATTAAAATATTTTTTTAATATTCTTCATATATCAGAAGATAAGCATAAACATTTTATATCAAGGTTACCCTTTAAGACTAAAATAAACAAAACTGTTAAAATTTATTTATTCACGACTAAAAGCAGTTGGCAGAAAGAAAATGAACTGTAAAAAAAATTAAATAAAAATGTACCAAGAACTAAATTAAAAATTAATTGAATATTAAATTTGAATTAAAAACCGATACGGAAAAAAAGGTTAGTTCTGGGGTAAAAAAAAGAATAACTGAAAACCCAGAAAAACCCAACAGATTAATATGAAAATATAAAATAATTTTAAAAAATCGGAGTAAAAAATACAAATTTTTGAATACTTTTATAATTTTACTTATGAATATTATATTTAATGCTAATATTAAAATATTTTACATTTATTCTTCATACATTAAAAGATAAGCATAGAAATTATATATCAATGTTACTTCTTAAGGATAGGATTTTAAGAATAAAATGAATTTAAAATTGAAATAGTAAACTATTCTTCTTATTTACGGAAAGGGCTCTTTTTTCAGACGGGGAAACCAAATTTCAGGAACTAACTAAAGTAAACTCAAATATCTGACGAACAGAAATAACAGTAGATAGTTAGAGCAAACTATTTAAATTTACCAAGGTCATATTTTCACTCAATTTTAATATGGCGCAAAAAAGTTTATTTGCTTTCTGCTCATTTCTGTTCGCCTGGTATTTTAGCTAGTATTTTGGCTTTTCTAGGGATTACAGATTGATGTACGTGTGTAAGTATGCGTCTATGAATGTGAGCTTGCAACAGCTCCCGGCAACCTGAAATTCTGTAAAAATACCAGGCGAACAGAAATCAGCAGAAGGCGAATTTTTCATTTGAGCAGCAGAAAAATTCAAGGTCATATTTTCACTCAATTTTAATATGGCGCAAAAAAAGTTTATTTGCTTTCTGCTCATTTCTGTTCGCCTGGTATTTCAGCTGGTATTTTGGCTTTTCTACGGATTACAGATTGATGTACGTGTGTAAGTGTGCGTCTATGAATGTGAGCTTGCAACGGCTTGCTGGAATCGAAAATTCTGTAGAAATACCAGGCGAACAGAAATCAGCAGCAGGTGGATATTTAATTTGAGCAGCAGTATTTCAAGGTCATATTTTTTGCTCAATTTTATCAGTTTCACTCAAATAACATTTCCACTAAATTAACATTTTCACTCAATTAACAGTTTCACTCAATTAACATTTTCACTCAATTACCATTTTCACTCAATTAACAGTTTCACTCAATTAACATTTTCACTCAATTAACATTTCCACTCAATTAACATTTTCAATCAATTAACATTTTTTTAAATTAACATTTTCACTCAAAATTAATATGACTCCAATAAAGTTTATTTGCTTTCTGCTCATTTCTGTGCGCCTAGTATTTTAGCTAATATTTTGGCTTTTCTAGGGATTAGAGATTGATGTACGTGTGTAAGTATTGCCACAGCTCGCTGCATCTGGAAAGTCTGTAAAATTAAAATTTTGTACTCTATCAACCCACTGTAAATTCTGTTCGCTTGGTATTTTTTTTAGTTTCCTTTACTTCCTGAAATTTGATTTAATGTTTCCCCATCTGAAAAGAAATCCCTTTCCGTAATAAATAACAAAATGTTTAATTTTTGAATTTTAAATTCATTTTATTCTTAAAATCCTATCCTTAAGAAGTAACATTGATACATAATTGCTATGCTTATCTTCTCAGATACATATGTAGAATGTACAATATTTTAATATTAGCTTCACTTATAAAAAAATTCATAATTAAAAGTAAAAGAATTATTACAAAATTTAATTTTTATTTTAAGTAGATTAATTAGAACATTATATAATTTAATGAAAGGTATATCAATACTAGTATTAATTAAAGAGAATAATTATCTTAATTGAGTATTTTAGAGCTGCTGGCCGTTATAGATAGGGGAACCTGCTTGATGTCCTATGATGGTTATATATCGTGTCCATTAATTATTGGTTATCTTTTCTGCTTGCAGGCCAAGATTGATAATGCCTTAATGCCGCTGGAGACATTTCCTGTTGGAGATAATAAAAAGAATTATTCAATGTGTTACATGAAAAAAGACTTAAGCACTGCGGACGGCAGTCAGCGTTAGTGACGAAAGCAGCACGAAGTGTACAAAAGTGACTAACAATATTATACAGGAAGAATGGAAAATTTGCTTCGACTGTCCGATCAGATCGAGTTATATACCGATCGAAAGGTATAGTCCAAACCAGGGATTTAAACCGAAACGAATATCGGTTTCAGTTACGGTTTCGGATATCTCGCATTAAGTTTGGTGTATCGGTTTCGTAAAGGTTATCGGTTTTTTTTAAAGTTTCGGTTTAAGAATACCGGTATGATTTCGGTTCTCAAAAAATAAAGAATAAGGTTTTCGGTTGACCAAAATAAGAAGATTTATTCATTGTTTTACATAAAAAAAAGACTTAATGCTCTTTTTATCCTGGAAAATAATGTTATCTGGTTACTGGAATGATCCAGTGGAAAGTAATGATTTTTAATAACTTTGAACTGTCATATCTTTGTCAAAAGTCAATCAATTTTCATACGGAATGTTAATTTGTGCATGATTTTACCTCTAAATTCGTTCTGCATTTAAAATATGTTCATTTTCAAAAATTCGAAATTTTCGATATTTTTAGAAAAATGATAAGGGGTAACACTGTAAATTTTCTAAAAAATTCGAAATTTTCAAAACTTTAAAATCGAACAAAATTTAAATGCAGAACGAATTTAGAAGTAAAATCATGCTCAAATTTATATTGCGCATGGAAATTGATTGACTTTTGACAAAGTTATGGCAGTTCAAAGTTATAAAAGTTGCTCAGTATCTGCGACGTCCAGATCCGAAATTAGCCCTTATAAATGAATCGGATACTAAACGGATACTTCAGTTTAAAGAGTTTCGGTTTATGGGTTTCAATCGGTTTTCATCGGTTAAAGGTAACGGTTTCGGTTATAGATTTAATCCCTGGTCTTAACTAACAAAACTGGTAACTTCTGGTAACTCACCTTGTTTATAAGATAAGGGGGTGCACAATTTTAAATGATTGCAGCGGATGGAGCCGTTGGAGCCAAATGCCAACCTATCTATTTGAAAATAATTCATTTATTAAATGTAATATCGCTCGTCACAAAATGGGATATCAGAAATTGTGGGGCATGAAATAATGCAATTTTTGAACTTTTTTGGTGCATAATGTTATCGATTATCGAAATACGCAATCAGTTTAGTTTAAAAAATGTTTATTATTTATTTTATAATATTTTAAGTCGCATATAAGCGCAGAAATAAATAAGTACTTAGTTAATTTGGTTAAGATTTATGGCAGATACATTTTGTTGCTTGGGTCAACTGGGTTCAAAAAAAACAACAACAACAACTGCGAGTGCGACTGTTCAGTTCTCCAGTTCCACCTTGAGCTTCAGATGGGTGGGCAGCTCGTTATAGATGAGGGGCGGTACACGTGCTATGACGAGAGAGAAAAGGATGATGAGCTTGACCAGGTCGAATCGGCCAGAGGGTCTACTACTCACTGTTGCATTTGTAAACCAGATCCGACCATATAATCATCTCTTGGGAAAAGCAGAAAACGCCCAGACGACCGCCCTTCAGGGTGAGTGTGGCATCGTAAACGTTGTGCGAGTCCAGAATCAAACGTTCCCCTTCAAATATGCTAAGAAGGGGGCATTAAGACTTCCATCTTCTATATTCGTATTCATATTCATTCGGTTAACTTACCGCAACCGGATGAGTCCAATTGCAGGTCGATGCACCAAGGACCAGCGATAGGAAGTCTTCTCTTTCCAGCCGGCATTCAATGGATCCTTCCAGAGCAGCCTAGCCTGTCCAGGTGTATCTCCGGCATGCCACAGACTATTACGCAACATGGAACCAGGTCCCGTGTTGCTATCAATGAGCTTGATCTGAACACCCGGCTCGGCGGAGGCACGGAATGGTGAGGATTGCCAATAGGTTTGGGTGCCCTTCTTCCACTGCACCACATAGAACTTGCGATTGCTTTGATAGCTAAAGATGAAGCCCACATAGTCATCGTCCGTATCATCGTTGATATAGAAAGTGCCCTCAAAGTCGACACCTCCAAAGGAATCACTGCCCACCACCAGGCCAGGATCAGAATTCAAGGTTTGCGTAATCTCTGAACCATTTGCATGCACCTCCCAGTTGGGATCGAGCTGTGCATCGCCCTCCGGGTCGAGAATCACTGAACGAATAGTCCGGAAATCGGTGCGATGAATCATGGAATTGTTTGGACAGTTATCGATGATATTTGGTGTGCCATCCTCATCTTCATCGTCCTCGCAGACATCTCCCTTGCCATTGTGATTGGCATCTAGTTGATCTGGATTTTTGGCCAACGGACAGTTGTCCCTATAGTTGGGCACACCGTCACCATCCATGTCATCGTCACAGGCATCGCCCTTGTCATCGAAGTCCGTGTCCAGCTGATCGGAATTGCTGACCATGGGGCAATTATCCTCCGAATCCTGTATGCCATCATCATCACCATCGATGTCACTATCGCAGGCATCACCCACCAGATCCATGTCACGATCCTCCTGCGCCGGATTCGGAATTGTGGGACAATTGTCACAGACATCGCCAACACCATCGTTGTCCACATCCGACTGATTGGGATTGCGAATCAGGGGACAATTGTCATATTGATTAATCACTGAATCATTGTCCATATCATCGTCACACTCATTGCCCAGACCATCCTCATCCGTGTCCAGTTGCCTGCGATTCGAGATGAAGACACAATTGTCACAGGCATCGCCGACGCCATCGTGATCCGAGTCCAGTTGATCGCTGTTGTAGGCAAACGGACAGTTATCCTTACTGTTGAGCACCTGATCGCTATCCGCATCATCATCGCAGCCATCGCCAATGCCATCCAAGTCCGCATCCTCCTGACCGGAGTTTGGCAAGTCCGGGCAATTATCGCGCCTACAGTGAAGTTCCGCACAATTGAGCGACTCATCCGGCCATCCATCCAGGTCACGATCACGTCCACAGATTTGGCCATTGCCCGCCCAGCCAACGCTGCAGCGGCATTGGTAGTGATAGCTATCCGTGGGAACACATTCCGCATTCCTCGAGCACATGCTGCCATCGGGACAAAGATCTGCTGCGGACAGACAGCTAAAGGTTCCGTTGGAGACATAGCCTTCATTACACTGACATCTGTAGGAGCCCTAAAAGTATCTAAACTGTTATTCCAACTGATGCAGTTGCTCCTAAAGCTCGACTCACAATGCTGTTGTGACAACTGGCGTGTTCCGGGCATCTAAAGAAGCCCATCTTGCACTCGTCGATGTCCAGGCAGGTTTGCTTCTGGAATCCTATGGCCAGATAGTCAGCAGAGTAGCCTGATCCAAATACAGTTAATTATTATTATTATTATTCCTGATCAAATAAATCATCTCTTGTCCTACCATGAGCATGAATACCATCAAAGCCGGGTGGACAGGGACCACAGCGAAAGCCAGGATTAAGATTGTTGCAGAAGGCGGACTCATCACAGGGCTGATAGAGCGCACACTCATCCACATCGTGACAGGTTGTGCCATTGATTTTGTGACCACGTGGACAGGAGATGCATTGAAAATAGGGTGGGAAACCCAATTCAATACACTCGACACCTGGCAAAGTCAGTAAATTCACATTATCGGTTACTATTTAATGACAAAACTCTTGGTAAACTTGAAAATATATGAAAAAGTCGGTATTAGTATGCAAAGTGAGGTTAAGTTAACCAAATGTTAGGTTATGTTTCCAGATATTATGATTAGTTTCAAGTTTAGTTTTTATCTAATCCTTAAATCTACAGATCTGTGTCGCATTTCGTTTTCGGTCACTTTTCTCAAATTTATTTGTGAAATTGATGCGAAAGTGAAATTTGGAACAGACCTGACAAACTGATAAGCTCTAATAAAGCATGACCAGAAAATGATAGTGAATAAACATGAAGCGCAATGGAGTTCAATAATAGAAATAAAGGTAAATGAAAGATGATTTTTATAGAAAGAAAGTATAAGTGGAAAAAAGGAATTTTATTTACCAAAATTTGTATCCAAAACGCAGACCAGTGAATTCGTTTATTGCTCAAATAAAACAACTGTATTTTGATTTATTTTTATTCTTTTTTTTGAAAAAGTATCGTATAATTTTTATTCACGTTTCATTATAGACATTTTACAAAGAGGATAATTATGGGGAAAAGGGACAATTTCGGTACACGCTTATAAACTCCACTTTCTGGGCATTTAGACGGTATTTGGATTTGAGGGTCACATAGTATTAATAGAGCATTTACATAATTTAGCATTTTTTTTAGAATTTTTTCAAATTTTATTTTCATTTTTATTTTGTAAGTAGTTGGAGAGTTTTATTGTTACAGGGCGATAATACTTTGAATGGATTCAATTTGCCAATCATAGAGCTTACGACTTATGACTATTAATTATGTGATTTATGATGTGCTCTCATTTTTTCTCTAAGTATTTAGAAATTATAATTAAATTATAGGTGCTGTGATCTGATTCAGTTCGTTACAACCGAGTATTTGCGTGCCGAGAACTGGCTTTGCCTCTGATAATGTTGCACGTTATGTGTGGGCACTAAAATGTTGCCTAATAACGAGAATTTATTTATGCATTAATATCGTATAATATTTAAGAACAAGTTAAGTAAATCCACCCACTGCAATCACTTTAGACTTTATACTTTAGCCGAATTCAATTAGCCAACTTTACTTATAAGGCACAACATTCCATCACGCCTCAAAGATGACTAAGTACCCTACCTTCAACTCTCTCTGTCTCTCAGTCTGTCCGATCTGCACTCTAATTAGCAGCCTTGTTTCACACATTCATTGAAAATTGCTCGAGTACCCTATAATTTTCAAGGGATTTTCAATCAAAAGGCTCCAGCGATTTTTTTTGAGCTCCGAAATGCGCATTAATAAATCAAACAATCGTGTGAATTGTGTGCGCTACCAGGAAATGCTTAAGGCATTTCAGTTTGCTTAGGCTACAAATATTATTTAAATTAAAATCAACTGAAAACCAAGCTAAATTCTAAAATGAAGTGTAAGGATACTCGGAAGATTGAGAAGTTAATGAATTCTCTTTTAAAAATAAGGAATTTAATAAGTTTGCATTTTATAATCATAAAAATGTAAATATATTGAATAAATTAAGAATAGTATTTAAAAGATAAATTCATGCTATGAATATTATTGAAAAGCAATTGTATTTATGAGTTTACTTGTTTTTCTAGTGCCTAAAGCATCACTACATTTGAGTCATCTTCAGCCCAACCTTCTAAGCTATTTAAACAACCCACACAATTGACTGTAGCTCAAGGCACGACAAACTCAAATTAGCCATAAAAGATCGAAGAGAACAAAACGTGGCCCCCAAAAACTCCACTTGAGACTTAAACTAATCAAAAAGTCAAACAGACCGCTAAGAAGAAAAACACAGATACACACAAGACACACACATACACAGTTTGTTTTTGTTGTTTATTGGCTTACCTGAGGGGCATGGTGTGTCCAGACAAGGATTACGTATCGAACATGTGCGTCCATCACCTTCATAGCCAACTGGACAGGAGTCACACTGGGCACCATTCACAGTATCGTGACACTGAACGCCTCTGCAAAACGGGGGGTACAATTTCAGTATAGAGTTTTGGAGTATTACTAGTTATATGTAAACATACATATGTGTGCACATTTATGTATGGTTAAGTTTGTTATTGTTTATTATTATTAATACTGACAGTCAGGAACAAATACCAGGCAACAAAAGATTGTAGAAATATCCGAATAACCATACAAAAGGCAAATTTATTAATGATGTTCAGCTGGGAAACAGGGAAACAGGGAAAAAGGTTACAGTTGGACCCTCTCTTTGGGACACAAAAGCACCGACAAAGCGCAGTCAATATACATACATACATACATATGTGTGTAAGGGGTTCGGGTTTGGGTTCGAGTTTGGTTTTGAGTTTGAGTTTGGGTTCATGTTCGGGTTTTCGGATATGCACAGGAAGAGGGAAGGAGACTCGCAAAGAAAACAAATTACAATTACAAGAAAATGTTATTAAAAGCCGTTGAGGCAAAAATAAATAAAAGAAGAAGGCACCACTGTGACCATGTCTCTTGGTTGTAGGTTGATGATGTCCATCCAAATGGCCCATGGCCAAAACAAAAGTGCAGTTACAAGCTGGCCAACTTGGCTGTGTGGCATGTAAATTTCTCTTTATGGTTGTGCGAGTAGTGTGGGATTCGCTTATGGCTTCCATATAACATTTACATTTACATATCATGACATGGACATTAGTTCGTATTGGGTTTTACGGTTAACCCACAACAGTTCTTCCAAACTCTCCCAGGACATAACTCATTGGCAATCGCTCGACGCGAATTTCTCAGCAAGTCCATCACCTTCAGCCAAACATCCAACTACTGTGCCCAACTGACCCAGAAGTCATTTGTTGCCATGTTTTATGATCCCCACGATCATGTGGGCAGTGCAAGGGCCACAAGAAAATAAAGCCAAAGCCCTGACCAGTTAGGTTCTTTAGTCCTGAGCTTAACAGACGCACATTTTCTCATGTTGCTGTCAAAATTACCAAAGAGTTTAACCTGTTGTCATGCTTGATATCGCTCTGTTATACTTAAAGTAGACTTCTTAATTTAAAAGATAAAAGAAACAGTTTATTTGCATGATAACTGACTTGTTCTTAGAGTTACAACCAGGGATTAAAACCGAAACGAATATCGGTTTCAGGTACGGTTTCGGTTATGCTCGAATTAAGGTTTTCGGTTATCGGTTATGCAAAATCTTGGAGTATTGGTTTCGTAATGGTTATCGGTTTTTTAGAAGTTTCGGTTTAAAAATACCGGTATGGTTTCGGTTCACAAAAAAATAAAAATTAAGGTTTTCGGTTGACCAAAATAAGTAGCTTGATTCATTGTTTTACATGAAAAAAGACTTAATGCTCTTTTTAGCCTGGAAAATAATGTTATCTGGTAACTGAAATGATCCAGTGTAATGCCGATTTTATTATAATTTGATCTCACATAAATTTGGTTCATTTGGTTTGATTTTACTGAACTTTAATAACTTTGAACGGCCATAACTTTGTCAAAAATTAATAAATTTTTATGCAGAATGTAAATTAGAGAATGATTTTACCTCCAAATTCGTTCTGCATTTAAATTTTGTTCAATTTTGAACATTTTTTAAAATCGAATTTTTTCGAAATTTTACAGTGCCTTTGTCTTTTTTGATTTTTTCGAAAAAATTAGAATTTTTAAAATGATCAAAATTTAAATGCAGATCGAATTTGGAGGTAAAATTATGCTTTCATTTAATTCAAATTTACATTCCGCATGGAAATTGATTGGATTTTGACAAAGTTATGGCAGTTCGAAGTTATCAAAGTTGCTCAAACTTAAACCCTTATAAATGAATCGGTTACTAAACGGTTATTTCGGTTAAAAGAGTTTCGGTTTATGGGTTTCGGTACAGCGGATCAATTTTTTTTCGGTTACGGTTTCAGTTACGGTTACAAATTTCAATCGGTTATTACCGGTTAAAGATTACGGTTTCGATTAAGATTTTAATCCCTGGTTACAACATTGCCACTTGTCAACTTACAGCCAAAAACAAAACAACTCAACCAAAAGACATCTCAAACATTTTAAGTACTACCAAACAATTTATAAATTATTTAAATTGATTAATTTCTCTATCAGCAAACTTTCATTTAACTAAATCTCAATTTTAATGACAATTCCTTTGAAGTTTTCTTCAGTACGAAGTATCGGCGTTTCTGAAATATCCAAGATTTCATTTTTCGGACATTTTAATATAGTCCCAAAATTCAACTGGAATAAATAACTTTCAAATTTTAACATAATTATTATTAAAATGGGGAAAAATAACAAAACTACAAAGTTGTTAATAATTATTTAATATTAATTATATTAAAAATTGAAAAATAAAATTAATTTATATCAAGAAATTGCCTGTTTTCTCAATTTAAAAATAAAATTATTTTAACTAAATAAATTGTACATTTTATCAAATTTGAATTCATTTATTGCTTTTGAATTGCTAGAGATTTTAAAAACATGTATTATATTTTTTTGCTTAAAATCATGATTTTAAAATTAATATTTCTGTAATCATTTATCTTAGATGTTTGTTTAATTAAAGGGTAGCAACTGTAGAACTACAACACAACTGATGTATGGACAAGTCGACAACCACAATAAGCAGAATTTCATTTTATTATAAGTATTACGTCCCACGTATTAGGTAGGGTACAACCACAAATGATGTATAGTTTTAAGTACAGTGAACGTTCTATAATTAAAGCTTGCACGGAATAATATTATTAAGAATATTTAATGTTATAAAAGAAGAAAGGCAGAAATAAGAGTTTTTGCAGAGCATTCTGTTTATCGAGTGATCACTGTGGATTATCTGTATAGAACTGAGGCGCAATAAGAGCTCAAGTTTTGTTATTTTAGTTTGCGCTGTCAGTTGGTGGCCAACAACACTTGTCAAAAGTATGCGAGAGTGTGTGTAGGAGATGTGTGTGTGTGTAGGAGAGGTGTGTGTGTCTGTGTGTTCGTCAATATTTTGGTAGAAGCATTTGGCGGCAACGCGCAATTAGCAAAAAGTGTTAAGTACTTAAGTGGCAAGCGGCATCGCGATGAGGCGGCGCTGTTGCTGTTGCTGTCCATGTTCACGTCCATGTCGAGGGAGTTAGAGACAAGGGTAGACAGGGAGAAAGCGGGGGAGAGTGTGTGTGTGTGTGTGTATGTGTGTGCGATGCCACAAAATGTTGCGTAGGGGTTTTCGTTGTGTCCAGCACTTTGCGCTTTTCTGCTTTGTTTCAGTTCACTCGACCATATTGTCTTAGCTGGAGCCGGGGTCTTGAGATCGGCATCGGCATCGTTTGAGTGCTGGGAAAATAGTTAGCCAAGCGCATCGAGGAACGCATTAGCATTTCTGCCACTGCCCCTCCCTTCGGCAGTTGCATCCCACTTCATTCCAGCAGTTAGCATGACGAACCCACTTGCCGTTTACCTTCTTGTTGTTGCTCGTTCTTTTTATTAACCACGCATTCATAATTCATAATTCCAATTTGCTGCTGCCTGGACTGGACCAGACTCTGTTGCCGTGTTACCAACCTGGCCTGGCCTGGCTTGGTGCCGACTCTGGCTCCTCTGCTCGAGTCCAGTTCAAACACTTTGCCAGGCACCACCCAAAAGACACAAAACCTTTACACACGGACCTCGGACCCAAGGGACAACGGACAACGGACTGAGTAATGTGCGAACATGGATTTGAAGCCATGCAAAAAGGCTTTTAGGTCATTTCCATTTGGCAAACACGAAATGAGCCACAAAACCAACTGACATGAGGGCTGCTTTAAGCCTTTACCAGAATGAAGAATGGCTCAAACGATAGGCTACTGAATATAAAAGCTTATACGCATTATCTTTATAATATTTTAAAAGCAACAAGAACAAGAAATAAATGTTCGCAATAACAGAAGAAAGTCTATCAAGGCTCTGATGGTTTTAAAAAGGTTTCAACACTTGCAGTGAAATAAGACTAAACTATTTAATACGATTTCAATTTTTATTATTTGAATATTTGAGCTCAATTTTAATTATCTGTGCAAAAGCCAAGACGATATTCATCTTTTTGCTTTGAAACAAGAAAATCTTATTATTTTTATTTTTCCTCAAAATAAATTTTTCATATTTATTACAATATTAATATATTTAGAGAACTCGACTTGCATTTCAAATGAAATACCTTAAATATAAAGAGAAATTGGGCATATTTTCTAAATTATTTATCTACTGTAAAAATTCTTTTCACACTTTTGCAATCTGATTTTACAGTTGATACTGAACTAGAAATATTTGTCATCAGTTGTTGCCTTTCGCAAGACGTGATGAACCCATTTTAATTTTCTCTCTATCCATTTTCTCCATCAGTGAATAATTATCTAACAACATTGCCGAAGCTTATCTATTATTGAAGTTGCGATTGCTGGTCGCATTAATCCCACCCAAATTGATTCTAATGGTAGCGCATGCCATGCAAATGCATAGCACTTACTCCTAACAACAGAAACACTTGGCTCTACTGTCCAGGCTCTCCCTTAAAGGAGTTGCTGCATCCAACGGCAACAACAGCAATAACTGTGGCGCAAGCTTTGGACAAACTACAACAAACTGCAATAAAGCGGCGTTTATTTTGCCACAGGCCACTTATCTGTGAGGTTGGCAGTAGGTTGGCTGCTGGCTCCAAATTCAACTCCAACTCCAACTCCAGCTTTAACTCTAGCTTCAGCTACAGTTCCAGCTCGGGCTTGGTCTCGACTTGGTCTTGACTTGGCTTGATTTTGTTTTCATTGCTGCGCCTGCACTCGGCGCACAGTGGGCCAATAGGCAAAGTTAGCGCAGTTATATTTTAATCAAATTTTGAGAGGAAAAACCAAGAAGAAGAATAAGAAATATATCATATTAATCAATTGCGAAATAGATTAGAAAATTTGCACACTGTGACTAATGCACTAATTTATAAGGGAAACCTTGTAGCGCTAGTTAATAATAAATAATAATAAAATAACCAAATAAGTTGATCAATTTATTCTGCAACTGTAATTCGCCTGGAATTTAATTTTATATTTGCCGGTTTTCACTTTTGGCAAGATTTTTCGGAAGTGAATATCTTTAATCTAATATAATTTTGGACCAATTTTGTGAATTACATTTAATTTGAGTTGGTAATTAAATTGATAAAGTGAAAAGATATAAGTTTAAAATAATTTGCTTAAAATTCAATTGGAAAATTTACATTTTATTAATTGCAATAAAATATAAAGTGGAAACCCGAAGAGGCCTGAATAAATCTGGACTACACTTATTAAAATGTATTTCTTAACTGTCGACAATTATAATTATAAATCAAAATTAATTGAATTTAAATTATATTGAAGAAAGTTGCATTACATTTGAATAAAATTTGTTAAGAATGGTGTGCGTTGTTCCACTGTGCGGCACACGGCACGGCACGGGCAACGAACCAAACAAACAGCCAGAGCCAGTTGGCTATTAATTTGAATTCAAGCAGTCAAACGCTGCCTCAGTCCCGGCGACACAGTCAACAACATCACCAGCAACAGCAACAGCAACAACAACAACAATAACCACAGCAGTTGCAACAACAACAACAACGACAACGACAACGTCGACTTGGAATCAATGGTTCCACTTTTGCGGCGCGGCTGTTGCTTTTTTGGTGCGTAGGCGAACTCGATTCGCGGCTGAGATATGCGTTCCACCGAACTTTGATGTTGCTGTGAACCAGCTACCCTCTCTCTCACTCTTTCTCTCTCTCTATCTCTTTCTCTATCTCACTCAGTCAGTCTGTCAGTCTTTGTTGTGGAGGAGCTGCTTTTACCAGTCAAATGTTTGCTGTAAACGTTTTGTTTTGGACCAGGCCTAAGAATCTGTGGGAAAGTTGCCATAATCAAATGGAATTCTGTTTGTTGAAATTGTTCACAACATGTGTATACACATGTTGCATTCTGCCGCATGTTGCAGCTGCAATCGGATTCCAAATCTCTATCTAAATCTCAATCTTGGCCAGGGTAATATAATCTCTCTTTCTCACTCTCTTGATTGCATTGCTGATTATTTCATCATACGCATAATTTAAATTGAACAACAGCCTCAGTCTGAGCTTCATCTTCAGCCTCAGATTGTGCGTTGAAAGGCAGTGAAACTTTTGACTGCAGGTTGGGTTTAACCTACGGCTAAATTATGATTGGTTTTTCTAGTTAGGGTCAGCTTTGAGTAAGATTTAAGGTTTAGTGGGACAGCGCAGTTTTAGAAATTGAAAGTACAGCTCTAACAACAGAATGTGGATAATGAATAAGAGAGTTAAATTAAAAATTATTTAATATATTTTTAAGAAATTCGTGATAATCAGAGGTGTTCCAGAAAGGTAAAGCAACCGAATACCAAATAAAAATGTATTCCACTTTGGTTGATTTGTATTTTTGGAAACCCCATGAATAAAGTAATTATTTAAATGACGTCTCTTTTATTAAATAAATTTTAATATTTAATAAAGAATATTCTATAATTTTTTAAATTCCGAAATTATAATTAAAATAATTAAATTATATTAAAATTAATTATAATACAAAAAATAATATATATATACTTTTTCATTTTAAGCAGAACTCTTTAATTAAATATTTTAAAAATGTGATTTTCTTTAACAAAATTAGCTAGTAAGGGAATAATAATGATTTTAATTAACAAATGTAGAATATACATTTATTGATACATCAAAAGATATAGTGAAAGTATATAGTTCAGTTAAATAAGTAAGTTTTGGCTGTTGTGCTTCTCTCTAATAACATTTGTAACGTATTCGGATATTGAGATGAAACCCCATCGAAGAGCTGAAATCAATGTTTATTAACAGTTGTGGGCACATTGACTATTCTATAATGTGGCCAAGCCTTTTTTGGCAGTCGATGATGATAGACACACCGCACAACAAAGGATCAACAGGTGTGCATGTCATTAGCTCGAGTTTTATGGCATTTTAATAGAATTGATCTTGGGCATTCAAACTCGACTCGAAAAAGTCAAACAAACAAAGCGCTGACCATGTTTAACTATGACGCCGGCTACAAACATCATTTCGTGGGTTCTAAATAAAAAAACTGATGATCCAGAGGCAAGAGAGAGGGCGGGGTGGGGGACTATTGTGTGTATTGTATGTGTGTGTGAAGTTTTTGGTGTGAGTTTATCCGTTTACCACACGCATTGGCCACATTTCATCGATAATGAAAGATGACAGTAACGAGTCGGCGATGCTGACAACATTTAAAACAATTTTATGCAAATTAAAATAGGGTCGCACAACCCAAGGCGCACCCTGGACACCTAGACACCTACAATACACGCACAACTGTTGCCCGTTTTCAATAATTTACACAAATTTATGGCCAAGATGCTTCCCCTGCGCGTGGCCAAGAGCTCACTTGTCGAGTGTATTGGGTTTGGGGTTCTCACATTTCACAGACCGAAATCACTTTAAGTGTTTTGACACAATGAAGTCAGTCGGTCTTCAGTTCTCAGTTCTTGTATCTGTGCGGGTTCCCCACACATTTCACATTTAACTAATTTATGCGTCAGTTTCAAGTGCCATTTGTGGTTCAGACCTCACAACTAACCCAATCTTCAGCTTCAGCTTCTGCTTCTTCTACATTTTCTACATCATCTTCTACATTATTGCAAAGGTTTTGTTGCATTTTGTTTAACAATTTCTACAAAAATATGCTTCGCCTAAACCGTTATAGTTTTGTTTAACATATTTATGACATGTCTATTCAAATGTTACCAAGCTGACCGAATTTATGTTTATATTAGTCAATGTTCTGTAACATTCTGCTGTGGGTCTTATGCATAATTAGTTGATAGTTGATTCGGACACAAAATGGGTCCAGCTTTCTTCCGGTTCAAAATCCACTACATTCCATATGGGCTGTGGGTGCTTTTACGACTAGGTTCCGCAAAAATCTACTCTAGGTTCTGTATAGTGAACAACTTCCAGCTGTGCTTTAAAGTAGTCATCATGTCAGCGGGTGACTTAAGAGAAGTGTCTTTTATTTGTTTTTGAAATAGAATCACACTTCTTAGAAGATGCTCCAACCCGTTGAACTTAAATTATATTGACTTAAGAAGGTTATTTGAGCTTAAACATTGAATGAATCGAACTCATACTATAAAAAAAAATATATTTAATCAGTTATCACAAGAACTAAGAGAATTCGATTTTTACTTCCTAATATTCTTAGTACAAATAGCGTATTTTTTCTATAAATTAGATCAAATGATTGAAGCTTTCATAAAGTTTTAAACAATTATCTCAAATATTAAACTTGTAACCTCTTTTCTGGCCATTTACTCGAAAATTGCTTTGAATTCGGAATTTTTTTCAACAGAGACTTTTACCAAATCCAATATAAATAAGTTCGGTTCATAAAAAAAATTAAGGTTCTCGGTTGACCAAAATAAAAAGCGTTATTCATTGCTTTAAATGAAAAAAGACTTAATGCTCTTATTAGCCTGGAAAATAATATTATTTGGTTAATGGAATGGTCCAGCGCATTGTCGATTTTAATATAATTTGACCTTTGAATATTTCGATTATTTTGATTTTACTGATTTTCCATAGCTTCGAGCTGCCATAACTTTATCAAAATTAAATCAATTTTCATGCGCAATGTAAATTTGAGCATGATTTTACCTCTAAATTCGTTCTGCATTTAAAATATGTTCATTTTCAAAAATTCGAAAATTTCGATATTTTTAGAAAAATGTTAAGGGGTAACACTGTAAATTTTCTAAAAATTTTGAAAATTCTGAATTTTCAAAATGAAAAAAATGTAAATGCAGAACGAATTGAGAGGAAAAATCATGCTCAAATTTACATGGCGCATGAAAATTGATTGAGTTTTGACAAAGTTATGAGAGTTCAAAGTTGCTCAGTAGCTGCGACGGCCAGAACCGGAATTAACCCTTATAAATGAATCGGTTACTAAACGGTTATTTTGGTTAAAAGAGTTTCGGTTTGTGGATTTCGGTGCAGCGGATACATTTTTTTCGGTTACGGTTTCAGTTACGGTTACAAATTTCAATCGGTTTTCACCGGTTAAAGGCTACGGTTTCGGTTAAGGTTTTAATCCCTGGTATAAACATATTGAATATAATACAATTTTTGTCTTAAAAGAAAATTGCGAAACTAAGTAAACATGGAATAAATGACTCTATTTTACCAGTTATAGACATGAACAATTACGATCGTTTTATATATTAAGCTTTTCTTAAACTATTAGCTAAGTTAATAGACAACTAGCTTGGAAAAAGCTGTTAACTTAAGCTATTCTTCTGAAGAGGATTTATTAGCAAAGTGATAAACTTGAATGGCATTAAGTGGACTATCAAGAATTGATGTGCAAAGCTCTCTTAATCCGACAGGGGATTAGGCATTTTGCATATGGTGATTGTGATTGTGATTGGCATATCAAGAGTCTGAGATCTAAGCACTTGTCATAAGGGTCTATCAAGCCTAACTAATGGCTTTGGGGAAACTGTTTAATGATATATGTACATATGTATGTATCTGTCATTTTCTCTGCTCCTTTTCATTCAGAAATCATAAAGCATGGATGGAGGATAAATTGAAATGTCAATGGGCAACACTTCTCAATCATAGATATGAAAGTCTTTAGCTGTCTGAAGTGGCAAGTGAAGGAAAAAGCGTCGCTTGACTGCATCATTAAGCCATAAACAACATCAAATTGCCATTAAGGCCATATGCAAATAATTGCTGACTCAAAAGAGAGATGCAGACAGATACATACATACATATATGTACATAGGAAACCCTTTTGCGAATGAATCTGCTGAACGACATTTTGCGTGTCTTGCGGCGCCTTTCAAGCGTCGGGCGTCCATCTACGTCAAGAGAAGAGCATGACAAATACAATTAACATGGATGCTACGGCCACGCCCTAAACGCCATTAACAACAGTGAGGACATGGGATATGGGCATATAAATACAAAAGAAACTTAAACTTAACTTGTAGTTAATTCTTTTCTTACAATCGACAATCGACAATGGACTTACAAAAAGCAGGGTCTGTCCGCACAGCTGACGCCCGGTTTGCAGAGTTTACCATCGCCAATGAGGCCGGCAGGACAACGGGCGCACCTGGGTCCCGAAGCGCTATCATGGCAATCAACGCCTGTGGGCAGTAAATAGAGGATCGTTGATCGTTGGCATATGCAGATGGATATGGAGTTGAAGTTGAAGTTCAAGTTGGGTGCGTCACTTACCAGGATAACAAGGATTCGCAGTGCGACAGTTGAGCTCGAGTCGTATGTTATTATCGCCACTTGGCTCCTTGCAGCCCGCACAGTTCTCCAGCAGCATGCGCAAGTAGGCAATCTCCTGGCGCTGGTGGGCGACGTCTTCCCGCAGCAGCTTAACCAATGCCAAAAGATCACTCAACGATCTTGCGAGGGCGTCTGGAACAATGAGCACAAAGGCGCAACGAAAAAAACCGTACAAAATAAGAGTTTAAATAAAGCAACAATAATTCATGAGTCGCTATGAGTATGTACTGTGGTTTGTGTGTGTGTGTGTGTGTGTGTGTGTGTGTGTGTGTGTGTGTGTGTGTGTGTGGGAAGCGTTCAGGCGTCTGACAAGATTAAGGCCTAACCAATGCTAAAATCGCACTCATTTTGAGCATTCACCCCTCTCTCTCTGGCCAACCGATTCCTGATTGCAACCTAATCCGCTTTGTCGCTTGGACGGCTCTAAGCCCGAATCCGAATCCCAACTCAGAGACTGGGCTTCAATATCCAGCTGCTAATGCGCTGCGTTTTAGCGCTGTTTAATGCAATCCGACAACAGAGTTGAGCACCCAATTCGAACTCAGCGCATTCAGAGATGCCTCCCACATTCACGATGAATCACAGTCACAGTCACAATCACAATCACAATCACAGTCACTAATTCCGTGAATCGCAGCTGACTTTATTCTAGTCCATAAAGTCTATTTTATTGGATGATAATAATTTACTACTTTAAATCATCATATTTTATGCATAATAAAAATGAATTTATCTTAAATAAAAACGTTTCTTTATAATTTACTTTTTCAATGTATTACTAATTTCTCTTTCATCAGAACATTAGCATCGATATCATATGTATGTGTTTATACTTTGATATACATATTTTCATAATTTTTTCATCATTCCGAGTTACAAACAAAAGTTGCCTGCAATCAATTCAATTCCTATGAAACTGAGCTGCTGTTAACTTAACGCCCTTTTTGATAACCTATTTTTATTACCTTGTTAAGATGATTATAATATCAGCTTTTATGCAAACTAATCTCTGGGTTTTAAAGCTATACTCTTTTATTATTTTATTTATTTATTCACGACTGAGAACAGTCGCCAAACGGAAAATTAAGTGATAAAAAAAGTAAAATAAAATTAAACAAAAAATTATATTAAAAATTAACAATTAAATTAATAATAAATTTAAATTAAAAACTGAAACGAACAATATGTTAAGTAGTCTAGTAAGATACATTTTTTTTGTATCTTAAGATATCTTAACAAATTTGCATTCTGTTTACATTTCGTTTGAATTTAATATTGATATAATTGTATATTGTTTTTAATTACATTTTTAGTTTAATTTGTTGAACACTTAATTTAGTTTTTTAATAACTAATATAAAATAAAAAAAAGTTTGGAATTGTCTTACATATCCCCATTTAATATAGGTGTATGACTGACATAGGTATGTAGATATGATCAATCGAAAGCGATCTTTCTTGTTTTATTCTCTGACAACTCTTTGTGTTTATTTTGTTACTTTGATCATGAGAATGCATACAATTTTTATATATTACATTTTTAGTAAATAATCAAGTCTAACTTTTTAATAATGAATGCAGAATGTAGACTCTTAACGTTTACATTAATTTAAGCAACATTGATCGTAAATATTTAATATTTATTAGTACCTTGATTATTTTAATGATCGCTGAGTCACTAAGAATTGATCTTTTATGATTCACAAAGCATGCCGAGTTAAGATCTGCACAGTTATTTGATCAAGTTCAAAATACACTACAGTTATCCTCCGTTAAGAGTAGCCTAATAAGCTCTCGGCTCATCTCTAAATCTCATATGTTGCATGACGCTATGCTAGACACATGGCAACATACATAACTAAACTAGTCCAATGTTTCAACGGTTCCATTTTTCTGTTCGTCTGTCCGTCTGCCTGTTTTGAGTGAGTTTTGTCAACATTGAAAACGCCGCCGTTGCCTCGACGCCCAAACGCATCCGTTAAGGCTATGAAAGGAGGAAGGGGAATGGAATGGAGTGGATAGGAGAGAGAGGGAAGAGGAATGGGGACTTTGGTTGTATACTCGATCTCTGATCTTGTTTTTGGTGTGCAACCTTCGTTTCTATCTCGTCGGCGTCATTCATTACATTTGCCTTTGCGATTTAACATATGCCGCCTGTCGCATATATGAGTCTGTATTTGTGTGTGTGTTGCATGTGTGTGTGTGTGTGTGAGTGTGTGGGTTCAGAGCGTGCTACCAATTTGGCGTTTTGCACTGAGCTAGATAAATAATAATTATGCTTGGGTCGACATCAACCGAACTGCACTCAACAACACTCAAATCCAAATCCAAACTCAGACCCAGACACAGACTCCGACTTCGACTCAAACCTAAAGCCAAACGAGTGCACAAGTTATTCACGGGCTTTGGCATATCTCTGGGTTCATTAGTGTTGTCTTTTCAGTGGGCGCTCCTCGCTTGTTTCTCTGTCACTTAGCGGCGACTTATTGGCAGATCAACATGTGGGTACTCACATATGTACTCGCAATCATATAGATATCTACTCGTAATACTCATATTGCCATATACGAGCATTGTAATTAATTGGCCGACGATTTGCATGACATTATCGCATTAAGTAACGACACTTATTACCCTGGCCATATCGGTCTCCAAAGGGTAATCAGAGTGTATATGCATATATCATGAGCTTAGCAGGATTGAGCAGCTGAAAATTGTTCACAGCGTGGACTTCCAAGTAGTTTGACTTCAATTGTGAATGAATATTTTTAATATTATAGAAGTAAAGTTGGATTTTATACGATTCATTACGAATATATATAGTTGAATGATCTGTTTCTCATTGAATATAGTAATGTATTCACTAAACTCTTGTAATGAATCGAATGGAAAGTTATGAACCATGTGATGTAAGAGAAAAATCTCTAAATTCCATATTTGCAATGCCTAGTTAAGGTCTAAGTTAAAATATTGGAGAAAAATGGGGATAAACATGTATGGAAATTAATTTCAAATTAAATAATAATTCAGCTAAAATTTAAATGAACTTGGAAAACTCGGAATGGACGACTCCTTAAAAAATATTCAAATCTCATTAAATTAATACATACTAAAATTTATTGGTAATATTCTCTCTGTTTCTGTTATATTTGTGTAAGAGAATAAGGTACATAATGATAAAAATGTTGAAAAGAATTAGAAGAGCCTTCAAATTTTAATTGAGTACATTTATGAATATCAAGCAAACCCCATTCTAAAAACTTTTCATTGCAAGATATTAGAATTTTGTTAGTAAATATGTAAGGCGTATATATTTTCGGTTATGTTAATAAGTTGTTTCTTTGCACTTATTTTTATCTTACAGATGTTTTTCGTATCCTTCATACGCCTCTAAGTCAAATTCTATCCAACCAAAAAAAAACTCTTAGTAATTTTGGCTTAATTGAATTATGCATCTTGACTGACACAAAACGCCAACTGTTTCAGACAAAAGATCTATGCAGAAAGAGATAAGTTAAGGGTAACGCCTTTTAAAGGCCACCGTCCCACCCAAAAAAATAATGTTGTTGTTGTTGAAATCCCACTGAAAACCTGTCACAAGCCAATCCACGCCCCAAAAGCGACGAGTGTCATCGACTTGCTTTATGACTTAACTGAGATTGGTAACTAAAGAAACAAATAAAGTGTAGGGCTATAGTCTACCTTCACAATCTCCATGCATGATGGGTATATCGCCACGTTCCACATCTGTAGGTATTTCTTGTTGTCGCTGATCGACGCCGTCACGGGCTAAAGTTGGCTCATGGTACCAATTGCTGCGCACATCTCGCTTCTTGTTCTTCTCTGCAAGAATTGAAGAATTGTGGGCTGTTGAGCAACCCACTGATGCACCACCAAAACTGATCGATAACTTACCACGCTCGCTGATCTTGTTGCGCAGCATGCGTCGATTTCCTCGACGATGCAAACCCTTCTGACAATTGGCCCGCTGCAAAGAGTGTTCCATGTCTGCATCAAAGTGCAGTGGATATTTGCGTTCCCTAAACTATAAAACAAACAGAAAAGTCATAGATCTAATCTTCTTCAATTGCAAAAGAGGTTTGCACTCACCAACTTGATAACTGGATCGTCCATTTGGGTATAGAGCTTGGCCAGACTCATGTCAATGTCGTGGAAAGTGCTCGCCTTGCAGTCCACAAAGAGTGTGATTCGATTCTTGGAGAACTGCAGTGCCAGGGATCGTATGGTGCTCGTCTCATTAATATTGGGTATATCAAAGTTGCGTGACTCTGTCGCTCCATTGGCGCTTATATCGAGCGTAACTCGTTGCTGTTTACGATCCAGGAAGAAGGACATCTTATGCTTCAGCATGGGAAAGTCAATCATGAACAGTGCCTCAATCGAAATGTGCAGCTTGCGACGGGGCCTGAAATGACGTTAAAGAGTGTGCAACAACTTGTTAAACAACTGATAAGCCAATCATCAAGGCTAAGATGAATTTACCTTATGTGTCGCGTGGATATGACGACATCGCCTTTCCTGATGTACTGTTCCAGCTCAGCAGAGGCAACTGTGACAAGGCGAAAGATAAGATAATCGAAAGGTTAAGTTAAATATATTCCATTACGGGAAATTGATTTCAAGGTAAGGAGTTGAAAAAAGGAAGAAATATAGAATGAATTTATAAATATAATGTCAATTCATAAGTATGAAAATATATAAAAGGTTAATTAGAACTGTTCTCCAATCTGATATTTATAGAATTTTTTATATAATAACTGTCTCATTATTATTTTGTCATTTTTTTTTTTTTAATTTACTTTATATACTGATTTTAAAGTAAAATTTAAAAAAGGCCAGAATTGCAAAATTTTATTATATACTTATTATTGTATACTTTACAATACAACTTGAAAAATTATAAAATTATATCGTTAACCTTCGAATTAAACTGTATTCTTAATTGTCATTTAAAACCTTCATTAAAATAAATAAATTTAAAACATAATTGTATGATTTGTTAAATTTCTTATCAAATTCACACTTAAATAATCTAAATGATTAATAAACGAAACCTCCAAGTTATTAATATTTTTCAAAACTAAATTGGATTGTTTAGCGACCTTTCTAATTATTTAAATATGAGTTGGTTTGCTGGCTCGAAGACCAACTTAAATTTATAAAAACATTGGTTACGTATTGATTACTTAATTTTCTTAAACATTTTTCACAATGGATTTCAAGCAAAATATTTAACATAAATAATTTTTTATCAATTGATCTAAGAATACCCAAATGATTGATTTGTAGATTGAACTATTCCAAACTATCTTTTTTCCTGTTTTACTATGTACACACATATCATCGCAACCTAGACAAACTTCCGCCAGGAAAGTGATAGATATCGATTACAAAATCAACATAAAGTAAAACCAAAATCAAACACTGCCTTTGGACAATGTTTGCTAATCCTCATTCAAAATCTTTGGCACTTGCTCTATCAGTTTTCGCGCCTGGTAGAGATTATTACAACACTTGACGCTGTTTATTTTGGTCAGCGAGTGATCGGATAATCCCGCCGCATGTTGACCCAAAAAAAAAAAGAAAAGAAAAACAGAAATGTGAAATGTAAAAAGCAACCAGATATGTATTTGCACAAGATCCAAAGAGCCTACAGATAATGTAAGTATGTAGAATTTCACGCATTTGTGCGGTTATTTGTCATGTGTAGGAGCTGTGCTTTGACAGGCGTATGTGAAGTGACCTTCACGATATCGTGCCACACTCAATCAGAGTTGGACTCCACATGGCGATTGCAATTGCAATTGCAACTTGGTCAGCTCGTGATCGGGCAACGCCAACGCCATTTATGGGCCAGGGAGGTCGACAACATGCTGCAATTGCAATTGCAATTGCAACTGCAACAAACAACAGACAACAGACAACGGACAACTGACACACGACGTTGACGTTTGCTTGGCATTTTCTGATTTACATAAATCGCTATTTGAGTTGATTTTTGGGCGATGCCAACTGTCCAACAAATATTTACCTTGCGGGTAAACGGCTATCGCATGTTTGCCCATAAATACAACGGTAAACATAATGCGGGAATGCGGTAATGCGGCACCTACCTGGATCCAGTGAGAGTGATGCAACCTCCACAATCGCCAGCCCCAATGCGGCCAGACCAACTAGCAACACGCGTGTCCAATTCATCGCCAGACTCAGTCGTCTTCACTTCGGTCTGATTTGTGCCTGCGTCCGCTGCAATATAAATAAAGTGCACAACAAACAAGACAAGAACAATTAAATTTTGAATGACAAACTTTCAATACCCTTCAATACCCTTTAAAAATATTTTACGAAATTATAAATATGGCAAGGTATATGTATATATGAAATATAAAGATCTTAAAGATACACTGTTAAAAAAGACCGTTTGCTAAAATAAGGAATATTCTTGTTAAATATTTCATTTATAGAATATGAAAAAAAAAGCAAATAAAATTAATGTTCTAACAATCTAGTTTCTACATTTTTACGAATTTGTAATCATTTAATCATCTTTAAGTAGATAATTTACAGTTTTCAGTGTAATAGGTTTAATGATATGAACAATGGAATACGCAAAGTTTTTGATTTAAAACAAATTTAATAAAGTGTAAATATTTCCTATTTTTAGCTATAAAATATATTTCAAAAAAATTTAATCAAATCTGTACATCAGTAAGATATTGTTATCTGTATTTATTGTAAAAAAAATATATTAAAATAATAAAAATTACAGCTTTCACAGATTTGATTAGTTTGAAATACATTGAAAAATGAATATACCCATTGGAAGGGCATAAAATGAAGACAGAAGACACTCAGTCGGTGGTTGTTTATTTACGTTTAAAAATAAAAGCCCATAAAATGCATTGTGGCTGCCCCATAAAATCGCATACAAATAATAAATAAAATTCAAATTAAAATGTTATAACGAGTAAAAAAAATTAAAATAAAATTGAAAATGAAAATGAAATGTTTTGCGGCATTTTCCAAATTCTTAACATGCATTTATTGAACTAAAAACTGTCTACGCCTTGCTCCGATTTCGTGCCGGAAGTGTTGCTCCGGTATCACCTATATATACATGCATATTTATCTCTCTTTATCTATCTATTTATGTATATCTTTCATCTGTGCGGCCATCTGTGGGCGTAATAAAGCATTTGCAGCTTTAGTAATTTTTTTTATATTCTTTTCTCCACTTCTGTTGATTTTCAGTTTCTCGAGATTTATGTTGGATTTTTGCAATCATTCTTTCGTCGGATAGTGTTAGTTAAGTAAATGTTTAGTTGATGTGTTTTGGATTTTTTTTTTTATTGTTTTTCCTCATTCATTCTGCTTTTTCAGGTGTGGTTACACAGCGGAAGCGGGCGAGCAAGTTAAGATTTTCTCTTGTGGCATTACTTTTATGTTTTTTTGAATATTTTTTATTTGAATCTTATGCGTTCTTATTTTAAATATTAATAAAATGAGACAAGAATAACTCTTCAAGCAGCTGGACAATATTAAGGAGCATCAAAGAAAATAAATCTCAAAATTTGCTTGTGCTATTTCCGTAGAAGTTATTGATAACTATGGTTATTTGGCTTAATTTATGATGATGAACATAGTAAGTATTATCGATGAGTTAGTGTTATCAAGTGTAACTTGTCAACAAGTTCTAAACATTTTAGAAGACAAATCAAACAAGAAAAGTAATAAATTAATGATATTTTGCTAGTGCTTCTCTTTTTATATTTCTTTCTTCCTGGATTGAGAAATCCGGAACATAACTAATGAATGTGTTTTAGTTGATCTTTCACATGGCCATCACATTTCAACTACAAACCATAAATCGTACAACTAACTAGTCAACTGTTTATCTTATTGCCCCATTACCACATTCCCTCCAATTTCTACACACTCTTCTAATTCCTGTGCCCAATAAATAAACCCGTTGCCATCAACAACCAGAGCTACCGTCAATTGAAGTAATTTGTTATCAGGTGCTTAAATCTTTCAGTGATCAAAGGCTTCAAGAGCAACAGCTTTATAACTCGAAGAGATTGAAGTAGAAGCCTGAAAGTTGTGCTATAGTTTAACTCACTAATAAATTGTTGAAAACACACAAAATTTAACGAGCAATGAAATAAAATAAAAAGCAAAGTAAGTGCACATTAATTGGTATTAAAGAAGGGGCAATCGTAAAAAGCCTAGTTGGCTAGTTGGATTACCACACTATCGAGAAGTGTTATAAACTACTTGCGGAACAACAACAAATAAGTACGATATAAATCGAATAGGAAAATCGTATTTCCATTAGAGAGAATTTTCATGCTTATATAAACACAAGAAATGTGGCCATCTTCACGGCCTTTTTAACTTGGCTCTAAAGGGGTCCCAGGAATGTGGTAACGGTCGAAGTAACAGCAATGTCGTTATGGCCTTAAAAGACAAGAGCTCAAGAACTTCTGCCAATACTGGTCGAAAAAAAACCTGAGTGACAGTTATGGATTTATAGTGGCAGTTAGAATATTGCCTTCTGAGACGCTTCTTTCTCTCTGTATGTATGTTTGTCTGTCTGTCTGTCTAGTTCTGGCCATGTTTTAGACACGCTCTCTACAATGTCACTGAGTCACAGGCTCAAAACATGTGCCATTTATGGTCGAAATCGCAATTGCCAGTATTACAACAGACTTTACCAGTTCGTGGAGTCTTCTACTAAAAGTAGCTCCTAGTCAGGCCAAGCACTCGGGCTGAGAGCTTTTTAAAGTAGTTTAAGGTTTTTATGTGCCACTTGACAGAGTTTATTGAGACCTGGGATTAAATTAAGAAATAATTGGGATTATGTACTTAGCTGCAACAGCTAGAGAAAAGAGAGAAATCAATATTGACATAGTATTCGTACTTCGATATTAAAATATGACTTTTCTCAAAGACATAAATTATCGCAGATTTATAGCAAGTATTTGGTCAAGAACTGTGAATTATATATGGTCATAAGTTTAATAAATACGTTAACAGTATTGATAGATAAATACTAGTACTGCTATTTCACCAATAAGTTTGAAAGCTAATAAACGAAATATTATATTCTTTAATATTAAGATTTATGTGATCTTTTAATAACATAACTAACTGGATACTTTACAAATTTATATTTCCGCCATTTAAAATATCACTTTTGATAATCTTATATTTTATTTATTTATTTATTTATTTATGCATTTTACAATCTCAGGGAATTTTATCTAATATTTAGAAAGGGACATGTTGGATAGTCGATAGTTACTGACTTGATCTACACTTAGAATAATAATCGGCTTCTCTAAATAAACACTCAATCTCTCTATTGAAGACAGGATTAGATCTTCTAAGCGATTGGCTCATTTCCAAGAGAACGAAAGGCTTACAGAAGGTTCTACAAAAGTCAGGTAAAGCTCCTTGAGTGTTCATTGAAACGTATAAATGTTCAGATAGCTACTGTGAACCACAATCTGTTACACCGCAAAGAACATTTCCCACCAAATGTCAATCGAATGCCCGAAATCCCCACAGACTTTGCGCACTGTGGCACTAAACTCATAATCCCCAGTCCAAAATTTATTAAATACTTTTTAATGCCTCTCGGGGCATACAGAGATAGATCTCTGTCCAGCGCCCACGCAGTCAACATAAGTCCAAAATGTCTTCAAATGGATGACAGCACGTCGCCATAGAGACGCCGCCCCATCAACTTAATAAAGCGCACAAATCAAAAACAATGATGCTGAGGTTTAGACATACATATACATAAGTAAACGTATATCTATACATTGATTGACATTTAATTAAGCAAAGGCAAATGCACACGGAAGCCGCAAAATACAACAACTACGGATGACGACCACAACAGAAACTGTCACCCACTGGCCGGGTTGAAACTTACTGATCTAAGTCGATCGAACAAGTTTGTCGGCATCATGACAAAAGGCGTTGCTTGTTTATCATCAGTGGAAATTTGATGCTTATCGAAAAAGTTTTCCAATCAGATTCAATGGAAACTGGCAGGCGCCCTAAGCATTCACAAAGCGGGTTGCTCTTAAAGTAAACTTCTAAGATATTTATAACAAAATAAAATATTGCAATTGCAATAAATGATTAGGATTATGAATAATAAATATAACCTCTTCATGAGACTTAAGTTTTTCTTAAGTTTATAATAATTAAATTATTTAATTATTATTATCTTTCCATTTAGAATAGTATGTATATTTATATATTATGATTAAAAAATATCCTTTAATGATCATCGTTAACAAGAAAAATCTTTTATAGATTTAATTGATTTTAAATTAGGGCTGAAAAGAATACAGTGAAAAGATCCTCATAATGTTACCACAAAGAGAAAATAATTTTCTTATTTATCACAATTTAAAAGAATTTAATTTATTTTGAATTTAAATATTTATAGGGTTGTGCCGGTTGCTTATAACTTGGCAATAAATAAAATAAAATATCTCGGATAATCCATTAATTCTGATTATTATGTTATTTCCAGGGATTAAAATCTTAACCGAAACCGTAACCTTTAACCGGTGAAAACCGATTGAAATTTGTAACAGTAACTGAAACCGTAACCGAAAAAGTTTTTTTCCTCTGTACCGAAACCCATAAACCGAAACTCTTTAAACCGAAATAACCGTTTAGTAACCGATTCATTTATAAGGGTTAATTTCGGTTCTGGCCGTCGCAGGTACTGAGCAACTTTGTAGTGCCATAACTTTGTCAAAAGTCAATCAATTCCCATGCGCCATGTAAATTTGAGCATGATTTTACCTTTAATTCGATCTGCATTTAAATTTTGTTAATTTTCAAAAATTTTTGAAAATCGAATTTTCTTGAAAATTTACAGTGTAACCCCTTTGTCTTTTTTGATTTTTTCGAAAAAATTCGAATTTTTAAAATCAACAAATTTAAATGCATAACTAATTTAGAGGTAAAATCATGCTCAAATTCTCATGGCGCGTGATAATTGATTGAGTTTTGAGAAAGTTATGGCAGTTCGAAGTTATTAAAGATCAGTAAAATCAAAATAATATATATTATATATTATATTATACCGATATTTCTTTCGGTTTTAATCCCTGGCTATTTCTAATAAAGTTGTAACGAAATTAACGAGAACAACAATCACATGACTCATCTGCATTTCCTGATAGTTGGGACAGCCCTCGGTATGGCATTAGAAATTCAAATATTTTGACTGTGGCATCGTTCGATAGCATGCAACATGTGCCCCGAGGCCCCCAGGGCGAAGAAAAGAGCGCAAAAAACGCGATCGCTGGCTACTGCAACTCAGTTGGCTCAATGGCGTGTGGGTAGGACAAGTTTTCGCGCTCGTCGTCGTCATCGTCGTCATAGTCGTCGCCGCAGGCGTCGTGTCACTGAAATCAAATCAGCCGCGTTTAAATGCTCAACCGAAAACTCAAACTCAGCTTCCAAGTTGAGCTCCAAGTTTAAACTCGAAGCACTGGCAAACCTGCTGTCAGTTGCTGGTTTGACACGGAAAGAAACGACGGTCGGCGCCTACGCATCTTTAGACCCGGCCCCAAAGTGATAGAGACAGGGAAAAACAAAAAAAGAGAGAAAGACAGAGAGGAAACCTAACTAAGCTGCGCTTAGGGAAATTCTTCAACGGATTTTCATTTACAGCAAAACTTTCTTTAGCTTTTGTTTAATATTTCTTATTTTTTCCTTCAATTTAATTGAAAAACTGAACCGATTTTGTATCGCCTTCGCATTTAAGTTTGAGTTCGCCTGATAAATTGGTTTCATTATGGCACGAGCATAATAGATTTTTGTATAACTTCCGGCGCAATTCGAGTGGAATTTGTTTTATGTAAAAGTGTCAAGATCCCAACGAGTTCAATAGCACTTGACTTCGACATTTCTGTATTTCAGTTTTCTGTATTTCTCTATTGATGTCTTTACGTATCTATTTAATTTTTTTGGGTTTTCCATAAAAAATGCAGTAGTTGACAGCTGAAAAGTTGGCCATTCAGCTATTACACAAACAGATTTCACGCTCCTTCTCCGACTCATTTCATAATATTGAAAGGTCTGTCAATTATATATATGAGTACGGTGCTGATTTCTGATTTCTGGTATGGTAATTGCCGCCTGCCAAGCGGCTCAATCAAACAACCAACGAAAAAACAGACAAAAAGGTGCATAAATTGTCAGTGTAATTGGGGCAGAAGGTGGTAAATTAATGACTTTTTAAATAGCATTGGAAAAAACAAGAAATAATATTTTAGTGTAGAATGCTAAACGTGGAAATATCCTGCAAATTATTTATTGGACAGTGTTAATATTCTGCAACAAATAGGTGTAAAATAATCAAAATTGGTCATTTTATTATCAGTAGTATATTTGATAAAAAAAATATAAACACCTTTAAATTATAGATATTGTAACACAGATTGACGTTCTCTAAGAATCAGTCGGAATATATAATAATACTATATGTTACTCATTGTAATTTTTAAGATTTCAAGGGCAACAATTTTAGACGATAGTGATATTTTTAAATTTTTAATTTTCAAACAAAAGAATTGAAGTGAATCTTATCGAAAGCATAATTTATAATAATGAAAACAAATACTAAATTTTGGGAGTTTGTTTGTTCACATTTAGTATTTATATGGTAATAGCATAACTAGTTTTTTTTTCTCAAAAAGAATCATTAGTTGACTTAAGCACATTCCGAAGATCTTTAAACGGCAGCAACAAAATGACTGTAAACATATTATTATTGCAATTAACTACAAGAGAATATGTCACAAATATGGCTGCTATATAATCAAGTGATTATCTCAGCTGCTTAAGGCACACCCGGTAATTCTGCCAAGTTAATTCCCAAGTCTGAATACAAAATTATAATTCAGTTAACACCAGACCGCAAAATCGTCAGGCAAAAAAAAAATATTTTTATCTTTTTCGGATCTAATAAATTTTTTAACGAATGATGTTTTAAGCGTTTAAATTGGCGCCACGTTTCCAATTTTGAAAACAAAGGCAACTATATTGAAAACCTGTCAAAACTATTTAGAATATATTTAAGCTGTAATTAAGCCAAAAAACGAAAAGCTATTAACTTACTTTGATGAATCATTAAAATGAAGTTTCGTTTCTGTCGAACTTGAATCACATTTGACGCCGACAATCAAACAGAAACCTCATCTTTTATTATTGTTGAATCGATTTGAATTGCAAATTTAATGTTGGTGCCGAAATGCAGTCAATACAAAGCATTAAAATTTGTAAACCTAATCTGACTCTGAATCAGCCTTTGAATTTTACTCGAGACGATGCGCTAATTTGTTTGCCACAATTTTCCAGATGATTTGCATTTGTTTATGAACTCATAACTTGGAGCGGAAATATCATTAACAGCAATATTATTTATGTTTTAATACTGCCAGAGGCACACTCACCATATATGGCCAACTCTATCAACCACAATACAATTGTATTTTATAATATATTCAAAATAATAAAAATAACCACAGTCTCTGAGACATCGTCGAGGCAGTTATAAATTGTTATGGTAATATCTTCAGTGGGCGTTTTTTAATTGAATTGGTGGAAACGGCAACCAACAACAAAGAATGTTGAAATCAAATAAATATATTATACAAATTTGTAAGTATTCATTTGTAAAATAGACTTGGAACGTGCTCGCATTTGGTCAGATTGTGTTTAACGCTCAAGCAAAACAAAGTAGAGAAAATCGCTTAAAACGAAAAAGGAAATGCCAAACAACAAATTGTGGCTGCTGTTCATCTCATAAAATATTTATTTTATACCCTGTACAACTAGTAAAAAGAATATTTATAATTAGCAGAAACAGTAAAGTCATCGTAACTTGTCTCAATGATCTTCTGTTTAACATTTTACGAGTAAGCTCAATTTCCTCAGATCTTGGAAAAACCTTTATTTTTAAAAATGGACTTTTGATTTATAATATCTATATTTTAGCACGTCTTCTTTTATAAAATGAAATACTGAACTTATGAGTTAAGCATATTTCTTATTCTCTTTCCAGTCTTTTATAGCACCCAATTGTCCTCAACTCTTGGAAAACATATTAATTTGCTTTAATATACGACTCATAAAGATCAACCTGCTTTTAATATGTGTGGAAAGTCTAGTAATTAATAGATTATGACTTGGCTTTGGTATTTATGGCGCCAATGTAGATAAGGCCAGAGATCTCTAGATTAATGCACAGACGTTGTTTGGCCCGTAGGCAAACTGGGTGTGTCTAATTAATATGTATCGATACTATTTGAATTACAACAACAATTAGCATGATTTATTATTAGATATGAAGTTGGTGAAATGCGAGTTTTCTTCTGCCGCATAATTATATTCATAAATTGGTCAATTAATACGGCTAAAATTACAGACAACTAAGAGTTATAAAAAATATATGAATTATTACGGTTAGGATAGCTCTAAAGTTAAGAGAAATGGTATTTCGAAATGTTAATCATAAGAAAAACTGATAGCTATAGATCTTAAGCATTCATAAGGATAGAGAAGTATTATTTTCTGCAATGTTATTAATATTAATAATTCAACTATTTCATAGATCTAGGAAGTTGATAGTTTTGGTATTTTTGTAATGCTCCTAAAGCACGTCTGAATCTTGACAATTTGAAATGCTTTCATTTCACTTTCTTATGTCTACAAAAGAGAGATTTGCCACCCATTTGGTATGACTTGTTTTAACCCACTTAAGTGCCGTTTTATGGCCTTAACACTCACCTCTTTGTCAAGGACGTTGCACGTTCAACGTTTCCGTTGTTTGCTCTATGCCACTTGGACTTTCAACAACTTCGTAGCGGCTTCTTACTCGTACTTAATTCAGACAGGGGCAACTTGAGATGATGCCACTTATTGCTGTCAACGTAAATGTATTTAGAGAATATAGTAAGAATAACAACAACTTGAGTTATTTTTATGGTTGTTGCCACACACTTAATTTCCTGATTTTTCGGGATATATTTATGCACTGTGGTGCAAGATCAAACAAATCGCATCGAAGGCTCTATTCAACACTATAAGAATCGTTAATAAAACGGATGCATTAAAAATGTGAAACCCTTTTTTCAAGAGACAACAAACATAAACAACCTCAAATATATGCACACACACACACATACACTACACACACGCAAAGATCTTTTCGATTGATTTTATTAGAACGAACGGCACACGCGACTTTGGAGATGGAGATGGCGACGATCCTCCAGCGATGGCAACGGCAACACAACTGAACGAACCTGTGGATGTGGCTGTCGTGTAGGCAGTCAGAGGCAGGCGGCCGTTCGGTGTTCGTGCTAATAAAAATTAAAACACTTTTATGCTATTAACAACAAGAACGCGAACCGTCGGCGATGTCGATGGCGATGGCGAAGCCACCTTGACAGCCAAATGGAAATTGGAATGAAAATGAAAATGGGGAATGATGCTCTGGGGCGCCTGTCAAAATGCAACACGGTGACAATTAAACAGTCGTCCGTGCTGATCTGTTGTTATTTGTGTAATAATCATGCGTATGAGAACAACAAACGAGGAACACTTAAAAGCCGTCATAGATCACAATCAAATAGCGACAAAAGTCGCGCGCGTTTATCGATAGTTGCGCGCGTTTCTTTGTTTACCTCTGTCCGCTTTATGTACCGTCTTGTTCAACGTGCAAACGCACACTGAAGGGTAACAGCCGCGACACCAACATCAAAAGCAGCAGTAGCTGCGGCAGCGACGGTAACAGCGACGCCAGCAGCGGCAGCACCATTGGAGGCAGTGCGAGCAGCATTTGTTGTTGCAGTCGCCGTCGCCGTCGCCTGATTGCAGTTTGTTTTGTTCTCAGCTGTTGTTGGCTTTGGCTGCGGTGATGCTGGCAAGATGTTGTTGTTAACTTGTTGCTGTTTTTGTGGTATTATGATGCTCTTGCTGTTGCTGTTGTTGGGAGAAACGCGTTCAGCGGAGCCGCCGCGCAGCATTTTGTCTTCGTTTGTGTTTCTTTTGACGCGTGAGTAAGCTACGACGCCCACGTGCAAATTTGCGTAAGCGATCGCAGAGTTGCCAGACTGTTGATGGCTGCAAAGTTTTCGAAAAATTGTATTTCGCTTTGGCAAGGATTTCTTTAAGATTGCCAGATGGATCTCAGAAACAAAAGGTTTTATTTCGATCATTAGTTAATTTTAATATAAAAAAAAGGAAACTATTTGATTTTCTCAATATTATTTTTTTTTATGAAATAATATTAGTACATACTACCCTAAAGCATTTTCAGTGTCATATCAGGATTTATAACAAAGAAAGGACGCCGCTGTTGCTAACGAGCCACGGGGCCTCACTCTTTAATTTTCACGCCTATAAAATTATTTATTAAAAATATTTCTAAATTTTTAATAAGACTAACTCAAGATAATGATTTTTCCACTGTTTCAAAATCAAGCTAAGGTAAAACCTTGTTAACAACTAGATTTTAGTTTAAAAACAATGAAAACCAGGTTCACATAATAATTTGGAATTAAAAGTTAAAGTACTGCTGATATTTGTTGAATTCATAAGTGGACACCTAAGATAATTACTGTTGAGTGTAATTCTTTGCTAATATTCAATTGTCCAAACATTTATTATCCAATTAAGGTCTAAGATAGGCAATAAAGTATGCTCTTATTTTGAAATCGAAACCCAGTTGAGCAACAATGTTGCCCTTGGTCATAAACCACATTACCCTGAACAGACTCTGAACCCTTTTTATGTGTGCATTCCGAAACACATCCCGGGCAATATACACAACTTTAAAGTTGGGCCCTATTTAAAAATGCCCAGAAAAAGGCGCATAAAACCGGCACGCTCTGCAGTCATTAAAAACAACATCCAAAATACTCGTAAAAACTAGACCTCCCCTCTTCCCCACCCAAAATACGATATGCATGTGGCACCTATTAATGGCTACTTATGCACTACAAGTGTTGTCCCCTGCCCCCTGCTCCATGATCCCCGGGTTCCACCAGTTCGTGACAACAAAGTGATGCGTAACACGTCAGTAACCGAAAAGACAGCTTCAGATCTCTCGGAGTGGTACGACTAGTTCATCATTATGTCGCTGCCATGTCAGGCCCTGTACGGGCATTACTTATACTCGTGCATATTTCATGGCGTTATAGCGCACACCCAGATCCAGGCAGCAGATTCACATCATCATCATCTTCATCATCGCTGCATATTTTGCCTGCTTGTCTGCTGCATTTTTGGACACGACGACCACTTGCTGAAATTTCATTATGTGCGTGATTTATAAATAAGCGACCTGGTGTGCGCCCCGATCGCGACTCTTACTGATAGAGATGGGTGCGTGACAATGGACTACATCACGACCGCTTTTGAATAAATATTATTTTCACGGCGAGATATACATATGTAAGGTAAATAATACACCGTCTCCAATTGTGCAATACTGTATTTCATATTTTGTATTATTATATTTTATTTGTTTTTATTTATTATACCTTCTTTAAATTTCTGGTTGTGAGAAGAGGCATTCGGATCAGAGATATAACATAATTGGATTTGATAGGAATTAAAAAAAATTATATATTTTCCTTTATTATATTTTCTTTTTAATTTTGTTTAAATTTTTCTCAGTTATCTCCCATTCTTGCAACAAATTGTGGATCAATTAAAATTTTTTGAATACAACGACGATTTATTCCTTTCTTTTCAATTAAAAATTGAAATTTTCTTTACTTTAATTTAATTGAATACTTAAGTTTGTATTTTGAATACTGATGAATTTATTTCGCCTATTTTCAATTGGATTTAAATAAATAAAATTTGTGCGTGTTCGAGTAACACACACAAATAACACACGCTCTCAACTCTAGTTGCTGTTGTTTGTTGTTGTTGTTGGTTGTTGTTGTTTGTTGTTGTTGTTGTTGTTGTCCCCAGCATCATCACTGGCAACGACCCACGCACTTTGACGGCGCTACAACACAGCTTGCATGTTGTTGTAGTTCATTTCGTATTAATCATAAAATTGTATTATTAACATGTTTATTTTTCGGTCTTCAAGTTTCGATTACAAGCATTCCTCTGTTTATTGGGGACTCTGTATATGTGTGTGTTTGAGTGTAAAGTGCCTTGGGAACGCATCTTTGTTGTGCAGTGTAACGAAAGTGAGCCACTTTCTAACACTGCAGTGTAAGCAAACGGTCCATTCACATTGAAAATTGTCTTTTATGCCCTGTCCGTTAATTGGGTTACTCTCAATCTCACAGTTGCAACTACCAAATAGTTATAAATGTCGCGTTGAATGCGTGGGATGAAGACGTTGGAAGGAATATTATGACAGCAGTAAATATTGTGACTACCAAGTGAATAAAAAGAGAAGGTCTAGCTATGGGAAAGGAATAACTAGAGTTTATGATCAATATTAAATTTATAAGAAAACTTGTGGATTTAGAAGGACATGCAGTTTCATTTAAATTAAGTTCGGGATACGTATTAAGTTATACTTAGAATTTTGTGCATTATTCCTTCTGGTATAGTACCTTATAAATTTATGTCTCTCTCATCAAATAGAAATAACTTCAATATTTAAAGGTCATTCGTCTAACTGACCGATATGCCCTCAAACGAAACGGGTTTCCTATTCATTGTATATCTAATATCGTCTAATAAATATTTAAAAGCGCGCACACACACGACCATATAATTAACGTCATGTCGGGCCGTAAAGCAAATGATTAACGTCGTCTTAACAAAAGATCCAATGCAAATAAAGCCAAGGGACCAATGGTTATAGCTGCTCGTATGGGCCGTGTTTATGTCTAGGACTGATCATTAATTACAAATTTAAAGATTCTTGTTGTTTGCTATTTTCTATATTTTAGCATTTGATATTTGGTTTTATGAATAAATTAATTTAAATTAAGCAATATGACAACTAACTAGAGTATCTAATATTACAATATTACGATATTACGTCTTAAGCGTATTTTATTATAGCTTTTAAGCATTTTAACGGCCTAGACCAAAATATTTTCCATTTGATCTGGCATATTTGTTAAAATTAACATTTTAATCTGTTACTTAAATGCGAAAACTCGTGGAGTAAATTAAAAAGCCTTTTGTTCTAAGCCGCCTCAAAAAACGGTAGCAACTCTTAATTGAACCGTTTACTGTTTGTCATTGGCGATGATCTGGGCACACTTTGCACTCGACTCTATGTCTTCATCTATGTCATATGCCCAGAAGTCGCTTCCATGGATTCGCCACAGCCGTAAGTAGATCCATTAGATTGTTCGTCTGACTTTTTAAGGGTTTATCTCAACTCTTTGCTGTTATTATTGTTGATGAGTTGACACAAAATGATATATGGAGGATTGCTGAAGTGGGCTAGGTTCCACATTAGCATAGGCTTACTTCGAAATCGTTGGATGAGTTTAAAGTGAGTGAGCGTCAAGGTCGCTATGGAAAATGAGATGTGAGATACCTAGATACTCGAGAAATGTGGAATGAAAGTATCTTTTAAGCTAAAGACTAGATAACTACCTATTATTTTATATTTTTTTATTTTACTTTATTATTATAATGTTATGCCCATCATTTTCGGATTAAATTGAATAAAAATTTTATTAATATGCCACATAGCAATTTTAGGAACGATCGACAGAAAATTGGCCTTTGTTAATTAAATTGAAATCTGATAATCTAATCAAGTAGTTAGTTTCGAAGAAAAGGATTAATCGATAAAGATTGTAAAGAAGATCAGACAAATACAATTATAAATGTAACACAACTCAATGGACAGCTTTTAGACCCTATAAAACCCATTACCTCACACCTGCCATCCTCGAAGGTTAACCACAAACTCACTTTTCTATTGTGGCAACATTAAGCACACCACGCAATGAGGCAACACCTAATGGGTCTACAGATTTGGACCGCAACATAAAACCCTGGAATTTATGCCGACAACTGTGCGAAAACCCAAATGAAAAGTGAAGTTGATGATGGGGCGTCATAAAGAGGCAAAACAGCAGCGGGACGACATTACTTCGTGCAGATGATTGGCGTGTTGGGCTGCTTGGGATAGTCGGGTTGCTCCTGGCACTTGATGGTGACAACGCTGACGTCGTCATTAACATCCAGCATTGTGGCGGGGGGTGCTGTTGGATCCGGAGACTGTGCGTCGCCAGCATCGCCATTTATCTTCAAGCGCACCACATGGACCAGCTTTGTGGTGGCCGCCACTGCATCAGCCACTACACTGCCATTCCCATTCCCTTTCGCATTGGCATTGGAATTGGGATTAGGCAACATGCTAATGGGTTTCTGCAGCAGCTGATTGGACGAGTCCAGACGTTGCGATAGCGAAGTGTGACGATTGTTAACCGACTGCGGGAAGAAAGTAAATGGTAGAAGTTGAGTTGAAAGCAGTAACAAGACTTAACGATCTATTTAGACTAGTAACAGATGAACGCAACTTCCGCTTTCGGTAACTAAACTAGTAGACCAAAGTTGAGCAACCTCGATTATAAGAGACCCTGTACTTTTTTTAGAAGGAAGGCAAATTTAAAATAAGAGTAACCTTTATACAAATATAAAACAAAATAAATAAAGTATTTCAATTATTCAAAGAATTATTTTCTGTTAATTTTTAATTATATTTGTAAGGGAAATTTAACGGAAACTTGAATTGCAGTCTATTTTAGATGTTATTTCAAATTCAATAACCTTTTTTTTTAAATGTCTATATTAACATATACTTAATAAACACATTTTTCTTTAAGCAAACTTAATAGTACATTAAGTACAGGATCTAAAAATATGGGTTTTCCTGGTTAGCAGGAATTAATACTTACCGTATTGTTGTTGTTATTCATGCGACCACGTATGTTATACAATCCATAGACCAAGGGATTCATGCACGAATTGGTCGAGGCAAATATGAAGAGAGCCTTGCGAACTAATGAATTGACCTTATCGACGGATGGTTTATCCACAGAGTACCACATGCATATGAAGTAGTAGGGAGTCCAACAGATGATAAACACAATCACAATGGATATGGTCATCTTTAGGGTACGTTTTTTGGCCCGACTGAGCACATCATCGTTGGATCGACGAAAGCGTTCGGCAATTACATCCTTGAGAACACGTTGATTCTTTCGATAGATCTCCAGATAGATGGCGCCATAGCAGTAGATGAAGGCGATCAAAGGAAACGCGTACATGGCGCACATTGTTGCGATCTGATAAAGGCACTCTTGGAAATCGTTCGCAAATGAATGAAAGGTGACACATTGAAAGTAGCCTGTGACGTACGGATGCTCCTCGAGATGGAAGAGAAAGGCCTATGTAAAAGGAAGTGGTGACATTAATTGGCTTGGCTACTGTGCCGGTTAATCAACCTACCTGTGGAATGCTGCATATGACAGAGCCTAGCCAGGCACAGGCCAACATGATGCGACCGCGATCGTAGGATCGTTGCAGGGGCTTCAGTATAGCATAATATCTGGAGATAAATATAGAGGAGCAAAGAAATGTTCGTCAAACGATTGACAGTTTCTGTTTGTGTGTATGTGTGTGTCGCCTTATCTGGCTATCAATTTGGTCCATTAGCGACATCGATGTCGACGACTCACCTGTCTAGCGATATACACACCATGACAAAGCTCGACAAGTACAGTCCGAATACGCGAAAGAAACTCATGAGACGGCACATTAGATCCGTGGAACGCCACTGCACCGTCCAGGCCCACGCAATCTCGAGCGGCATCAGGAGAAACGTCACCATTAGATCCGCAATGGCCAAATGCATTAGCATGACGTCAATACGCAAGGGACCCCGCAAACGACGCTTGGTCAACAGATAGAGCACTGTGCTGTTGCCAATTGCTGAGATCACAAAGAGTATGCTGCGAATGGAAAAGGTCGCAGCGATTAATCGGATAGTAGTTGGAGAAACGACACAACGGATAACGTAACCAGGTGGGTGCGGAATTGGGGAGGGGATCAGGGAAGGAAACGTTCGATTCGTGGTGCGTGGGTGACTTTAGTTGGATAAGTGGGTCATGCAATTGAACGGATCATTGAATTGAATTATGGTTGCAAAACTCTTAAGAGCCCCAATAAAGATCAGGGAAGTTGGTTTTATGCATCTGAATGAATTAAAAGGGTATCATAAAGTTGTGCGAATATCAGCAGCAGATATCTAATCTGTCTACTCAAAGCAAAACGATAAATGAGTCGAACGATTCTCAGACAAATCAAATATTCAATGTGCATAGACCTCCTAAATATATCAGAGAAATTAACTGAATCTTAAGTGGATTTATAACTATTATTGACAAGATACACTCATTATTGATGTTTGGCTAGGTTTAAAAATACCTAATAATAACAATATGTAATATACCTGTCTTGTAAAAATTCTGATATGATACATCATGTCAATAGATCAGATTTCAGTAAATTTTAAGATTGCGTTTTACTAGAGTTCGGTATATCTTATAGGGCGTTTTTACTAAGCTCACTACTGGGTATTTGCCAATTAGTTTCAATTTTCTATTTTAATTATTTGACTAATGATGGTACAAAAATATAAGTAAAAGTATTTGAATTTGCATCTCCTAATTAATTCTCAATACAGTCAAATATTTTTTGATTTTGCAATTTTAATTGATTCAACTGAATATTAATAAGTTATTTAAAAAGTATAACTCTAACTAATATGTAATAAGCTAATAAATTGATTAAAATAAATATATAGCTGTGACTGGAGTGATAATAAATTATAAATAAATATAAAAATATATAATAGGCTGAGTCTTTTCAATATATTAAACTATAATGCATATACGTATCTTCAGTGGATTCATATTAAAGTTTATCATAAGAGGCACATGGTTAACACATATTAAATAAAACCTTTAGACATATGAATTGATTAGTTAACCGTAAAAGAAATAGAACACTTTCTTCTTAGTCAGATTTTTTGAGCAATCAGTTAAAATGATCTCTGTAAATTTCGAATCACTCTATTAAAGTGAACCCTACGCTGAACCAGAGCGTTCAAATTCCAAATGAAAATTATTAAATCTCAGACAGATAGACATGCAAACGACATGACTTATACATTTTTATAACCACATCTATAGAAACACCTACACCTACACATACCGAATGACTGATAAGTTTAGAAATGTTCATAGACATCGGCCCTTATCAGCGGGAATACCAAAGTACAACAACACAGGCTGGGAAATGTGTGTGTGGGTGATTTTACTTGGTCTGCAGAGTAGGAAGTTAACATGTACATTACCAATAACCAATACAGTAATACAAATATATACTTATATATGTTATTTAAATGTACTTCTCTCACTCACCTGTAGACTGTGATAGATAGGCGATGTCCGTCATTGAAGATCATATCCTTGGAGAGATGCATTGTGCCATTGGTATTGCTCACATTTGACCAACCATCCATATTGCGATGATCGAGGATGACCTCATTCACTTTAACGGCCTCGGCCATATTTATATTTAACACTGTAACTTTTAATACTATCTGCTTTTTTTTGCACGCTCCAGGCAAATGAAATTAATCAAATTGATAGGCTTTAAGCCTGCGATTCAAAGGGCTTTCACTATATAAGTCGTTGTAGTTTCCTATAAATCCGTTTCATTAGTTATTATGTAAATTAATTTATTTATATTTTTTGGTTATATTTTATATTAATTTAAAGATTAATTTTTATATTAGATAAAAGCAATAATATTGTTGTGTTTATTTAATTTTTCAGAACATAGTAAAATTATAACCAGACTAGAAAAAAGAAAATAATTCTAATCAATTTTATTGCTTGCACTACGTATTTATATTATTTTATTTTATTTTAATTGAATTCTATGTTAATTTTATATTTGAAGAACGCACTTTTAATGATTGGTTCACATTCTTGAACGTCCCTTAAAATTATATTTTTCTGTACTATATTCCTAATCTATCTGTTGCTAAGTAAACATGTTCCACTCGTTGTTGCCCTGATGTAATCTGAGCAATATTGGCGTACTACAACTTATAAAAAATATAAATTTCAAACATAAAATCACTTTCTAAATATTAAAGATTTCTACAAAAATTCAAATTTGGCATTTTGAAATTAGTAATGATTTATTGATTTGTGACAGCAGCGGAAAATTTTAACAACTATATTTAATTGCCATAAATAAATGTATATTTTAATATACTCATAAATATATGTTTATATATTTAAAACCAAATAACGTTTTTGACTTCATTTGAGCAATACGTTTGACTTTGGCTGGAGGGCCTGTCAATTAGGACGCGTATAGAACCAGACCGTTTTAATTTAAACTGATCGAATAGCAAATACCCTGTACCCATATGGCTTAGCTAATTAAGTTCAATTTTTAATGATTAGTTAACTGTATAGAACTTAATGTGAAATGAAAAAATATCTCTAAGCTAAAATTTAACCGAACTATAAAAACCCGAGCCTTACAACTAGATCCCAGATCATTTGCACATAGTTATAATACCTTTTATAAGCCTTATTAATTGCTATTGTGAATTAAAGTTCTTACACTTGATTGATAGGGATTAGTTAATAGGTATACCCAAGTACACTCATAATATTCGTTATATATGTATACTTGTTATTATTTTTTGCGTTTCAGCGAATTTGCAGTGTTTTTTATTCCGCTTGATTGCCAGCCTTGTGTGATAATCACAAAAAACAGAAAATGTAACTAAAACAGAACCTGGAGCTGCATTGCGCGTTAGTATATCATATTTCGTCCTGGAGAAGGGCTTCCCTTAACCATTTCACCATTTCTCGTAAGTATTTCTCTCTATTATTTCACCATGTAATTAATTAATTTCACTCAAATGATTGTTTGAGTTTGTTTAATAAGTTCACGAACATTTTTATTATTGTTTTGATTTTCGGTAACATTTTTTATTGTTTGTAGCATTTTTGACCTTGAACTAATTTTTACTCTCGTCTAATATTTAAATATATTCAACGTGATAATTATACTTATGTTGCGTTGACTCTTTCCTAATAAGCGTAATAAGAATGCTCTCATCTCATCTGCTCTCAGTCATCGAGTAGTTTATTAATCTGTTAATCAATAGCGCTCAATGGGACAGATGTTCGCTCAATTGAAACACAGCAACAACAATTATAGATAATGATTTCTGTTGGACAACAACTAAACAAATGGCTCTCAGTGCATTAATCCTTGAGTGTATTCGTTGAGAATTTTCTGTAGCACACAAAGTTTATTGTTTATTTACTTTAATCTTATACTGTTTGTTGGCCTTTGAACTTCTCATTTCCATTTTTCTTTTCTAAATGAGAAGCAGATATAAATAAAATGCGCCCGAATGGAAACCGGGGGGCTCGCCGCTTGAAATTAAACAATTGAAATATGTAAGCGAACTTTTAGTTTTTAACAACAAATGTAAATAACAAAACAAAAGAAAGAGGAAAAACTGCTTTCAAATTTTTTTCTTTAAAATTTAAAATTATAAAACGCGTGCCTTTTTAATTTAACATATTTCATATTTTATTAATTGAAAATAACATTTTGTTGTGTGTTTTCACTTGTCGTTAGGTAAATAAATTTGTAGAACTATTGTAGGCGTAATCACTGATTATGTCTACACTACATTTAGTTTGCTTCTATATTCCTGTTATTCATTTCACGGCTCTTAATGTTTTCTTATTTCCGTTTTGTTTTGCGCTTTCTAAACACGCGGACGCACCGTGCACAAGAATATAGAATGTACATTATGTGTTAATGTTTGTATGTTTATAATCGTAAATTGAATAATTTGCACACCTCACGCACTAACTAACACCAAAAAAACGGTTTACATGCAGAACGAACACGATCAGTTTACAACACTGCTTCACTATCGATATCGATATTACATTTGAATCGAACACTGCAATTAGTTGAACTCGATCTCTTTAAGTATTTGCACCGTGCGACGTACAGGAACTGACTGAAATGTTGAGACGGAAGCTACTTCAGAGGCAGCTGATGCTGCTGTGAAATCGAAATCTCGACAACAACTGATAATGTTATTATAAAAAAAGTGCGACGTAGCCGGCGAATCTCCCGTTGCTTTCTAGATGTAGTTGGCAACGCTGATCGGGCAGCCGGCCCGCATTGATAAGAACAGCAGACGACCCCAAAATGGCACATGTGTGTGTGTTTGTGGAGCCCGCCCGCATAAAATTTCATTTAATAGACCCTGTACTTTAAAAGTACAGAGGGTTTATTAAGTTGATCAATCATATATATTTGATCAGCATCAACAATCGAGTCGAATAGTTATATCCATCTAAATATCCGTATGATCACCTATATCTCAGAGAATATAAGAGCTAAAATCACCGAAGTTAGTGACAAAAATTTAAGAATAAAAAACAGATTATAAAGATAATTGAAAAATGTCATGATGATATTTTTTAAGTGTGCAGTAAAAGAACTTGAAATTGTGAATTGCAGTTCTGTGAACGAAAGTTTTAAGTGCTTTGCGTATACGACTCTTGTCCCCGTGAATTTGAATTTTCCATATATTTTATTTTTAAGCTATTTGTAGTTAAAATTTTCTTTTTCCTAAGAGAAAATGCAGGGTCTCTCTCTGTTGAGTATGCCCGACAGCTGTCTGTGTGTAATTCAAAGTTCACCGGCGTCTGTCTATCGGTTTGTCTGACTCCTGATCACCGAAACGTTTCTTTGCAGTGTTATCAACGAAAGTGTCAGTCGAGAGCATTTCTCAAATAATACCTATTACGTTATCATCGGTTGCTGTCTTGTCTAGCAGCGGCTCGTCATGACTTTGCCTCCAAGTTACGAGTAATATGATGAACAAATATATTACTTTTAGACAAATAATTTAAATACTGCGCAGTTTATCCTTTTCGGAAAACACTTGTGATAGCTTCAACAGTCCGTTGGCAACTGTTTAGAACCACAATTCTGCATTTTTCAAGGTTGACCATTTTTTGCCTACACTCTCAAAATTGCCGAGTCGCAATTTGCAAGCAATTCATTCATGTAATGACCGCAAATGGGTTTTAACAAAAGGATTTCAAGTTCATGTTCATATTCATGACAGGCCGAAGCCCGCTATTGTATGCTACGATATGTGTGATTGTGGTCGGATATCCATGTGCGTGTGCTCCGACTTGTTATCAAGATGCACCTGTGCTGATAAGGCGGCATTTTGTCGATTTTAATGAGGGAGCTTGGGGCGAGTTAATGCTTTGTGGAATATTAAATTAACAATTCAATTTTTATATTTGCAAACCAAAATTAAGAAAAACAAATGCATCATATTTCACAAATATTGACAATAAATGTAAATAAATATAAAATAGCTTTTTTTGATGGTGCCTAAAATAATGCAACATATTTTAAAAAATCAAACAGCAGGAGCATATAATAATAATAATTAATTATCTAATGTTTTATTTAATTATAAATAATAATATAATATATAATATAATTAAAAATAAAAATTCAATTTAAAATTATATTTAACTTTTAAACAATTTTAAAAAATAACATCTTTTATCTTGCATGTGGCAACGCTCAAAATATTAATGATAACGACGTTTATCGATTAACATATTTCGATAAAGTTGCTTATCGTTTTACGTTTCACGTGTTGCCGTTTGCTCGCAATAAATGTTGTTTTTATGGAAAATAAGTGAAAACTTATAAAAAATGATACGCAAATCGAAAAAACAACCACAGACCGTGGCCGAGAAAGTAAGCAAACTGCTTGCGCATCCCAACGATAGCGAGAGTGAGGATGGTTCCGACATTGATGTGTCCACCGCAGCGCGCGTTGCCGAATTTGCGGATGAATACGATTTACCAGATGCACGCAGCACAGATTTCCGAAAGCGAAATGTGAAATTACTGTCGGAACAGAGTGATCGATATAAAGGTAAAATCACAAGTCGCAAGGAATTTGAACAGGAGAGTGAGAGCGACGATGATGACGCGAGTGATGAGGAGCTGCCATATGAGGAGAGCGATACTAATGAGGAGGAATCTGCGACTATGGAGGCATTCAGTAAGAAGTTAAAAGCAACCAAATCAGCGGAGCATAATAAAAGTGATGATAGCAGCATGGACGATGATGATCAAAAGGAGGAAATCGATGATGAAGAAGATGACGAAGAGAATAGTGATGACGACGATGACGACGACGAAGATGACGATGAAATTGACTCTGAGGATGCTGACTCTGATGACGATATTATGGACAGCACCGAAATTATGTCTAAAACAAATCAGCAAGCTGAGATACAAAAAGGCATATGCGTTCAGAATCAACTACGTATTTGGGAACGGCTTTTGGAGCTGCGCATTAATACACAAAAGGTAACCAGTAAAGTGAATCTTCTGCCGCCACCAGAAACACTTCAGACTGCCAACGAAAATAATGAAGAGCTGCAAGCGGTACTAAGAGAAGCCCAGGAACGCAGCTCCAAGCTCTTGCAACAACTTCTCGCCTTGCAGTCGGCGCTTACACAACAAAACAGCGAATTGCGTCAGTCTGTCAAACGCAAACAGCCGGCGGATGAGAGCACGGAGCCAGCTAGCAAACGATATGCGAGTGCCTTGCAGAGCAATTTTCAAAACATGATCAGTTACCGCAACGAGGTGCTCCTCAAGTGGGACGATCGCACCAAGCTGCTCACACCTGGCGCCGGCCTCAAACGTAAGTCGGTACAGGAGGATTACGACATTATCAAGAAGATTGACAGTTCTCTGGTCAATCGTCAAGCGCTTGTGGAGAAATCACAGACATTGCAAAATAATCAGCAACAACAGCGGGAGAAGAAAGATGATGCCGAGTTGACTGACCAAATCCAACGACAGCCCCACATTTACGATGACAGCGACTTCTATCATCAACAGCTGCGGGAACTCATCGAGTACAAGGCCAACACGTCGTCCAATATGAGCGATATAACCAAACAGTTCGTGGAGCTGCAGAAGCTGCGACAGAAAATGAAAAAGAAGGTGGACACAAGGGCCAGCAAAGGCAGAAAACTGCGGTTAGTTTAAATCTCAATTACAAAAATGAATTATTTAATAAAATGTCTCATTGTTTTCCGGCAGTTATGTGGTGCACAACAAGCTCATCAATTTCATGGCACCCAACGAGGCCAGCGACTGGACAGAGGCGTCTAAAACGGAACTATATAAATCGTTATTTGTTTAGTTCAGAAATATTGTAAATTATTGGATGCTGCAAATAGTTGTATATAGCTAATTACAGCTTTCATTTATAGCGAATAAATCTGATTAATTAATTTGAATTTGTTGAAGCATTTCAATCTCGAAAAATAGGTTCTTGGTGTTTAAAAATTTTCAGAAAATTATCTGGAATGTGAAAAGAAAAATAATTTTTATTTAAACGTATTTATATACAGTGCAAAAGACATAAGGATTTTGTATTTGTAATCATATCGAATTTTATTTTTATTTATTTCATATGTTTGTTTACTTTTAACTGCTAAATTTGTATGTTCAACATTTGCTTCGTTTATTATTTGATTTATTTATAAATATTATTTATTAACTGGGTAGTTTATGCAAAAAACGAACGGTCAAATTGCATAACAATATGGCTTCAAAATAACCGTTTCAACGTTTTCCCATTACCGTTTCGCTTGCGGGTGGCAACTTGTGTTTGGTTGTATTGTGGAGGGGGAAGATTGCATATTGATATTATGTAGTTGCGTTGTATTTACTTTTGTTGTTCCAAGTTGCTTTGTTGTTCATTAGATACATATTTATATAATATATATAATTTGTTAATATATTAAACTAGTTTTTTCCACTGATGCACGAACATACTTGACTTGGTATTCGTTTAATTTACTTTTTCTAGTTTCGTATTTTCTTATTTGCATTTATAAAATAATTATTCTTTATGTGATTTAGTATGCTTCGTCGTCTAAGTCATTGTTAGTTAATGTTTAATTGCAATAAATAAGATAAGGTAAAGCAAATACTTGCTAATTAGCTTTGGAAATACACACATCTGAAGACGACAATAATACAGAAAAACGAAAGATACAAATTACATTAAAATTTCAAATCAAAATTCTTGTGAAATAGTAAGTATAATAAATAATAATTATATGACTAAGTTTTTGAAAATATCCAAAAAGGTGATATATTAAAAATACTAGAAAACTTTCGAGCACATTTCTATAAAATAATTGTCATCATTAGTTTGTATAAAAGGTTTTGCCGATACAAGGCCATTTTGGATTCGAAAGGGGTATTGATGGAGATGTGGTTCGCAGGGCGTGGTGATGGGGGTGTATACATTGTCAAGCTCTCATTAAAAATTAATTAACAATTAGCAGAAAATATAGAGCACATAATATCAATGAATAATTGTTATGTTTTATATATATTGCACTTAAATGCGCACGAGAATTTATAATTTGCTTTCGACTTAAATGCTACAAAAGTACCACACGACAATTTTGAAATGACATAAATAAATACTGGGCGTTTTGACTCAATGGTAATACCAAAAGTTAGTTAAATACATATACATATAAACCTACGACGAGGGTGTGTTGGGAGGTGAGGATGTGAAGGGGTCTGTGAGTTTTTGCGTTGCGTTGTGTTTCGTTTTGTTTTTTTGCTTTTGTTTTTGTATACAAACTACCAAATATAAAGATTACAAAAAATGCAATGTGTCGTCTGCTCATGAATTTGCCTAATTGTTAATGGAATTCTTCAGCAACAGGGGCAGCCCAGTTTTAGTTTTTGATTTAGAAACGAGTATAGTGGCAGTTTTGGTGCCAGCCGCAGCAGCAGCGCCACCGGAGTCAGCTACATCAGTGACAGACGTGCTGGGTCGGGGCACAGCCTGCAACTGTCTCTGATGCAGCTCCTGGAGTAACGCTGAGTGTTTATCCAGTGCCTGCAGCTGAGATGTATTCTGTGTCTCGTAGTGCGACGAGTGCAGCTGAGTATGAATGGAGGTGACATTGGAGAGCGTGCTCTCTGCCTCAGCCGTTAGAAGATTGCTTAAATAACGTTTGCTAGTTGTGGTTGTCGATGATGTCGTTGTAGTGGTTGCCATTGTAGTCTGTTCCTGCGCTGAAACCTGCTAAATACCAATCGTATTAATAATCATATTATATGCATCATTGACTTCTCTTGTTCAACCTGTCTGTGTACACCCAACTCTGTGTCTCAAGTGCACTTGGCGGGATGTATAACATTCTCCATATCCTTTTGCACCGCATACAGATCTGATAGACTCTTGGCAAACAGCACATTTAGTTCACTCATTTTAGCCATCTGTAAATATTCAACAAATAAGCGACGTCTTCTTTTAGAATTCATGTGTTACTCACAGTTTGATCATTGCACTTTTCACGTAAATTCATATTAGCCGTTTTAAGCTCTAATTCATGTTGCAGCAGCTCCGCTTGCAGCGTCTCTGTGCGCGCCTTGAGTGCGGCCACCTCACGACGCAGCTCATCCTCAGTAGCACCTCCTGCAGCTGAGGCGCCTCCAGCCCCCGCACGCAACAGATCCATTTCACGCTTAAGACGTATATTCTCCTCCTTGTAGGTATGCAGCTGGCGTTTCCACTCGTCCACATTTGCTGTGGATTCCTGTCAATTATAAAATTACATTAAATTAGGCAAGTTTAAGACATGACAAATTATTGAAAAGACGCACCTGCAAAGCGCTCGTTAGGCGTATGTTATTGTTCTTCAAAGTGGCCAACTCAATTTCCCACTTTTTGGCATTGGCGCAGCTGCAAAAATAAAGAGTAATTTATGATTAATGGGCTTGCGAAGTACAAAGTAATTTAGCATTTATGTTTAATTAAGCGACCCTTTTATTATTTAATTATTTTGTTTTTTATACCTTTGCTGAGGGTATTCAAATTTTATCAACATTTGGTATGAACAGCTTTTTTGTTTTATGAGATATCTCAACAAAATCCACAGATTATGTTGATTCCATAGAAACGATCGGTCGAAAATACAGTCATTAAAGGTTTTCCTTTTTTTTATATTATTTGGTTTGGCTTACCTTTGCGCCAGGGCCATTTTCAGACGTTCGTTTTCGTATTTGAGCTGTTGCTCTGCCGTGGCGCCTGCACCTGGACCAGTGTGCATGCCCACAATGCTGCCACCGGAGGAGATTGTAATGCCAGCACCGCCGCCGGTTGCTGTGCCAGCTCCCATGCCCATCGTTGGCTGTGGCGAAGGCGTGGCCGAGCCAATATCCTGCTTGCCATCGCAAGTGTTTAGCAGCTTATGCGAGGGACTATCCGGATTGGCATTCTGTGTGTTGGTATTACTTAAATTCGGCGGTTCAACAGTGTGGGGATCTATGGCGGTATTATCATTCTGCATGGCGCCGACAGCACGTCCTGAAATAGGCGATGTATTCGCCGATGTGGTGGGCGTTACCGCATTCGAGCCATTTGCAGATTTCATGGCATTTTTGGTGGCCTCCTTTACCTCCTGAAATTTTTCCACAAACTAAAAATACGAATTGATTGTTATTATTGGAAGAAGATTGAAAAGAGATTATCCTCGCATACAGACCTTCGTTAGCTCCGCTTCGGAGGAGAAGCCGAGTCCATAGACGGTATTGGCGCGCACATCGCTCCACTGTCCAAACTTTTGTGAAGTCTGTGTGAATGTCATACTAGGTGTAATCGTTGAATTGATGACCGCCTTGGTTCCCTCCACACTGATGATGCGATACAAATTCCGTGAGCTATCATAGAAGAAGCTCACGTTGACCGCCTTCATGCTGGCTGTGATCCATGTGCGTTTCGTTTTCGGATCAATATGAAATACATGCGCCTGGCAAGTGAAAATTGGTTGTTCCCTGTTTAACGAGATTAAACAAAACGAACGATAGGAAAAGAGGGAAACATCAGCATCAGCATCAGTTGCAGCAACACACACAGGTGATTAATTAAAAATTCCATTTAAATTCTTGCACGTTGACTTAATATTTAATTTGTAAACGCTTTGCCTAAGAGGCAGGAGGGAAGTACAATAAATTTGTATGTGACCATGTTTGAAATGACATCTTGAGTCCCTATATGGTACAGAAGTGCCAAACTCAAACAACACTTGACGGGATAATGCTTATAAAACCAATAATAAAACCTTAAATAGCTCTGGCACGCTTTTACTAATAATTAAAGTGTTATGTTAAACAGTTGTCAGTTTAATACAGTGGTAAACGTTTTATAGCATCAAATAGGCAAGTAGGTAAATAATTGTTTTGACAAAAATTGTATAAAATCAACATTTCTTTGTTTTTTTTTAAGTATTTTATTATATTATAGTTACGGTTTTTAAAAGAAGTTAAAACAAGAAATAAATAGGCTAGTATGCAAATGTTTTTCTTTGGTAAATCAATTAATTTACTTTCTGTATATCAAATGAATTCAATATTATTTGAAGCTTTAATTTAGATTTACAATTAGACCAGAAATTGTTATGACAAAATAAAATATGTGAATTTTGATCCTTGTCAAAACAATTGACTGTGTATCAAATGAAGTAAATAAATAAATTTAATTAAATCAGATTCAGTAATCCCATAATTTTCAAAAGTTTGAATTTATTAAAATTGTATTGTTTTCAATATATTACTTAAATAATATATTTTTGGAATCGGCAATCACTGGAAATTCTAAATTGTATCTTATCACATTAACTACTGCTAAAATTGATAATATAAACTCTTTAGATAACACGATAAATAATTAATTAGTATGTCTAATGTCAAGTTAGTTAAGTATTTTCACTATATCATGTTGCAGTCATGGAAACGGCAAGAACAACAAATTTGTTGGGGGTTTTAAAGCATTAACGAAAATAGATATGTGTCGGTGTTGTTGTTGTTGTTATTGATATTGTCGGCACCATGTCATTGGCATTGTTGTTCTTGGTGGTGTTGAGTTTGTGGTAAAGGGGGTAGGGAAGGGCGCTGCCTTGGCGACTAAATTGCATTATGCGCTTAAGTGTTTTGTAGCCTCGTTTTGATTTTGCTCAAGTTTACTGCACACACACACACACACACACCTATATACACACACACATAGATTCACGCACACCCACACATGCACAGATATACACATATAATTGGTATCGACGGGCGGCGTTTGCCAGCCTACACCTACGTATAGCATCAATTCACATTGTATATGGCACATATTTACACCTCCGACGCCGCCCGCACGGCCAAGCACAGCAACAACAACACCAACAGGAGTAGCAAGGAAAACGTCGGCGTCGATTTTTCACACAATTTGAAGTCGTTTTGGAATTCTTTTCGCACTTACCCCATTTTGTTTGTTTGCTGCAGCGCTGAATTGGCTTGATCGACAACCCGTTAAACACTATGCCAATTGTTTCTTTTTTGTAATTATTACACTAAAAAATAAAACACAACCGAGTTGCTAGTGTGTGTGCAGTGTTGCCATTCAGCTTTTATCCCGTCAGATCTGGCGTTTTTGGAATAGCAAATGCGGGAAAAATTGTGATCTAGCGGGTGACGGGCAATGTAGGCAATGCGCCTAATGATGGGCTTACACTGGGGCACACTGCGGCATCATATTCTGTGGCAGTGTTTACATTGGCATCACATAAATTGTGCTTCACGGCGCTGTGGCAAGCCAACTTCAATGTGAACAATACTTGTCATTTGCAAAGTGCGTCACAGCATCATAATGTTCACAAATTGTTCACAGCATTTGTATTCACACTGCTCCGTGCCAAATATGATGATCTGTGCCCCAATGTAAGCCCACCATAACCAACAATTGCTACCATGGAAAGCTGCCTTTAAGTGCGGTCACACTGGTTATTCAAGCTGAAGCCGCTTCAAAATTGTTATTTGTTTTGTTAAAAGTTTTAATTTGTTTTTGCTTTACAAAAAAAAACCGAATTACTTTGTAACGTATGACAAACACGGCAACAATTTTTTCTGGACGTTGCAGACGATGTGGTGGTCCTTCGATAACCAACAAATGCAACCATAGAAAGCAGCCGTTAAGTGTGGTCACACTGTTATCCAGCTGAAGCCGCGTCAAAATTGTTATTTATTATTGTTATAATTTTAATTGCTTGCAACGATGTCGCTACTATCTAAAAAGAATTTATCAGAATCGAGCATACAGTAGCCAATACACCAATAGCGGCAAAAGTCCAGAATTTTTGTTGAATTTTGTCAATTTTATGATATTTAAAATGATCCCGCCCATTTTAGCTAATTTCGAAATAAAAATGTTTATCAGAAATTAATTTTATTTCAAAATTAGAGATAAAATTAATTAAATTTGAATCGTGCGCTCATCGAAAAAATAACAAGTGCTAACAGAAAACTAACAGACTGTTAGTCAACACTTCGCTAGCAGATAATAGTGGGTATGAGCTGTAACATGACTGTTAATAACAGCTGCAGCTAATATCGATATCGCTATCGATATTGACGCTGCCAGTCAGCTAAATGTATGCTATATATCAAAACCTGGTGGCAACCATAAATTTTTAGACATAAGTGGCAACCAAAAAAAGAAACTATAGCTGCGTTTTTTCGCACATAAAAATCAATCGGAAATAAATAAAACTTGCTACAATTGCAACAATTAAATTAAAATATATGCAAAAGCTGAACAGCAACAAAAGTTGTTGTTGCTGCTGCTGCGCTGCCGCCGTGCGATCGATCCTTGTTGGCTACGGGGTACGTGTTTGCGCCAGGGAGGAAGGGAGTTTTTTTTTTTACTCTTTTTGCATAAAAGCCGTCCTCTATGTTCAAGAAAAGGCGTTTTACCAATCATTAAACGAGCCAGGTGCAGCAGCTGTTAACCTGCGACTGTGTATTTAAATGTGTTTCGCATAATTGGTGATAAAAACATGTGAGAAACATTAATTTTCAATTAAAAAATTTAAATATAAAAGAAAAAACCCTGCATATGTGTGCGTGCTGGCATGCGTGTATGTATATATATAAGTGCTGTGTATGTGTGCCCAAGGGTGTGTGTGTGTGTGTGTGCGTGTGTTGGTGTAGAAAACTTGTTATCAATGCGGCGCCTATGATAAAAGCCTTATTGGACATGTTTAGTATGGCGATCCAATTGGAATTTCTTAAAGCGTTGCGCGGGCGTTCACGATTCGGAAGTGAGGGGAAAGTCAACATAAACAAAAATTGCAATCAGTGTGTGGGCTATGCGTAGGCAATTTAATCAGTAAAAATGGGAATTACATTCTCATTTCTAAAGGAGACGGTTACACATATTATTTTGTTGGGGTAACTCCCATTTATAATATTAGCGGTTAAATAATTTTGTGAATTTCCTTTTTAGTACGGTTTACCGATTCAGCAATGCGAAAAACCGGTACTTACCGGTAAAGTTGTTTGTTTGTGAATCGGACTTAAATCGTTCAATTATATAAAGTTCAATCTTGAGAAATGAAATGTCTTTCGCAAATAATTTAATATACAAATTTCTATTGGTTTTACTTAATTGTGAACTTCAAATCATAAATCGATAATTTAAATACCTAATATACATATACATATTGATATCATTTGCTTTATCAAATTCCAATTGGATATTTTTAATAATTTTGAATTTCTTTTAATACAGTCTTGCATGCGTGCCCGTGCTCTGGCGGCCAACTAAATAATGTGGAACATGATGTGCGACGTGATGCCCACAATATCGGAAGACAGCATATCGCAGCGTTCGTCGCAATTCAGCGGCGAGGATGCCAACTTTGAGCAACTCATGGTGTCCATGCTCGATGAGCGGGACAAGCTTATGGACAGCCTGCGGGAGGCGCAGGAGCGACTGGGCGAATCGGAGGTCAAGCTGCACGATGTCGAAAAAGAGCGCGACAGTCTGCAGCGTCAGATCAACGCCAACTTGCCACAGGTGAGTACGAGGGTAGTTTGATAGGTCAGTGATTTTCTTGAATTACCAATTATAAAATTGTAAGCAAGCTTAACCATTTAAAGCCATTGAAAGCAGAGAACCTTTTGAATTTTAACTTATTAAACCTCCCTTTTAAATCAAAATTTAAGTAAGAAAGAAACTAATCCTTGTTCTCCTTTGCAGGAGTTTGCCACGCTGACCAAGGAGCTGACGCAAGCGCGAGAAACGCTGCTGGAACGTGACGAGGAGATTGGAGAGCTGAAGGCGGAACGCAACAACACGCGGGTAAATTATCCACAAATCAATCTATTTACAAGCTGATTAAGTTAATTAAATGTATGTTTATTTATGCAGCTACTCCTGGAGCATCTGGAGTGCCTGGTGTCTCGACATGAGCGCTCCCTTCGCATGACGGTCGTTAAGCGACAGGCGGCCGCACAGAGCGGCGTCTCCAGCGAGGTGGAGGTGCTTAAAGCACTCAAATCTCTGTTCGAGCATCACAAGGCGCTAGACGAGAAAGTACGCGAGCGACTGCGTCTGTCCATCGAAAAGAACAATGTGCTTGAGGAAGAGCTGAACACAACCAAAGAGGAGCTAACCCAATACAAAACGGGCGCTTTGTCAGGCAGCGGCGGCGTTGGCTCTGCCGGCATTGTCAGCGGTGAAAATGGCATTAAAGAAAAGGTGTGTGTGCGCTTTTCTCTACACTCGTATGTGGGTGGATGTATTGCCCAATCAAGCGTGTATTCTACATACATATATTATATACCTTCTGTTATTATTGTTGCTTTTGTTACAGCTGTCAAGCGGTGGCGGCGGCGGTGGCGGTGTCAATGGCGATGCCACTGAACTAAACGAATATGCGGCCAAAACGCACGAGCTGCAAACGATCATCGAGAAGCAGGTGAGGGGACATAGGGAAACATTGCCTCATTCCACGTTTATACAGTATACACTTAACGCCATATCAATCAGATCGTGATATGCGCATTTCCACAGAGATGCGACCGTGACCAGATGATTAATATTGATTAAAATCTCAAATATTCGGAAATTTTCTTTCAAAAACATGTTAATATTACTTATTTACTTATTTGCACATTTTTAGAAATTTTACGACATTTCAATTTGAATCGAAATAGTTTAAATGCAAATCGTATAAATATATTTTTATGCGCTTGTGTATAAATCGGAATAAGCCATAAATTTGGAAATCTGAATATGAATCTGTGAATACATTTATTCAATGCTTTTTTCTTTCGAATTTGCAGACCTCAGAGCTATCGCAATGGCAGCGTCGCGTCTCCGATCTGAACAACAAGATCAATGAGCTGGAGGAGAATATGTCGCGTGTGCAAAAGGAGCATTGCAAGGCGCAGGATCAATGCTCAAAGTTGCAACGTGATCTGCGCGAAAATGTGGCACAAAAGGAAGATCAGGTGAGCAGTCGTTTGGATTATATAAAAGTATATTTAATTAATGATTATATTATTTTACAAAACAATAGGAGGAGCGTATTACTACGCTAGAAAAGCGTTACTTGAATGCCCAACGTGAGTCCACATCGTTGCATGATCTTAACGAGAAACTAGAGCAGGAACTGCGGCACAAGGAGGCGCAGCTAAAGGTGCGTACACTTTGATACAACTACATGTAATTGGTTATGGTTACAAGGCATGGGCGATATTCATTTTTGAGCACCAATCACAACTCCCTATGATATGATTTGAAATGTTTTTATTGTTAGCATTTAATTGTGTTAACTTGTATTAATATTTATTGTTTAACACAACACACAAATGTTAGTAACAAGCGATTCAATATAAGAATTTTCACGATTAATGCTAAGAATACCAAAATTCGGATACAAAACTTACGAAGACAAAACTAGGAATAATGTAATTATAAATTACAAATTACGAAAGATTTCATTGCAAGAATTTATAGAAAACTGCAATAGTATTAAATCAAGGCTACTTTTGTTTTCTAATATTAATGAACTAGATTTTTTTGTAAATGTTTGTAATCCGAATGAATTGAATTGAATTCCTGATTGAATTTTCTAGTTTTCGCTTTCATTTTTCATCCTTATTTGGGATTCTTTCAATTATATTCTCAATTTTCTTACCTTTTTGGTATTCATACAAATATACAATGCATTGAGCATGCACGTTATTTTATTCCTTTCCATTTTACATAATTTCGAGCACCAATTGACAAGTGAAAACTGAAGTGACCAGTGTGACTTGTTCGCCCATGCCTGTTAATTGCTAAAACCGTGACTAATAATCCCATCGCATATATGAAAACCAAACTAATTAAACTCCCCCCGCAACGAAAACACGATTTCGAAATCTTTCGACTCTGACACAGCTGCACGAAGAGAAAATCGGCGCGATTGAAGAGAAACTCGAACTCTCTGAGCAAAAACTAGCGCAACATGCCAAACTGCAGCCGGATATGGAGGAGCAGCTAAAGGCGCGCATGGAGGCATTGACAAAGGTAGGAAATAAGGTATGCACTCGAACTAATATGCGCGCCGACAGGTTCCATAAGTATATCCAATTAATTCTACAATTAAATTCTAATTTTTACTATCTTTTAATTTATTTTTCTTCGAGTATACTCTCCTTTTTGTATACTCTGACTCTCTGTACCAAAAAATTCACAAAAAACTAACAAGAAACCCAAATCCAAGAATATACGAATCTCTCTTTAATGTATCTGTCTTGCACAAGAACTCAGCGCACCGACAACAACAACAACAACAACTAGAACAACAACAGAAAACCGATCACAAAACCTACTCCTCAAAACTCACTTATAGCTTTCATTACTAATACTAATTACTACTATTTTGTTGTCTCATTGTCAACACATTGAATGTGCACTATTAAATGAATTTGGCTGAACGCATTTCAGGCTCAAGAACGTCATGGTTCGGCGGAGGATCGCATACGGGGCCTAGAAACGAATTTGGATGAGAAGAGCGCCGAGGTTGTAAGACTGAACCAGCGACTCAAGATGAATGAAGAGCATAACTTACGCCTGTCCTCGACGGTGGACAAACTGCTCTCCGAGTCCAATGAGCGACTGGAGGTGCATCTAAAGGAGCGCATGCGTGCGCTCGATGAGAAGAATGCCCTGACGCAGGAGTTGGAGAAGGCACGCAAGGTGGCCGAGGAGCTGCATCACGAGAAGAGTGAAATCATGAAGGAGCTGTCCAAGACGCGCCTCGAAATCGAGAATTTTAAGCGTCAGCTGCTCCAGCAAGAGATTGCCTACAATATACAGCAAACGGAGGCACTCACCCGCAGCCTCTCGCCCAGCAGTGTGGTGGATGGTAGCGGCGCCTTCACGCGCAGTGCATCTCACGCCAGCTTCGAGACGCACTCGTTGCGACGCCAGAGTAAATCCCGTCTGTCCGAGGAGAATGCCCTGGCCCGATCGATGGCCGAGCAGGAGTGGGAGAAGCTTCAGATGCAGCAGGTGGCGCACGCCCAACAGCAGGCCTATGAATTGGTGGCCAGCGTTGCCGATTGCGATGATAGCGATGCGTTGTATGCAGCCGCAACGGCAGATATGATGTCGCCATCGGGACATACGGATGCACAAACGCTGGCCATGATGCTCCAGGAGCAGCTGGATGCCATCAACAATGAGATACGTCTCATCCAGGAGGAGAAACAATCGACAGAGGCACGGGCCGAGGAGCTTGAATCGCGTGTTGGCAGTCTGGAGCATGTGAATCTATTGGCCCGTGGCCGCTCCATGGACAGACAAAGTCCACCCATGAGCGGACGCAGTACGCCAAATAGTCCACAGCGCGATTTCATGCAGAAATATCATACGGTGAGAATCAGATGTTAATCCCAAAATGATCGGACCAGTTGCTCAGCTTGATTCATTTACAGCTTAACTTGCCCGTGCTGTCCAGTGATGCGTCGCGCGAGGAGCTGCACGGCGGCATGTCCACCACCGGTGATTCCAGCTCTGGCGGCGCTGCTTCCCCATTGACCGCACGCTCGATGCGTTTGGAGCGCGTTGCCCAGGCGCTTGCACATAGTCAGGAGGAGCTGCGTCGCCGCACCATGGCACCAGCTGCCCCTCCCAATCTCAGCTCTCACATGGCGTTGAGCAGTCACAGCTATGGCCTGTCGCCACTTAGCTCCCGCTATGGTAGCCAAGAGTCGCTGCGTCACTACAATACCATGGGATCCATGTCCATGCTGCAGACGCCCACGTCGGGAGTGTCGAGGGAAGCAGCTGCCGCTGCAGCTGTTCAAAAGAAGAAGGGTATCAAGTCTTCGTTGGGTCGTTTCTTTAGCAAAAAGGAAAAAGTCAAGGGTGTGAAGGATACACTGCCAGATGGCTCGCCCAGTATGATGTCCATAGGCAATCTGTCGATTGGATTAAGCGAAGTCGACTCCAATTATGATGTTATGAGCATGACGGGCGGCATGATGCCTCGGATTGCCAGCGCCCAGGGCTCCAAGATCAGCAGCGTTGACTATGGCAGGCAAAAGAAGTGAGTAATTTATATGATAGGTATAATATCTAGACTAACCCATTGATACTATTCATGCAGAGATCACGATTATCGCAACGATTTGCTTGGAGAGGCAATGAAAGCGGGCACGCCATTCGCCCTGTGGAACGGACCCACCATTGTCGCCTGGCTGGAACTGTGGGTGGGCATGCCCGCCTGGTATGTGGCCGCCTGTCGTGCCAATGTCAAGTCTGGCGCTATTATGAGCGCCTTAAGCGATACAGAAATACAGCGAGAAATTGGTAATGGACACAAACTATTAAAAATTGCAATCAATTCAATTTATGTAAAGATTTTCATAGCAAAATCATTGATTGCCGTTTTTAACAGCTCTGTCACAAACTATATTTATATAATTTATGCTTTTACAGGCATTAGCAATCCGCTGCATAGGCTTAAGCTCCGTCTGGCCATACAGGAAATGGTTTCACTAACTTCACCCTCAGCGCCACAAACATCACGCACCACGCTGGCATTTGGTAGATTTAATTGAAATGTTATTCCAAAGTAGAGTTTAAACTAATGCTTATTTGTATTGCAGGGGATATGAATCATGAGTGGATTGGCAACTACTGGCTGCAGGGCCTGGGACTGCCGCAATATCGCACAACCTTCATGGAGTGTCTAGTCGATGCACGCATGTTGGATCATTTGACCAAGAAGGATTTGCGCGGCCAACTGAAAATGGTTGACAGCTTTCATCGCACCAGTTTGCAATATGGCATCTCAATGCTCAAACGCTTAAACTACGATCGCACCGAGCTGGAGCATAGGCGTAAGATGAGCGAGAATGGTCTATGCGATGTGCTCGTGTGGAGCAATGAGCGTGTCATACGCTGGGTCAGCAGCATAGGCTTAAAGGTGGGCCATCAAACCATATAAAACCAAAAGACACATATAATATATGTACCAAACTTGTCTTTGTAGGAGTATGCCAATAACTTGCTGGAGTCTGGTGTGCATGGCGCATTGATGGCGCTGGATGAGGGATTCGATGCCACTGCCATGGGTCTGGCACTGCAAATACCCACGCAGAATGCACAGGTTAGATTTGAATTAAAATAGCTTAAATTACATGAATTATTTACTAAATTCTCTCCATTTTCAGGCACGCCAAATACTCGATACGGAGTTTAGAAACTTGCTGCAAATTGCCACAGATCGCAGGCCGGATAGCGAACAGCGTAGCGCATCTTGATGCAGTTATAGTCCGCCCACAACATCGGTGGATGAGTAAATCAATCTGAGAACAATACAAATATGAATGATAACTAAATGGGTCAGCACAGCGACAATTTTCCTAAGCGCCGCCGTAGGACAACAACTAAATGTGGAGAAAATACAATATATAAATGAATGAAACAAGGAATGTAACAGACAAAAAAAAGAAACAGACAAACTAAGCCACAAAATTCTAACAAGAAAGACGAAACGCATGAGACTCCCAGGCTCAGAGAATACTGACTGGGCCCCCCGCCCTCGCCCCCAGCATGATGAACGTCTAATCTATTTATATAAATACATATAGATACACACAAACAAACCTAGACACTCACACACACACAGATACAGACACATAGAAAACACACAAAAACACACCCGCATAGTCATATAATCCATAACAAGACAATGTATACAAGACATAGCACATACTCTATATAGGAAATATATATAATGCATACAAATCGTGTATGTAAGAATGTAATTTGCATGAGCGCCCTGCAGCTGTAGGCATGTACAAGTTTTAGATGCTAATCATTTTGTAATTGTTTACTCTTTTTTTATTAATTATTAATATTAATATTAACATTAATATTTTTTTAACAAAGTGACATATATAATTTAATATTGTAGTTGTAATTGTAATTGGGCTTGCAATAGACTAACAGTATTTTGTTTTCGATGGACAGAATGGACACAGAGACAGAGATTGAGAGAGATGCGTGCTTTGAACCAAATTCGTAACCAAACTTGATTGTTATATAATTTTTTAATGACATTATGTACAGTTTAATTTTGTTTATATACTACGCTTTACATATGACATTATGGCATGTATTTTTTTTTTTCGTTTTTTAATATTTTTACTACTGGTAGCTGTAATGCAAGGCGCTCCGATTTAGTTTATTTCAACTGAAGAACAACAACAACATGCACAACAATCAGGCATATATATAGCAAACAGCAGCATATATACATATATGCCTAGTTTAATATACACACATATAAAGCTCACTTATACAGTAAATATATAAATATATATATATATAAATGTATAATTAACATTATCAAGCATACGTGTAACTAACATGAAAGTATTATAGAGCAAAGTGAAATGAAATTTATGAATGAAGTTAAAACAAAAGTCGCAAGCGCCCATTTATCAACTATTTACATATGGAAAAAACAATTGAAATAACTTACAGCTTTAAAGGCAACTAAAAAGAAAGCTTAGTACTTAGCCTTTGCTTTTGTTGAAGAGATGAAAGAAAACATCTTAAGGCATGCTAAAAAATAAATATTTAAATAATTTGCAACTATTGTAATTGGCAAAAGTTGATGCTCGAATTGCAATCCCATTTATAAATATGTACGAAATATTCACAAAGCATATCCATTGTTTTTCAAAACAAAACTCCCTTTCCCTTAATTTTATGTTGTTTATTTAGTTTATACGCATACAAAAAGACAAAGGCATCAAATAAATGAAATTATGTTTATTAATGCTCTTTGTTCATTCTAAAAACTAACAAAACACTAACAATTTATTTCTAATGCTCTCCTTATGTACTTACATCAATAATGTTTAAAAGAAGCACACAAACTGCCTGTCTTGCAAAACATCTAATTAATTTTATGCAATGGGGTATTAAAAATAAGTTTTTATTAATTTGAACAAAAACCAAAACTGCAACTAACGCTTTGTCTTTAAGTACATAACTATAAGCAACAAAAAAATAACTTCATTTTCAACTGTATTAGCAAAATTAATAAGAAATGCGTGAAAACAACAGCAGCTAAGACAATACCCTAATCGTCAACAGGATACATTCGACTATATGAAAAATAAAACTACTAAAATTATAATCCTAGCACTTTCTGCTGCCGAAGCATAAACTCTTTTTAGGAAAAATGCAGAACCATTGCTAACTTGAATCTTTTTTCCATATAAAAATCAAAAACTATATAAATTATCTCTCGAAAGCTCCTCTTGGTTTTTAGCAATTAAAATGTTTTCTGTTGATGCTTAGCGTATTTCATATTGTACGTAACGATAGCATTAAAAATCAAGAAAAAAATAATCTAAATTTATAAAGTACTAATGGGAAAAACTATGTTAATTTGAACAAAATGAAATTGGTTTAATTGTTAACTTTTGTTGAAAATACATAAGAAAAAAAAAACAAAATGAAAAAGAAATACACTTTACTAAAGTAAAACTAAATACAAAATATACAATCTATTATTATACAAGGAAACAAAATACACATACAATATGTACATATATTTATATAATATTGTGAAAAGAAAACTAACAATTTAGTAAAGGCAAAAATTCCGTTTAGGAGTTTTTTATATGTACCATATATATAAATTAAAATTTATTACAAAAACAAATCTCTTTTTATTTGATATATTATATATAATATATATATATATAATAATGGTAGCATTTTATTTATTACTGAGCGTCGAAATTAGTTATTCTCTTGTTTAAATATGGCGCCAAGCTGATATGTTATTTGCGATAACAAGATGTAGTTCCTAATTATCGATTGTAAAGGAGAATTACGTAGTGTTCTGTTATGCTGGGCTTACATTGGGGCACAGTGACTGCCACAGTGGCACGAAGCAATGTGAACACAAATGCTGTGCCATCAAAATCAAGTGGCACAATAATGTGCCACTTTCAATGTTAACACCAGTGTCATTCGGTGCCGCATTCTTTTCTGTGCCAATGGACTGGCACAGCTTAGCCAAAAAATCGATTGACAGCTGTTTTAATCGAACCAGCTCAAATCAACCCGGTTTTTCTGCGCCAAGCAGATCGAGCAAGTTGGTTTTTCTGGCACACTACGCCACCGATAGTTTTTTGTTAACATCACATTGAAGGCTATAATTTTGTGTTGCCACAGCGCTGTGAGGCACAATTTATGCCGCGCCAGTGTAAGCACTCTGACTGGTGTCCCAAGCTGGCGCAAACTGCCACAAAATGTGGTGCCGTAGTGTGCCCCAATGTAAACCCATCATTATGGTCATGTTATTACTTAACAGCTCTCAATAACATTTTTTTTGTTCAAACGAACTTAGTCGGAACGATTTGATCAGCGCCGGTTCCGGTTCAAATGTGTAAGGTTGCCAGACGTTAATATTTTTGTCTAGGTGGCAACTCGGTTCAAAAAAGTTGGATATTTTTTTTAGCAATACAAAAAGAACAAAGAAAATTGTGTCCAATATAACATTACAGCAAGTCGGTTATTACCCATTCAGCAGTAATGGATGCTCCATCAAGCTTAGCCGATAAATTGGCATCAAAAACGGCGAGCAGCAACTCCTTGGACAGCAGCTCCAAGTCAAGTTCATTGGGATCCAAGCACGGTGCCGAGAATGGCGTACTGAGGGATACGCCCTTTGCCTATTTGGAGGGTGAAGAGGATCAGGACCAGAAGAATGATGTTACATACGTGTGTCCATATCGCGGACCCGTATTCGGCGCTTTAACGATCACCAATTATCGTTTATACTTTCGCTCGCTTCCGCTGCGCGATCAGGAGCCTCCCCTCGTCGTGGACGTGCCGTTGGGTGTGATTGCGCGCGTGGAGAAAATTGGAGGTGCCACGTCACGTGGCGAGAACAGCTACGGCATTGAGATATTCTGCAAGGACATGCGCAACCTGCGCTTTGCACACAAGCAACAGAATCACTCGCGTCGCACGGTCTTCGAGAAGCTCCAGGCCAATGCATTCCCGCTTTCCTACAGCGGCAAATTGTTTGCGTTCGCCCATGCGGCTGCTGCACAGCCACCAGCTGCCAATGCCGCTGTGAGCGCTGGCTGGGATGGATGGGCTGTGTATGAGCCACTGGCAGAGTTGCGTCGCCTTGGAGTTCCTAATGACATGTGGCGCGCCACGAAGCTGAATGAGTCCTATGGCATTTGCGACAGCTATCCCGCTGTGTGGGCTGTACCCAAGGCAGCTTCCGATGATTTCTTGCGTCGCGTAGCACAATTCCGATCACGTTGTCGTCTCCCAGTCTTGTCCTGGATGAATCCTCGCACGCAGGCAACAATCACACGATGCTCACAACCGCTTGTGGGTGTGAGCGGTAAACGCAATGCAGATGATGAGACTTATCTCAGTTACATTATGGAGGCTAATGCACAGTCGGACAAGCTGACCATTATGGATGCACGGCCAAGTGCCAATGCCATCGCCAACAAGGCAAAGGGCGGCGGCTATGAGTCGGAAGATGCCTACAAGAATGTTGAGATCAATTTCTTAGATATACATAATATCCATGTAATGCGTGAGAGCTTACGCAAGGTGAAGGAAGCGTGTTATCCAACCACCGATGACTCCAAGTGGCAAACGGCCATTGACAGCACGTTGTGGTTGAAGCACATCCGTTGCATTCTCGCTGGTGCAGTGCGCATCGTGGACAAGGTGGAAACGATGAGTACGTCTGTAGTGGTCCACTGCTCCGATGGCTGGGATCGGACTGCACAGTTGACGGCGTTATCTATGCTACTGCTGGATCCACATTATCGCACTGTTCGTGGCTTTGAGGTGCTCATCGAGAAGGAGTGGCTATCATTTGGTCATAAATTCCAGCAGCGCATTGGACATGGCGATAACAAGCACTCGGATGCGGATCGCTCGCCGGTGTTTCTTCAATTTATTGATAGTGTGTGGCAAGTGAGTCACCAGTTTAGCAATGCATTCGAATTCAATGAACACTTCCTCATCACCATTGTGGATCATCTGTATTCGTGTCGGTTTGGCACCTTCCTCTGCAATACCGAGGCGGAGCGTGTGGCAGAAGGTAAGTTTCACACTGCACCGACTTTATTATTCCCTATATACATTTTTATAAATAATATTAAAAACACCAAAAAGAAAAATCTTATAACAAAAATATTTAATTAAAAACTTAGCGCTTTTAATAAAATATTTTTGATTTCGGCTTTAGCATTTTTCCTACTACTGTTTAATATTATAAATATATATTAATTTTAATTGTGCACTATTTAATTTTTTATATTTACTTATTTAAAAAAAAAAAGAAACAAAATTATTATTATTACTAAAAACCGAATTTAAAATATCTGATTTATTCTATTTCTTGTAGATCTGAAGCACAAAACAACTTCCTTATGGACGCATATTAACTCTTCCCTGGATCAGTATCTGAATCCATTGTTCCCATCATTTACACATGGCGCCGAGCCCGTATTACGTCCCATTGCCAGCGTGCGTGCTGTGCGTCTCTGGAAGGGACTCTACTGCCGCTGGAATCCGGGCTTGTGTGCACCCCAGCATGGTTGCCAACGCACACGAGAACTGCTGTCCAAACAGGATCAGCTCTTCAAACATGTGAATGAGTTGCGTCTTAAGCTCAATAATCGCAGTAACAACATGCAGACGACCACACGACTGGCTTCTCCCATGCATTAAATAGTATTTATCGCTTCTACTAGTTCCCACTAACTTTATTGACAATTATATACATAATTAACAATTACTTTAATCCAAAAATTATGTGCATAAGCAAGAAATAATAAATATGTATGCTTCGGCATACATACATATATATATATATTTGTATTAACGTTTCTAATAATCAAAAGAAATTCTTTGTGACTGGGCATGGCCGATAAGAAAATTTTGTGAATTTCTTTTTCAGTCATCAAATAAAAACAAAGTTAACTGATTAGCACAAGGTTTTTAATAATTTATATGTGTGTATTGCCTATGAAAACATCTGCAGATAAATGAATATCTGTTTTTCAACGTTTAATAATAAAAAGATGATTAGTCACAATCAGGGATTAAAACCATAACCGAAACCGTAACCTTTAACCGATGAAAACCGAGTGAAATTTGTAGCCGTAACTGAAACCGTAACCGAAATGAACTTTTTTCTCTGTACCGAAACCCATAAACCGAAACTCTTTAAACCGAAATAACCGTTTAGTAACCAATTCATTTATAAGGGTTAATTTGAGCAACTTTTAACTGCCATAACTTTGTCAAAACTCAATCAATTTCCATGCGCAATGTAAATTTGATCATGATTTTACCTCTAAATTCATTCTGCATTTAAATATTGTTTGATTTGAAAATTCAAAATTTTTAAAATTTTTCAAAAAATGATAAGGGGTAACACTGTAAAATTTCTAAAAGAAAAATCTAAATTTTCGAATTTTGAAAATGAAAAAAATTTAGATGCAGAACGAATTTAGAGGTAAAATCTTGCTCAAATTTACGTTGCGCATGGAAATTGATTGAGTTTTGACAAAGTTATGGCAGATAATCATTTCTGGTTTTTTTTTATTGTTATTTTATTGTACATAGTTGTCGATGGTTCTTAGACCAAGTAAAACAAGTTATAATGAATAAAAATAGAAAGAAAGAAAAAACATATTAAAATTAACATGCTTTGAATTTTAATGATAACAGCAATTAATGTAGCCATGAATCTGAAGTGTAATATTATTGCGATACATATTCAAATATTTATTCTTTAACAGGTTAATGTCAAGTTTCAACTAAATGTGGGCTTTCGTTGTTTTAACAAAATTTGCAAATGCGAATTGAAAATTGTGTATTTTAGCAACATCATGACAAAGCAATTTTCATAGAACACACAGAATAGATGATGATAATTTCATCTGTAAGAGACTGTCTACAGTTTATAAACAAGCTTAATTAATTCAATTGAAATATGTATATGTGCGTGCACGCGACCGACATTCAACCGTCTGTTTAAGCTCTCCAGACATGCGCATGTGTCGAATCTCTAGTTTCGTTGCGAATATATAAATAGCATTGATCAAACTTCATAGAGTCTCAGATCGACTTGAGTGTTTATTCAAATTGGTTGTCCAGCAACATGGATCGTTGGCAAAATCGGGTTGCCGTTGTAACCGGCGCTAGTTCGGGCATTGGATCAGCTATTGTGGTTGACCTGGTCAATGCAGGTCTCGTTGTGGTAGGATTGGCGCGTCGCGTAGAACGTGTGAAGGAACTCCAGAAGTTATTGCCGGCTGATCGAAGGGATAAACTGATTCCTCTGTTTTGCGATGTTGGCAATGAGAAGTCGGTGAAAGAGGCTTTCGATGTGATCGAGGAACAGCAGGGCGGCATAGATATCCTGGTAAACAATGCTGGTTCCCTGCAAGACGGCAGACTGGTGGACATGCCGATCTCGCACATCCAGCAAACAGTTCAGACGAATATTATGGGCGTTGTTATGTGCACACAGCGTGCCTTTGCTTCCATGAAGATGAGGAATATCGATGGGCATGTTATCCTAATCAATAGCATACTTGGCCACAAACTGTTTGGTCCCACTCCTGGTCACGCCCCAGAAATTAATATCTATCCGCCTACCAAGCATGCGGTCACTGCGTTAACCGAAATGTATCGCCAGGAGTTTATGGGTCTGGGAACTCGCATCAAGATCACGGTAAAGACGCCAATGTAAAAATTAAATTATATGATTATATTTAATATATATATTTACAGAGTATTAGTCCTGGAATCGTGGATACGGATATATTGCCGGAGAACGTGCGTGATTCGGTTCAAACAATGCTGAAACCGGAGGATATTGCTCAGGCGGTTTTGTTTTCAATAGCCACGCCTCCACATATGCAGATCCACGAGATGATCATTAAGCCAGTGGGCGAGTTGTTTTAATCTCTTATTATTATTATACGTACTTACATTCACACATAAATTATAAATTAAATTCATTTCACTTGAAAATGCGTATTAATTAACAGTAGCGGAAAATAAAATTAGAAAGTTATTCAAGAAATAATTTTTATTATTTTAAAGCCATAACATTTATAGTAAATATTTACTGGAGGTGACAATCCCAAATAAAAATATAGTGGAGATGAAAGTCCCAATTAAAAAGATAATGGTATAAAAATTTTCAAGTCTCCAGTTGAGATTAAATTTAAACAAATTTCAAAGTAATTTAGTGATGTCTGAAATACTGAAATAACTACATAAAATAATAATTTATTCCTGTGAGATTCAACATGAAAAATAGTTTAATTAAAATGATTTATGTTCAATATTCCCAGCTCTGCTTTTAATATGCCTTTATATGTAAATATATGTCTGTTAATTATTATAATGGTATTTAAGGCCCTGGGCGCAGGGTATCTCGTAGTCGTGCTATCTTGACCAGACTTTTGCTTACTTGTTTTATGGTTTTTATATATTTATAATTGACTGAAGACGCAACACATAATTATTTTGTTTACGAACTAATTAATCATGCTGATTGATACACTCGAGACTGTAATAATCTATGGAAAATCAATCTTAATCGATTTTTAGATGACCGGATCAAGGGAAGTGAAATAATAATATACATATTATATATTATATATAAAATATGCAAGTGTGTACAAAAAAATTAGTCAAATATAAATATGTTTTTTTATAGTTTAATGTTTGAATTTTTCTAGATAAAGAAAAATATATATAGCCTAGTAAATAATAGTATTAGGTATTGAATACAGAATTGCTATAAGCCCATATCTCCTGGTACCTTAAAGGATCCGTAAATATATAGTTTTCATTCATTTTTTTATGTGTACATAGATATACAAAAATATTATTTAAATTTTGTTGGATTGTTTACATGAATAATACCACAAGTAAACAAAAAGTATTATACATTTTTTGGAAAGAATATATTATTTTACAATTTTTGTTTGAATGAATATTAATGAGTTTATTTAGATAATAGAAAATAAATATATTGTTAATTATTTATAGGAACACAGGGAGTATATTATTCGTAGCACTCATTTGTGTGCAGTTCGATTTACATGCATACACACATATGTATGTATGTATGTAAATACAAACAAACTATTTCATTGTCATTGTCAGAAGGCGTTGCCAACTGTTGCGCACTTTTCATTTTCATTCATAAAATATACCGCACTTTGGCGCCTGCGCATTTATTTATTCACGTAAAATTGAATTTGCTTTTGCGCCAAAATTAGAATCGCAATCACAGTTGCTTCAGTATGTATTCTCACGTTCATTAGCGTGGTCGCATTCGGAGTACGGAAATCCCTTTAAATGTTCTCTGTAGTGTTAATTAAATTCAGTGTTAATTAAATGCTTTAAAATGTAACAATTTAATCGAATTAATTGATAAGGGAAATACTAAAAATAAAATGAAGTTTAAGCTTGGCTTATTGTTACTGCTATTTTTATTGCATATTGGCCGTATATGCCATGGCCGCGAAATTCTATTGCTCATCTCGTGTCCACAACAGAGCGCAAACAGTTGCCGGAGTCTGCGAGAGAATTTACGGCAACAAATATCCGAATTAGAAGCGATCCCAGCGGATTATGATTATGTCATTAAGGTGCACATAATGCATGAACTATTCAATTACTGGACATTGCTCGACGCTCTTCCACATTTGCGAAGCCAAACACGTTTGCTAAATGCGAACACCGATTGGATTATTTGGTGTCAGCATAACACGCACGTGTCCTCCCTACGAGGTCTCCTCGACCATCTGAATCGCCGGGATGCTCAAGAGGTAAGTTGCCGTCGCTAAAAACAAGCATCTTAAACAGGAGCTTCAAATATTATCTTGATGAGTGAAAAAATCGCAGATTTACTTTTTATTTTCGATGAATACGTTTTTATTGAAAATTATTTATTAAATAAATTAATTAAATAATAAATTAAGTTTGACCAAGTCTGCAAACCTCTAAAATTTTGGAAAACAAGAAACCTGAACAGTAGGTTTTGGTTTGAACCATACTTAAATTTTATACAACAAAAATTTTTTAATTTCCTCACTTGTCTTCCATTTTTCCTTATTTATTTGAGTCTATAAATATTTGTTTTTAATTAACCAAATAGTAATGGATTTCCATTCCAAAGGAACTTAATAACCAGGGATTAAAACCTTAACCGAAACCGTAACCTTTAACCGGTGAAAACCGATTGAAATTTGTAACCGTAACTGAAACCGTAACCGAAAAGAACTTTTTCGCTTTACCGAAACCCATAAACCGAAACTCTTTAAACCGAAATAACCGTTTAGTAACCGATTCATTTATTAGGGTTTAAGTTTGAGCAACTTTGATAACTCGAACTGCCATAACTTTGTCAAAAGTTAATCAATTTCCATGCGCAATGTAAATTTGAGCTTGATTTTACTTCTAAATTCGTTCTGCATTTAAATTTTGTTAATTTTGAAAACTTTGAAAATTTCGAATTTTTTGGAAAAATGATAAGGGGTAACACTGTAAAATTTCTAAAAAAACTCAAAATTTTCGAATTTACATAATGAACAAAATTTAAATGCAAAACGAATTTAAAGGTAAAATCATGCTCAAATTTACATTGCGCATGGAAATTGATTGGGTTTTGACAAAGTTATGGCAGTTCGAAGTTATTAAAAATCAGTAAAATCAAAATAATCGAAATTTTCAAACCAAATTAACCAAATTTATATGAGATCAAATTATAATAAAATCGACATTACGCTGAACTATTCCAGTAACCAGATAACATTATTTTCCAGGCCAATAAGAGCATTAAGTATTTTTTATGTAGAACAATGAATAACGCTTCATATTTTGGTCAACCGATAACCCAAATTTTTATTTTTTTTTTGTGAACCGAAACCATACCGGTATTTTTAAACCGAAACTTACAAAACACCGATAACCGTTACGAAACCAATACTCCAAGATAACCGAAAACCTTAATTCGAGCATAACCGAAACCATAACTGAAACCGATATTCGTTTCGGTTTTAATTAAAGCTCTAACTAGTCGACTATAAGGACTATAAGGTCTAAGGAAAAGTGTCAGTTCAGCTTCGGATTTTCATTATTATATAAATCTTTTACCAGAATTCTTACTTTGAATATGTCTCTTAATTTATTATACAATATTTACCGTAATAAACAATTTATTTATAATATTTAATTTAATAAGCAAATGCTTAGAAATACACTTATTCAAAAAAAAGTAATACCCGATTCGTTCGATAAGCTAAGAGGGATTCAGCTTGTTGTTCTTAACCAGAATTTCGATCTGGTCATCAACACCAATTATTCAAATTGGCACTTGTTTTTCTGCTTTTCAGTTGGCATATTATGGACACGCATTGTACGATGCTGAGGCAACAATTGTGCATCATTTTGCGCACTATAAGAATCCAACATGGTTTCCATATCCCATGCTAAGTGCAGGCGTTATTTTCACAGGTGCTCTGCTGCGCAGGTGAGTCCAGCGGGAAGGGATGGGGAACACACCACACCGTCACATCTTGACGCCCATAACTCATCATGGAACATGCATTTGCAGCCTGGCCGAACTTGTTGCTGTTAATGCCCTCAATGCCACCAGGTACAGCGAATTCGCCATTGACGCAGCCCATGAGTTAGCCCGATTCATTTTCGATAATTTAGCACCTCCTGTGCCAAATGATGATGATGATGATGATGATGATGCTGATGATGGGAAGGGGAATACAAGCAGGAGCAGTAACAGTAACAACATCGACAAAGCCGACGACAAAGACTTGTTACAACGCAAAATAATTTTGAAAAGTGCTGCCTACATTTGTCCCTCGGCGAGATTGTCGCCAACATGGTCGCTCGCATCCTCAGAGACGCCGCCGGGCGCGCGAAAAACGACAGCAAAGGGGGTTTCCCATGTGCCTAAGACTGAGCCGGAGCCGGAGTCAGAGTCAGAGTCGGAGTCGGAGTCGAAGCCTCTGTCTTGTGTGTTGCATGCAAAGCCTGAAACGGCCACTGGGAATGCTGTGCATTGTGTAAGTTGATTTATGAGTGTATTCATGAATGGGCTACTTGAAAGGGTTGCGTCAATTTTTGATGGGTTAAAGTGAGATGATAGAATCAAGCTTAAAATATCTGTCAAAATTGTCAAAGTTGATTGCATTTCAGAGGTTTTCGATACGTTCTTTTAAACCTTTTTATTTTATTTAGTTGATAGTATTTTTATCGAACTTTTATATAATTATTTTTTTTACTAATTAAAAATTAGAGAGAAATTTAAAAAATTAGAAATACAAGTTTTCATATTTTTTTGAATTCTCATTTTTAACAATTTTTTTTCTAAAATAAAAAATGAAATTTAGTGGTTTCTACATTAGATATGAATATTGAATATTGATTGAATATGTATAATATTATTTTTATAATACATATGGACTGAATATTAATTTTTAATAATACAAGTTATTGCCTCTAGAAGAACTGAAATTTTGTTAAATAAATAATAGAAATTTATAATGAACGTTTGCATTTCAATAGTTAATTTTAAAAGCTATAAGATTGCTGAATAAGCGATTGTATATCATATAAATTATGTATGATATGGAAAATATATGAAATTAATACAGACACATAAATTTAATAATATGTATATTTAAGATATAGGCATTTACATATATCAAATTCAAAATTTCCTTTTCCTTAGCGTCAATTCCGAAACATATGAGTCTAATCTGTATGTAGGTTCCTTTTTGACTCCGACGGCAAGCTTTAAATTCGACACATTTTTAAATTGAGCTACAAAATTTATAAATATTTTGCTGTTTCTGTATGTTAATTAAAAAACTTAATGAAAACTTTGGGGCACAAGGAGAGTGACAGTTTTTAATTAAAGAACTGCAAACTGGGGACTGAAACTGTTGCATAATTTGGTAACTCGTATTGTGGCAATTTAAAGCAAATATTAGTGCAGCTATAGGCTATTGAAGCAATTAGCATTTGAAAGCTATAACCATAAATTCTCTGACAATGGTCAGACGTAAACAGAAACAGCAAACTCATAGGCGAACCATATTCACCCACAACAGGTGCACACAACTGGAGCACACATCTATTTTGCAATCAAAACCTGTGCAAAATTCCATAAGGAGCGTATACCAATCATCGAACGCACCTGGGCAACCGATGCCAGGCAGCGCAAATACTACAGCGATGTGGCAGGTAAAGCGACAAACTATCGACAACGTTGAGCGCAATTAGAGCAAATGAATGGTTGCTCCTCTTGTTGTTGTTGTTGCTACTGTTGTTGCTTGGGACAAGTTAATATACACACACCTGCATTAACAATAACAGTAGTGAAAGCTGCACACACACACAATACGTATATTGGCAAATAGGTTGACTTTAGCTTCCCTTGCAGCTTGCAACATCAGAAGCAGCAGCACAACAACAACAACAACAACAACTGCCATTTTGAATATTCATTGATTTGTCTTTGTGATCTTCTACAATTTGACCTACAACAACGACAACAACAACAACAACAGATGCCAACATACCAACAATCAACACCGGCCTACCAAACGTTCCAACTGGACATTGTGCCAAAACATTGGCAATATTGCAATTATCCCTCAAGGATATCGGACAGTTAACGGACATACGCTGGCTGATGCTCGTCGATGATGATACTCTACTAAGGTATGTATATATATATATATGTGTGTGTGTGTGAGCCATGATTTTTGTGCGGCTTACACGCCTGACAGCGCATTCAATTAAAATTATCATTGTTATATTAATATCTTTAATACCCGTTACTCATACAACTCGTAGGGTGTATTGCATTCGTTGCAATTTATATAATGTAAGTATACATATATATATATATATATGTATATATTCTTGATCTCACATTGTCCATCTGTACTTCTGTCCGCCCCTACGAATAATTAGAATAGAATAACCAAATTTGACCCACAGTCTTCTATGATCCCTAGATCAAATTTATTTAAATATTTCTTTTCTTTTCACCACACACCAAAGTTTTCTAAATAAAACATTATTTTTGAAAATAAAAATTTCCTTTTATAATGTCAATAATCCTACTTAATTGCAACAAGAGCGGATAAATATTTACTATGTTTTGGCTGTTTTAAGTTATTTAGAAACCCTTGAATTATAAAATACAAATATATCCAGCTAGTTAAGTTTATTTCCGATTAGTTTAAGCTGCCGAGCTTAAAACAGAGCACTCACTTATCATTTGTAAACAATTTCATTATATTTAAAAAAAAAAGTATCTTAAGTAACTCGTATATTTAAATTAAAAAATATTTTTCCTTGGGTTTTAATTTATTTTCTTATTTTATTATTGTTGCTTATGAATCTTAGAAGCAGTTTAAAAATAGTAAGCAAGATCAGTTGGGTTAGCAATTTAAAATCAAAATAGAAAATATCATATACGATTATATTTATATTTTAAAACAGTTACTAGACATACTGTATATTAAAATGAAGTAACGGGTATCTCATAGTCGGTGACTCGACTTACGCGTTCCTGTTTTTATTGATATCCAACATGTGGCATAAATCCCTCGTAGTGTGCCCCGGCTGAGCGCTTTGCTGAGCTGTTACAATCACACGGAGCACATTTATCTGGGCGAGCGATATGGCTATCGATTGTATGCGCCGGATGGCTTCAATTACCACACGGGCGGTGCTGGAATTGTGCTCAGTGTGCCGCTGGTGCGGCTCATAGTGGAGCACTGCAGCTGCCCGGCGGCCAGTGCACCCGATGACATGATACTCGGCTACTGTTTGCAGGCATTGGGTGTGCCGGCATTGCATGCTCCCGGTTTGCATCAGGCCCGGCCACAGGACTATGCCCCAGAGTTGTTGCACCTAAATGCGCCCATTTCGTTCCACAAATACTGGCAGACAACACCGGAGCACACGTACAAACGTTGGCTGGGAGGTGCCTTGGGCAATACAAGTGTGCGTCATGTGGCTGTCAAGGATCAGAATCAGCAGGCAACGCCGATGCAGCTAACTGGCCATGGTCTGCTGCAGTTGGCCAACATGGCAACGGGCTTGGAGGGCAATGCAAAGCATCTGGATCTCTAGGTGAGTGGCACATCAAAAGTATTTCGAATAACCACAACAAATTCAGCCAAAACTCGTTGGCTGTGACAGTTGGACAAATGTTGTCACCACAAAGCCGTGGCTCGTCCAAAATTCAATCTACTTCGGCTCCACCTTCAGCTCCAGGCACAGCGGCTGCCAAGCACACAAATTTCCCATTTTCAACCGAGAAAAACTTTGCCAGTTTCGCGGTGCAAAAGGTGTGTGTGTGTGATTGTGTGTGTCTGTGTGTGTGTGTGTATTGCGGCTTTCGTGTCACTTTAATTAGTGAAAATGCTTAAATGTGGTTGCCATTTGCGAAGTTGCGACATTCCGATGAAATGTGCCACAGACGATTGAAGCTGTTTGTTCTTTGTTTGGGTTAATTCCTTGGGCTTACTCAGCTTAAGCATGCAAACAAATTGATAACAAATGGACAAACTGATAGAACAAGCTACAAATCCCACGTTATTGGAGACGAACCAAATTGAGACTGAAAAAATTCCCTGGCAATCGTTGATAAAAAGTCAGAAGTCGCAATGTTAATTAATAATTCATTATCCTGAACTATCCGTAAGCATCCTTTCAAGGATTTGAAAGGATTAGTTATCTAAATAATATTTACAATTACTAATAAATACTAATACTTTTGATCTGATTGGGTTTTTCTTGGTTTTCCCCAATCCTTGCAACAAATGTTGGATCAATTGATTTTTGAATACCCCCAGCTAAAACTTAAATTTATATTTTTCTTTTTTCATTTTCAGTTATAATTAAAATTTATAATATTATTTAATTTTTAATTCTACATTTTAGTTTTATAATTTTATTTAAAATTTAATTAATTACTTCTTCTTGTCGACTGCGTTTAGTTGACGTTAAATAAATACAAGAAATAAATAAGCAATAAATTTAATCAGCAATAAATATTGATTTTCCATCTCCAAATTAAGTTACACATCGTTGGGTTATACTTGCCAAACTTTTGTCTTTTCAGATACCAAATAATGGAGCCGGAAATAAACAACAAAAAGGGTTCTCTCCTTTGAAAATATGAAAACCCTGATGTCAAATAAGATGGACGAGAGATTTTGAAGAGAGATTGATCTCCTTATTTCTAAGTAAATGCTATGTAATTTATTAAATTTTTTTTAGAATATATTTTAACCATTTCAGATATTTTAGATCTATTTTTGTTAAGCTTAAATATAACTTAAAATACAAACTATTTTTTTTTATATTATTGGAATGTAGTATAAACCACACTCTTAATACATAATATAAATAATATAAATAAATATTATAATAATATAATAATAATAAAGAACCCATAATGTGTTAAATAATAATGTGCTCATTAGTTATTTTGACGCAAGCCCGCATTTATTTAAGAAATCGAAAATCCCTTGAGATTCGCACTATCAGCAATATTTTGATTTTTATTGAGTATACGTATGTTATTTTGGCGACCGAGGCTGGAGGCTTAGCTCAAATGAATGAAAAGGCTTCTGGATCTTGTTGCTGGACATCTGCAGTTTCAGAACTTTGCGCCAATATATTTTTACTTCAAGCATTTTGTGTGCCATTCTTTACTGAGAATGCCTTCAGTTTTAATTGAACAGTTCAATCGTAAAGATCATTATAAAATGTGGATAAAACTACTTCTAACATTTGGGCTAATTATTGCAATTGGAAGCATTAGTAACAATTCAAATTCAATTGTGATCAATACCAGTTATTGTGATGTACACAAATTAATTTTCAACGAGACTTGCAAAGTAACAAGTGAACATGGAAAATGTGAATTAATTGTAGTAAAAGATACTTTAAAATTTAATTGCTTTATAAATAAACTTGACGCGATGCTCTATGAATCCCCAAAATTAATCTATAAATTTGGGGGCTATTGTGTCTTAAATAAATGGAATCTGGATATGTTTTTATGCCTTGAACAAAAGCTGGGATACATCGATAATAATCTGAAATGTGATAAGACTGAGAATTTTTACCAAGACCAAATTCTTAAAAACTTCAATAGAACAAATATAGATTCAATTGAAATAAAATTCATGAGTGATAAAAATATCAACGAACTTGCATTACAAGTGCCCAACTTGAATGAATTAAAGTGGGAAATAAATATTTCACAACATGAAGTGAATAAAACTATTGACCAATTTAAAAAACTCGAAATTCTAAATCTAACTATGCATGGATCTGAGTTTGAAATCAGTTCTTTTCATTTAAGTAATATAACTCAGCTTAAACATGTGTTCATATACATAGACGAAGAAAGTGGGATATCACGGAATAAGAATAAGAATAAAACCCAACAATTTATTTTGAATGAAAATTTTTTGCATGGTTTGAAAAACTTAAAAGAGTTTCAACTGCATTTTAAAAACAAAGAATGGTTTGGCAAGAATGTTATTGTCGACATCCCAACAAATTTATTCCTTGGATTGGAAAAATTATCAAATCTAAAGCTTGCAGTCACCGGAAACATGAGCTTATTTCCGGATCATTTTAATGATCTGAATTTAAAATCGTTGCATTAAATACATTGATTAACGATTTCAACTGGTTAAGGTGAGTTGTAATAATTTTTAAATTTATATTAAAACTTATGAATACTATTTAACAGTGTGTAAAAATTACGTATATTCTTTTTGCTTAATTTCAGCTCAACGGAATTGCAAAAGAGCTTGGAGTATTTAGAAATGGACAATGTTTTAACAATTAACGAATTGCCGAACTCTACCTTGAATAAATATTATAAGTTATCAGAACTACATCTGGTCAATAATCAACTCACAAATTTAATAGTTGACCAACTGCCTCCCAATTTAAAGTATTTGGATATCAGCAACAATAGTCTTCGATCTATAGATCTAAATGTGCTCGAATTTCTTGCTAATCGATCAGGAAGAATTCGTTTTAAGCTATCGGAAAATTCCTCTATCTGCAGAAGTGACGTCGAAAAACCAGATGTTTCTAAACAAATGAAAAGTAATATTGTCCTGATGATACATACCGTCAACACAGATGTTTGTGAATTGCAGAAGAATTACGGGCTAATGATTGGAATCGGATTATTTACAGGAGTCTCTGTCATAATAAATATATTTTATTTTTGCAAGAAGTCCATTCAATTATGGTTTTATGAACGTAATCTTTGCTTAAGCTGCATCAAAAGATCAAAACGTGGCATTCACAATGTGAAGAAATATGATGCATATCTATGCTATTCACACATTGACTCTGATCTTGTTGGTGAAATCGTTCAGAATCTAGAGAAGAAGCGCGGAGAATTTAACTCGTGCTACTACGAACGTGAATGGATGGTAGGAAATTCGATTACTAATTGTATTGAAAAATCCATAGATGAATCTAAGAGAATTATTATCTTTCTGACGAATAATTTTATTGAGTCTTCTTGGGGTCGTTATGAGCTTCATTTGGCCATTCAAGCTACTTCAATCGATAGAAACAAACGCCTCATTGTCATCCTGTATCCAGATGTTGATATTGATAAACTCGATTGGGAACTGAAGAAATATTTGAAATACAATACGTATTTAAGACGAGATGATCGCAACTTCTGGGGGAAGCTCATCTATGCTATGCCTCATAACCCGAAAAGACAAACAGCTCTTACAAATGGACAACCCGTTGAAGAGAGCCAAGTTTAGAGAAACATTGAAATATTGCATTAAAATTTAACATTAATTATTAACAGCCAAACTTATTTTATGATAATTTGAATAATAATAAATACATTTTCTATGTAAGGTACATACTCCTCATATACATTTCATGATTTGCAAATTTGTCTTTAATAAAGTCCATTTAATATATCTAGTTTTTGATATTGATATTGGTTTAACTTTAATTAAAATAAAATAAAACGTAAGTAGATAATGCCATATTTTGTCTAAGATTCTCCTATAGAGATTGGTGACAACATTTTCATATAATTTCAATTTGCAAACAGACGTAGACCATCGGCAGAATCATTTAAGACTTAAAGCATCGTAATGCAATTTCAATGACTTTTTGGCACCTTTCAGTTACTTAAACCTCATTAAATGTAAATTTGTGCAAGGACCAAGTCGAGGACAGTTCTGTTTCATCCCGATGGGGGCATCAACAGTTTACGCTTCACTGCATTATTCGAGTGGTTTATCCGTCGGTGGTTGGTTGGTTGAACTGAACTGAACTGAACAGAATTATGCTGAATGGAACGGAACTTAGCTCAACTCGGCTGAATTGAAGTATGCATCTTTGAGATACTCGGCGATAAACAAACAAAAGCGTTTCATTTATCCGCCCATGCCACACTTTATTTGTCAATGGGCACCCAGAAACCCGCCCACGTAATACGTGGCATACAACGTGCTTAATAGAAGTGCATCTATTATTTAAATACCAATCAATAGTTTTCGCAAGTAACCAACAGATGTGGAATCGAGGGAAGGGGAGGAACTTAGGGTCAAAATTTAGGCTACTTTGCTAAATAGGTGAAAACAATGTGTCAGTTTGTTTGGACGCGTTGACAGTTGTAATTGCCTGTGGTTATTTTGTCGGATATATTAAATTATTTAACGTATTTCGGTAACTCTGTGATGCTCTCCAAATGCCCACCTTGAGGTTATTGCTATGAAAAGTATCACATTTAAACAGATTTATATACAGTCACACATTTGCCGACATGTGCCTTAATATGAAATTAAGGGCATGCTTTTAATTATACCTCTACTCATTAGCTCTTAAGGTTGTTCCTACATTTACCGATTTCTTGTTTGTTTCAGTTTCGTAATACGGTTAGGATTTAATTATAAAAAAAAGTGTTAAAACCGTTTTAATATGTCAGTCTATCATTTTTATATTTTATTTAAGTAATTTTACTTTGCAAATTATTAAATTAATTTTATTTTAAAATGTAAATTAAATAATCTGAACAGTGCAGAAATTAAAAATAATACTCTTTAATAAATAGTATTTATATTTATTTTGGTCGGAAAAAATTTGAAAAAGCAACAACGAGGGTATATCAAAGTCGTGCATCTGTGTATTTAAAGACCTTTCTCTTGTATTGTGCTTGGGTCTGACAGTTTCTGTTTATTTGCTCTGTTTGGTTCCTCGTCTGTCTGACAACGCGACACTCGAGTTGCTTATCTCTGGAATGGCAGAGACACTGCCTGGCTCAGGAGGACAGAGAACACATATACATATACGTATACATATACGTATACGTGTGCTTTTTCTCTCTCTTCGTGTCCTAATTAGTTGCGGATTTTTTCAATGAATACGAAGGAAGCGATGAATGCCGCATGCTGCATGCTGCATACTGACTGCCACATGCCACTGCGACAAGTTGAATTTCAAATAAATTTAATTACTAACCAAGTTGCAGTTAAATAAACGCTACATTTATATGTATGTATAATAAATAAGTACACATGTATCTTTCAACGCCACTCGTATTCAGCTTCGTCAGATTCCGTGTAATCCACAGCCACATTCTCATCCCCATCCTCGTACTCATCATCATAGTAACCATCATCATCATCATCATCCGTTTCTTCAACGGATGTTGCCTGTCTGGGACCCACGAAATTGATGGCATTTTGTGGCAACTGTTGAATTCTGGCCAAGTTACGTTGCTTTTGATTCGTGTACACCTGAAATAAAGCTGGTTGCACTGGATCACTTGGACTCCAGGGCAGTGCACTGACTGTGATCAGCCAAAGAACTGAGATTATGGAAAAGAAAGTGGAGGGATAGTCTTATAAGTAGTACTTTAACTTATATGTGAAATAACCTTTACTTACCCAAAGAAATCGACACAACTGCTAACTGCATTTTCCAAGTTTAAACTGCTGCATTTGATTGAATGCATTTCGGATTTTATACTAAAATTTGGAAAAGAGCTGAAATACCCTTTCACTGGGTAGTATTCATTTCTTATAAAAAGTGTAATGTATTGAAAACTTTAAATTAATTATTGTTAAAGCATGGAATAAATTATTATTTTTTTTTTTTCAGAACAGACTTGAAGTTATAGTGCAGGTTTTAGTATTTCATTTTATCGGAATACAATATGTTATAGCTTTCTTAGACACATTCATTTGAAAATTAGTTCTTGAAGTAGTAAATAATTTTTTAACAAAGTTGGCTTTCGTTTAAGCCAGGGATTAAAACCGAAACCGTAACCTTTAACGGGTAAAAACCGATTGAAATGTGTAACCGTAACTGAACCCGTAACCGAAAACTATTTTTTCCACTGTTCCGAAACCAATAAACCAAAACTCTTTAAACCGAAATAACCGTTTAGTAACCGATTTATTTATAAGGGTTAATTTCGGTTCTGGCTGTCGCAGCTACTGAGCAACTTTGATAACTTTGAACTGCCATAACTTTGTCAAAAGTCAATCAATTTCCATGCGCAATGTAAATTTGAGCATGATTTTACCTCTAAATTCGTTCTGCAATTAAATTTTGTTCATTTTGAAAATTCGAAATTTTTCGAAAAAATCAAAAAAGATAAAGGGGTAACACTGTAAAATGTCGAAAAAATTCGATTTTCAAAAATTTTTAAAATTGAACAAAATTTAAATGCAGAACTAATTAATAGGTAAAATCATGCACAAATTTACATTACTCATGGAAATTGATTGGGTTTTGACAAAGTTATGGCAGTTCAAAGTTATTAAAGATCATTACATTACACTAGATAATTCCAGTAACCAGATAACTTTATTTTCCAGGCTTCTTATTTTGGTCAACCGAAAACCTTAATTTTTATATTATTTTGTGAACCGAAACCATACCGTTATTTTTAAACCGAAACTTACAAAAAACCGATAACCGTTACGAAACCGATACTCCAAGATTTTGCATAAACGATAACCGAAAACCTTAATTCGAGCATAACCGAAACCGTAACTGTAACCGATATTCGTTTCGGTTTTAATCCCTGGTTTAAACATAATGCATTTAACCCGAAAAACAATTATATTTATTTAACAAGCAAGGGTATTTAATTTTCGACATGCACAAAAGCAATTATTTCTTGTTAGCATTTTGTTAGAAGCTTTATTTAATTGTGTTTTATTTTATGAGCATTTGCTAGAAAGTAAAAGTTGTCAACCTTTCATTTATTAATAGCTTTAACCTAAATTCAATTTTTCTTTTATTTTCCAATCGATTTTTAAGATAATTTTAATGTTAATTTAATTTTTGGTTTTATGTCGAGGTCACTAAAATTGTTAATTTAAGCTTTAGATTTTGTTTTGTTTTATCAGTAACCTTTCTACCCGTCTTTTAATGATTTCCTCTTCTTAGTTTTGTTTTTGTCAAAGTTGAAGCATATTGCAACTTAATAAGTTGTAGATTTTGTGGCTTTCTCATCTGCGAAATACATAAAAAAAGAAGCTCACAGAAAATGTCAAAAATTGTTCACATTATCTTGAGAATTTCATGAAGCATTTTCTTTTGCATAAAATTACAGTTTGTCCCTTGGTAGTGCACAAGAAAACATCAACACACAGAGACAAGAACACATAAAGAGAGATTACATGGACATGGGTGTTGCTTGTGGCTACTTGAAAGTAGATTAGACGGAACACGCACAATGTCACGTCAGTAAAGGTCCAGCTTGGGTGATGGGTGAGGGGTGAGGGGTAAGGGGTAAGGGATGTGGGAAGTCCGGGTGTGTGGAATCCTGACGTTAATCTTACTCCAAACATCAAAAAGTTAAGCCACAAGAAAATTTAAGTAACCTTACCCCCTCTCTTGACTTCCCCGCAATCCAAAGTCAGACAACGAAATGAAGCATGGAGTGAAATTGTTTAAAAAGATTTTCTCTCATACAATGTGAAACAAAATCCTTGGCGATTTGGCAAACAGTTTGTGACTGTGTCTGGGAATGGGACTATGATTGAGACTCACTAGCAAACACCTCCTGGACTTTCTGTTTCTTGAAACAAGTTTAGCTCAGCTTTCAATTCCCACTTGAATTTACTCAATTGTTTTAGTTTTCATTTTCTGTTTGAATTTTACATTTATAATGTTTTCACATTCAGAGTGGACTCAAAAGTTTATTGAAGCTTAGGAATGGTAAACCGAGATTTTATCTATATGGTAGAAAAGGAATCCTATTGTTTAATATCAAAATTTACTCGGCTTTATCTTTACATTTTATTACTCATATAAGGAATAGGTATATAGAAGTTGTATTGTACTTGGAACACACACAAATATTGGCAAATTAAAAACAATTTAATTATTTGAAATTATGAATGCTTAATGTACAGAAGCGATTACTGATTAAAAATCTTGCTGATATTTAAATTGATTTCTATTATTACAAATATATCAAAAGTGCCAAAACTCAATAAATTTGTGCTCTCGACTTAAAGTATCTATCTAAAATCAAGGGATTTTAGCTCAAGATTTGTTTCAGTTTGTTGAAAAACAATAGTTCGGCCTCTCTTTTAATTGTATAGGGGCTTTAAAATTTAAATTGCATCTTAATGCAAGATGCGTAACAGAGCACTCGAGAATTTATATTATTAGTGTTTATTTAAATCAAGTGATCAGAGGCTCCTAATTCACTGATCTATATCTACAACAAATTGGTTCTAAAAACTTTTTAAAGCTTCTTCATGTGCTTTTTTATTTGTCCTTTTTGCTACTATTTTGCTCACTCATCAGTCAAAAGTTGGGAGAAATTTTCAAATCGCTGCAAGGCATTTGTCAGTCACAAAACACAAACTGAAACGAGTCCTGAAACGAATCCATTTAGATCCAAGTTAGGGCGTCTCTAAGTAGGCAACTTCATTCAAACGAAATCCTTGCACTGTTTAACCAGCAATAAATTTTTGTCCATGTCTAAAGTTTAACTCGAGGAAAAAACCATTTTGTGTCTATCAGAAGGTCTAATCTGCAGTCCGTGCAGCAACGTAACCCAACTGAATAACTGAACCCATCCGAACCAACTTTGCCACGTGCAATAAATTCCAAGGCGCAATGTCTGCACTATTTGTGGCTAGCCCCAAGACTATGGCGTTTCCCTCCAACCCCAAGATGGTTGAATTGTCAAGGGGCAAGGGTGATTGGGATGTGGTTGGGGGATGAAGATGATACGAGTTACTCTCACAGCTAAACACGCGCTTTGTACGTGATCTGATAGGGAATTAAAGCCGGCTCAGACATGTGTAAAGTTGGCCGAAACGCGTCGCATTCGTTTGAACACACGCATAGCGGGTCACTACTCCCCTCATCCCCTCATCCTCCCACTCCTCCTTGATCTTTTTCGTTGCTATTTCCGGTGCGGTTTTAGCAGCACTGTGTGCACAGTTTGACAATCGTTGTCGTCGCCTTCGTTGCGCTAATTTACTTTAAATTGGTTTTCACGACATACATTCCTTGTATCTGTGATAAATGACTAGAGGGCGTAAACTCCCCACTCCCAAATCCCCACCTCCCCTGACCCCACAACCTCCCTTGCTTCAAGCCTATTCCAAATGTGTCTTTGTTATCGCTAATGGCATCTGTGGCTTCGTATTTTTTTGCTGTTGCTGCTTGAAGGTTAATAAATTGGTAAATAAAAATTAATGCAGCATAAATTACAAATAGCCAATTCTCAACGTTGACGACGTCGCTCTTGACAAATTTCCTTTTTGCCCACTTTGCTTACAATTTTTGCCATAATTAACGAGCAAAGTTTTTAACCTTTTGTGCAAGTTTTGCAGCCAGTCCCATGACCATGTCCATGTCCAGTCGCTTGTGTACAATATTGGCTCCTTATCGCTACAACGCCATCTGAGGTTCATGTGGCATGCGCCCCCTTTTGGGCGTGGCATGTCAACTAATGAGAGAGCGCGACCAGTCGAAAGTTTTTCTTTTCACTTTGCCTTATTCATTGTGGCATAATTAATGAAAGCCACGTTAGTCAAAGTGTTTGGCCGATTAATCAGCAATGCTAGGAAAGCTATAAAACTGCTCAGGGATTATTGAGTTTCATTCCTAAAACTCTGGGTCACGTTCAAGTTCTTACCACACTTCTGTTGAGCTATTCCAGCTCAATTGAGACTCAATTTAAGTAAAGACGGCATGTAAAATGATAAAACTGTGTTTCTTGTCAAATTTGTTATAATTTATTTCAAATATTTACTCCAACAGAATTTTCTTTGCATACTTTCAGGCCGATTAATTCGGATCTGTCCCTCAGTTACGAAATAACACTTATTTTTAATATTTATTAAAAAAATGTAAAATAATAATTAAATTTCAATTTTTATTTTCACATTAAAGAAAATAATAAACAAGAGTCATTTTTGATTTATATTTTAAAAGTTAAAATTATTACTCAATTTTAACATATAATATTAAATAAATTTTAATATGATTCAAATAAAGATTATCTGCTTTCTGCTCATTTCTTTCCACTCCGTATTTTGGCTGATATTTTAGGCGTTTGAATTGTATTGCATGCAGGAATAACAACCATTCCCATATGGGCACGATGAATAACCATCATAGACATCAGGCAGGGGCTTCCCCTCCGTAACGGCCATCATATTACGAGACCTGACCGACGACTGTGCAGCTGTAAAATAAAAATCCATTTTGATTATACTCAATTATAATTAAAATTAATAATCTCCTTAACTAATGAATATCGGGGATTAAAACCTTAACCGAAACCGTAACCTTTAACCGGTGAAAACCGATTGAAATTTTTAGTATGAAGCCAAATATTAAACAATTATTGCAATACATGTGGTTTTTGTATGATAATATGTATAATACATGAAACATGTGAATTTTTAAATAATGCTAATGACAACTTCGAACTGCCATAACTTTTTAAAACTCAATCAATTTCCATGCGCAATGTAAATTTGAGCATGATTTTACCTCTTAATTCGTTCTGCTTTTGAATTTTTTTCATTTTCAAAATTCGAAAATTTTGATATTTTTAGAAAAATGATAAGGGGTAACACTGTAAAATTTCTAAAAAATTTTGAAATTTTCGAATTTTTGAAAATGAACATATTTTAAATGCAGAACGAATTTGGAGGTAAAATCATGCTCAAATTTACATTGCGCATGAAAATTGATTGAGTTTTGACAAAGTTATGGCAGTTCGAAATTATTAAAAATCAGTAAAATTAGAATAATCGAAATTTTCAAAGGTCAAATTATAATAAAATCGACAATACGCTGGACCATTCCAGTAACCAGATGACATTATTTTCCAGGCTAATTAGAGCATTAAGTCTTACATCAATGTTACAATGTTTAAGAATTAAGTGGTCAAAAATGTTCAAATTAATAGTCGTAATAAAATTCAATTTCTGTAATACTTTTATACTTATAATAATAAATTTTATAATTAATGCTTATATTAAAATATTGTACATTCTTCATATATCAGAAGATAAGCATACAAACAAATATAGTAATGTTACTTCTTAAGGATAGGATTTTAAGAATAAAATGAATTTAAAATTGAAAAATACAATGCTTGTCTTTTTTTATTGCAAGGGCTTTATTTTCAGAGGGGGAAGCTTTAAAAAAATTTCTGAAGGAAATTTAAAAATTACCAGACGAACAGAATTTACAGTAGGTCGTCAGAGCAGATGGTATTTCGGAACTTTTAGACTCTTCACACTCCATAAGTAAGTATAAATAAGTAAGTATTCATACATGTGTGTGAGCTTGCAACAGCTCATTGCAATTGGAAAGTCAGTAAAAATACCAGGCGAACAGAAATCAGCAGCAAGCAAAAATTTAATTTGATTATTAGAAACTCAAGGTCATATTTTCACTCAAAATAAACTGAGCAGCAGAAACTCAAGGTCATATTTTCACTCAATTTAAATTTGATGTGAATTAAATTTGGTTGCTTTCTACTCATTTCTGTTCGCCTGGTATTTTAGCTGGCATTTCGGAACTTTTAGACTCTTCACGCTCCATAAGTAAGTATAAAATGGTAAGTATTCATTCAGATTGCAACAGCTTTCCAACCAGAAAATCTTTAAAAATACCAGGCGAACAGAAATCAGCAGAAAGCGAAAATTGCATTTGAGCCGCAGAATCTCAAGGTCACATTTTCACTCAATTTCAACGTGAGCCGCAGAAACTCAAGGTCATATTTTCACTCAATTTAATTATGGATCAAAAATAGTTTATTTGCTTTCTGCTCATTTCTGTTCGCCTGGTATTTCAGCTGGAATTTTGGCTTATTTAGACTCTTCGTCTGCTAATTTTTAAATTTCCTTCAGAAATTTTTTTAAAGCTTCCCCCTCTGAAAATAAAACCCTTTCCATAAAAGAAGACAAGCATTTTATTTTTAAATTTTAAATTCATTTTATTCTTAAAATCCTATCCTTAAGAAGTAACATTACTATATTTGTTTGTATGCTTATCTTCTTATATTTGAAGAATGTACAATATTTTAATGTAAGCATTAATTATAAAATTTATTATTATAAGTATAAAAGTATTACAGAGCTTAAATTTTATTACGAAGATTAATTTGAACATTTTTGCTTACTTAATTCTTAAAGAGTAACATTGATATATAATTATGTAAGTATAAAAATGGTAAGTGTGTGAGCTTGCAACAGCTCGCTGCAACCGTAAAGTCTCCAAAAATACCAGGCGAACAGAAATCAGCAGTAAGTGGATATTTAATTTGAGTAGCAAAATTTCAAGGTTTCAATTTAATTATGGCTCAAAAAAAGTTTATTTGCTTTCTGCTCATTTCTGTGCGCCTGGTATTTTATCTGGTACTTTGACTTTCTAGACATTCTCTAATTTCAAATTTTGAATGCAGAATTTTGTTTATTTGCAAAATTATAAAGTTGTCGAACATTTTTGATATTTCCATACTTACCACTTTGCATTTTCGATATTTCCATACTCACCTCTTTAAATTTTCGACATTTCCATACTTACCTGTTTAAATGTTCATTATTTCCATACTTACCCCTTTAAATTTTCATTATTTCCATACTTACCTCTTTACAATTCCGATATTTCCATACTTACCTCTTTAAATTTTCGACATTTCCATACTTATAATAATATGTATAATACATGAAACATGTTAATTTTTAAATAATGCTAATGACAAATTTGAACTGCCATAACTTTTTCAAAACTCAATCAATTTCCATGCGCAATGTAAATTTGAGCATGATTTTACATCTTTATTCGTTCTGCTTTTACATTTTTTTCATTTTAAAAATTCGAAAATTTAGATTTTTTAGAAAAATGATAAGGGGTAACACTGTAAATTTTCTAAAAATTTCGAAATTTTTCAATTTTTGAAAATGAATATATTTTAAATGCAGAACGAATTTGAAGGTAAAATCATGCTCAAATTTACATTGCGCATGAAAATTGATTGAGTTTTGACAAAGTTATGGCAGTTCGAAGTTACTAAAAATCAGTAAAATCAGAATAATCGAAATTTTCAAAGGTCAAATTATAATGAAATCGACAATACGCTGGACCATTCCAGTAACCAGATAACATTATTTTCCAGGCTAATTAGAGCATTAAGTCTTACATCAATGTTACTCTTTAAGAATTAAGTGAGCAAAAATGTTTAAATTAATCGTCGTAATAAAATTTAAACTCTGTACTTATAATAATAAATATTATAATTAATGCTTATATTAAAATATTGTACATTCTTCATATATCAGAAGATAAGCATACAAACAAATATAGTAATGTTACTTCTTAAGGATAGGATTTTAAGAATAAAATGAATCTAAAATTGAAAAATACAATGCTTGTCTTTTTTTATTGCAAGGGCTTTATTTTCAGAGGGGAAGGCTTTAAAAAAATTTCTGAAGGAAATTTAAAAATTACCAGACGAACAGAATTTACAGTAGGTCGTCAGAGCAGATGGTATTTCAGAAATTTTAGACTCTTCACACTCCATAAGTAAGTATAAATAAGTAAGTATTCATACATGTGTGTGAGCTTGCAACAGCTCGTTGTAACTGGAAAGTCAGTAAAAATACCAGGCGAACAGAAATCAGCAGCAAGCGAAAATTGCATTTGATTATTAGAAAGTCAAGGTCATATTTTCACTCAAATTAAACTGAGCAGCAGAAACTCAAGGTTATATTTTCACTCAATTTAAATTTGATGTGAATTAAATTTGGTTGCTTTCTACTCATTTCTGTTCGCCTGGTATTTCAGCTGGCATTTCGGAACCTTTAGACTCTTCACGCTCCATAAGTAAGTATAAAAAGTAAGTATTCATTCAGCTTGCAACAGCTTTCCAACCAGAAATTCTTCAAAAATACCAGGCGAACAGAAATCAGCAGAAAGCGAAAATTGCATTTGAGCCGCAGAATCTCAAGGTCACATTTTCACTCAATTTCAACGTGAGCCGCAGAAACTCAAGGTCATATTTTCACTCAATTTAATTATGGATCAAAAATAGTTTATTTGCTTTCTGCTCATTTCTGTTCGCCTGGTATTTCAGCTGGAATTTTGGCTTATTTAGACTCTTCGTCTGCTAATTTTTAAATTTCCTTCAGAAATTTTTTTAAAGCTTCCCCCTCTGAAAATAAAACCCTTTCCATAAAAGAAGACAAGCATTTTATTTTTAAATTTTAAATTCATTTTATTCTTAAAATCCTATCCTTAAGAAGTAACATTACTATATTTGTTTGTATGCTTATCTTCTTATATTTGAAGAATGTACAATATTTTAATGTAAGCATTAATTATAAAATTTATTATTATAAGTATAAAAGTATTACAGAGCTTAAATTTTATTACGAAGATTAATTTGAACATTTTTGCTTACTTAATTCTTAAAGAGTAACATTGATATATAATTATGTAAGTATAAAAATGGTAAGTGTGTGAGCTTGCAACAGCTCGCTGCAACCGTAAAGTCTCCAAAAATACCAGGCGAACAGAAATCAGCAGTAAGTGGATATTTAATTTGAGTATCAAAATTTCAAGGTTTCAATTTAATTATGGCTCAAAAAAAGTTTATTTGCTTTCTGCTCATTTCTGTGCGCCTGGTATTTTATCTGGTATTTTGACTTTCTAGACATTCTCTAATTTCAAAATTTGAATGCAGAATTTTGGTTTATTTGCTAAACTATAAAGTTGTCGAACATTTTTGATATTTCCATACTTACCACTTTGCATTTTCGTTATTTCCATACTTACCTCTTTACAATTCCGATATTGCCATACTTACCTCTTTAATTTTTCGATATTTCCATACTTACCTGTTCAAATGTTCGTTATTTCCATACTTATAACTGTAAATTTTTATTATTTCCATACTTACCTCTTCAAATGTTCGATATTTCTATACTTACCTCTTTAA